>CM073468.1:25722500-26045000 GCA_037074535.1 Gleditsia sinensis | reverse complement strand
TTGATATAAGCAAGAATCAAGAAAGGAAAAAACGCTTGTTCATGAGATAGAAATTATTGAAAGGAAACCCATATGAAGCGGTGTATTAGCAAACAAATTTGTCTTAAACATCAAGATCGAGATGAAAGAAGTCTACATACTAAATGAGCAATTTTGCTCAGCTTTCCCATTCACAAATTACTTCTATATCGACCAACACATTCTCTGCTGGCCAAACACAAGGTTGAGTGTCCAGCTTTATTTTGTTGAAGCACAATGAACACAAAAATGGATCACCTGCTGCACCCAAAATGCAACATTACAAAACAAAGAGACCAAAGAACTATAGTATTCCCACCATCCCTTTTGCTCCTTATTTGTGCAGGGTCTTCATCTCCATTAGTATGGTTGCTCCACAAATGGTGAACTCTCTGAGGGACTCTGTAGGTAGTGAACAAAGATACCACTAGTATTATTACCCTATCTCACCTTCTCTTTCTCTTTGTCTCTCTGCTTTGTCACTTTTGCAATAGCACTCTTCCTTTTCTTTATCTGCAATTTTGGATTGAGCTTGTGTTTGATGTTGAGTTCGAGTAGTATAAGGTTAGGATTTGGATCAAAATAATCCAATTGGCAGTTGGTAGGGATGGATCTAGGAGCTATGATGATCAAGGGTTCCTTTGCGAATAGGGGAGCTAATACGACACAATATAACCTGGCAGTTGGATCCAATAGGAAGCTTCATGATTTTGCGGATGAGTCCACCAAGGGTGTCTCCACTAGCAACGTGGCAATGGCATGATGCAGTATTCCCTCATTCACAAACTATTTTGAAAATTAATCCATATATAACAAGATTGTGGACAAATGGATCTATTTAAGTATTTGTTCAAATCCAAGTTCTCTTAATTTCTTTTTTTTTTCTTCTGCTAACTAATAAAAGAGTGATGAATTCTAAACTTGAACTAAATAAAATAATGGTGGTAAAGCAAAATAACTTACAGATTTAGGGAATAGGAGTGATATATGTGACACTAAAGCTAAAGCAAAACCCAGTTCAATGTCCTGGACGAGTTCAGGCTTTAGGGAATAAAAAAATGATTTTAAGTACTTACGGAATAAATTCGATGCATTTTGAGGATGGAATATTATAAAATAATAATGTGATCATATTTATTAACTGAGTACATGAGTATATATATATATACAAGGTTTAACCTAATCTAACCCTAAGTGTTTAAATGTTTGAATGTATACAAGAATCTAGGAAGCAGTTATATGAGGGTTATCTCTATCACGCCCCCGCAAGATTGAGGTTCCATCGAGAACACCAATCTTGACTCGAAGTTCATGAAACAATGACGAAGGCAATGGCTTAGTGAGAATGTCAGCTAGCTGAGATCTAGAGGAGACATGTTGAATACGGAGTTGATTGGAAGCAACATGTTCTCTGACAAAATGATAATCAAGTGCTATATGCTTCATGCGAGAGTGAAAAAATGGGTTGGCACACACATAAGAAACACTAAGGTTGTGAGTTTTTGAATCCAAGAGACAAAAGAAAACTGGCAAGTTCAAGGTACCATGCACTTGGTGCTTGCTTGAGTCCATAGATAGCTTTATGTAATTTGCAGACATTGGTAGGCTGAGTTGAATCTTCGTGGCCAGGGGGTTGAGACATATAGACTTCATCATGTAGATTTCCTTAGAGAAAAGCGTTGTTGACGTCCATATGTTTTAGAGGCCAGCTGTTGTGTAAGGCAATGGTAAGGATGGCTTTAACGGTTTGAGGTTTAATGACAAGACTGAAGGTGTCCCGAAAGTCTATGCCTGGCCGTTGGGAGAACCCTTTGGCAACGAGACGAGCTTTGAATCGATCGATCTTACCAGAGGGAAAACATTTGATGCGGAAGACCCACTTGCACCCAACAATGTTTGCATTTGCTGGAGGAGGGATGAGGGTCCAGGTGCAGTTGCGGGTGAGAGCATGAAATTCATTGGCAAGTTTCCATTCAGGACTACTAAGAGCTTATTTATAGGAAACAAGTTCGATGGTGGGTGGGAAGGGATGTTTGGTTGTGCAGAGGTTGAAAGGAACTTCAGGTTTAAAAATGTTATTCTTTGAGCGAGTGATGATTTGTCGGGGAGGGGAAGAAGAATGGGCAGAGGGTGAAAGTGAGAGTGGGTCAGGAATGGAAGAGCTGGAGGTTGGAAGAGTAGTATGAGAAGGTAATGATGAAGAGGGAGGAGTAGAAGAAGGAGGTGGAGATGAAGAGAAGGAAGAAGATGAGGTTGAAGAGGAAGAAGATTGAGACGAGGTAGGGTTAAGGGTGAGAGGACTCGAGGAAAGAGTAGGGGAAGAGGAAGAGGGAGAATAAAGAGAAAAATCAGAAGTTGTAGAAATGGAGGGAGAAGGGAATGTCGGAGAGGAAGAAGGAGGGAAAGTATGAGGGATAATGTGAAAATAGGAGATAGGGATGGAGTCAAGAGATGTATGAGATAAGGCTGAGGTAGGGCAATATAAGGAGAGGTTGTGATATGGATAAGTGGTTTCAATAAATTTTACGTGCCGAGAGATGAAGAATTTTGAGTGAATGAAATCAAAACAAATATATGCATGTTGATCAGTGGAATAACCTAAGAAAACACACGGGGAAGATCGAGGGCTAATTTTGTTAGAGGAATACGGACGTAACCAGGGATAGCATAGGCAACCGAATGATTTTAAATTTTGAAGGGAGGATCATGGCCAAAAAGTCGCATTTAGGGGGATGACATGGAGAGGAGAGGTGTGGATAATCGGTTGATCGGGTAAGTAGCAGTTTGAAAGGCAAAAGACCAGAAAGAGGAAGGTAAGGATGCATGATAAAGGAGTGCAAGTCTGGTTTCAACAATGTGGCGATGCTTGCATTTGACGAGTCCATTTCGTTCAGGGGTATACGGAGGTGAGGTAAAGAATGAGATGCCATGATTAGTAAAATATTGTTTAAGCTTAAGAAATTCTCCACCATTATTTGAATGAAAACATCTGATGGAAGTTTTAAAATATTTCTCAACGAGATTACGAAACCGGAGGAACGTAGCATAAACATCATATTTTTTATGTAAAGGGTATAACCATGTATATCGCGTGAAATGATCAACGAAAATGACATAACACTTAAATTTATTCATTGAAACAACAGGAGCCAGACCCCATACATGAGCATAAATAATATCTAAAGGTTGAGATGAAGAAACAAGAGATTGTTTAAAAGAAAGCCGATGGCTTTTATTACATGAGCAAGAAATACAATGAAATGAAGGATCCAGAGGAACTTTAAACTTGGTAGCCAGATGATGAAGTATGCGAGGATGAGGATGTCCAAATTTGTGATGCCAAAGAAGGGTTGAGGATGCAGGTTGAGCAGCAAGAGCTCGTGGTGTAGTGATGTGGGGTGAGGCTGATGGAAAGGGATACATGTTGCCATCACTCAGGCCTTGAAAAAGACATGCCCCCGTGATGAGATACTTCACAGTAAAAAAAGAAGGTGAGAATTCAATAGAGACTCTATTTGTTTTGCAGAATTGATTTACGAAAATTAGATTATGAATCATCGAAGGAACACAGAAAACATTATGAAGATGAAAGAGAGAAGAGGAAGTAGAGATGTGAGAAGAACCAAGATGGGAAATAGACAAACTTGCACCATTACCTACAACCATTTGATTGTGACCAAGATAGTTGGTTTTATGGGAAAGATTGTTGGGATCATTAGTGACATGATGAGATACACTAGAGTCAAGAAGCCAAGGAGAAGAGTTAAGGAGAAAGGAAGAAGTGTCAGAAGTGTAAAAAGAAAGTGGTGTAGTGCAGTGAGCTTGAGGTTTGGATTGCCGAAGGTGAGGAAAAAATTTAAAACATCTAGAAGCCAAATGACCTGGTTTAGAACATAATTGACACACAATGGGTGAGAAGGTGGAATTGTTCAAAGGAGTCGGGAGAAGAGGTGCTCGTGAGTGAGAGAATGGAGTGGATGATGATCTACATTTTGGAGGGTTAAAGCGATGTGTAACATTGGCTGTAATGGGCATGGAGAAACTTAGAGGTTTATCTTTTTTTTGTGTAGTTTTCAAAATCCACAAACTTGTCTCTGAGTTCGAGGAAGGAGATTGGTGTGTCACGAGCACGTAGAGGTTCAGAAATATCTTTAAACTCAGGACCCAATCCGTTTAATGCATAGATGACTAGATCAAGATCATTAACCTGTGTGTTGAAAAATGAGTGAGATTTCATTAGCTAGGTGTTTCAGAGATTGAAGATAGGCTATCACAAAAAGATTTCCACGGGTTACAGTTGCAAGTTTGTGCTTAAGAGCCATGAGACGTGATCAAGATTCATTGGCAAAAAGGGTTTGCAGATGATCCCAAGCTTGTTTTGACGTGATGGGATGACCTAGAAGAGTAAAAATGTTTGACTCTAACGATGACATGATGGCATGCAAAATGAGCTGGTCTTGACAGATCCAGAATGCAAAATTTGGGTTAGGAAGAGTAATATCATTGGAAAGAGTGGTTGAGGATGGGCACGGTTTAGTTCCATCAACGAAGGACATGAGATCATGCCCTTTGAGTAATGCATCGACTAGATAATGCTAGGAGTGGTAATTTGATTGATTTAATTTGATGGGAATATGTTGAGCAGTAAAAGAGATCAGTGTAAAACCAGGGTGATGAGGGATAACGGAAGAATTAAGGGAGTTCACGTTGGGAGTAGATGAAGAAGAGGTTGAGGATGCCATTTGAGATGCCGTGAAGTGATTGAACTCTGATACCATATAAAATAATTATGTGATCGTATTTATTAACTGAGTACATGAGTATGTGTATATATATATATATATATATACAAGGTTTAACCTAATCTAACCCTAAGTGTTTAAATGTTTGAATGTATACAAGAATCTAGGAAGCAGTTACATGAGGGTTATCTCTATCAAATATATCCTAGATGAGTTCAATGTCGAAGCATTATCCTCTGATCAACAGAGTTACAACATAAATATCTTATCTTATAGTTCTATTTTATATGTAACAATTATCTTATTTGATAATTCGTCTCTCAAATCTTGTTGGCTAAGGTAAATGTTCTATATTATATGTAACAATGATCTTATCTTATAGTTGATCTTGCTTTCTCAAAAGAGGACCATTAGTAATTTGTTCGCCAGGTTCTTTCTGATTTCAATTGTTGGCTAAAATGCATGTAGGTGTATCCTCACAATCAAACAAATCACCCTAAATGTAAATTTCGCCCTGATAGTGATCTTTATGCTATTATAGAACTTGATCTAGGATGAAGTGGTGTACTAAATTTGGCAGGTCCTATTTCTTCAACTTATTGTAGTAGGGACCAATGAATTAAAGCAAAAAATGAAATGGGAAGAGGTTTGTATCATGAAGCTTAAAAGTACTTAAGATAAGATGTTGTACAAATAACTCACAGAAGCTATGCATAATTTTATTTGTTTCCAGATTCTGCAATGAATTGAGTTATGTGTTTGTTCGCAGATTACACTAAGCTGTCTGTTTATGTGCATATTACACTGAGCTGTCTTTTCCAACTTCTGTTTGTTTACTTATTATAGTGAGCTATATGTTTTCATATTACATATTCTATTTGTTTAAAGATTACAATGGACTGCAATACATTGTAACAAAGCTGTGCGTAATGTTTTTGAATTATAAAATAGACTATAAGCTGTGCATAATTTTGTTTGCTGCCACCTGTTGTGTATTGATGTAGCCACCATATAAGATATAAATTAATAGGATGTAGATTAATATTGGTGAATGTATGCACTGATGTAGTCATCTACTATCTTTTTCTAGTTATCTAGCATAGAGGGAATGACTTTATACCATGTATTTATGTAAGCTATAACAATGTCTTGAATGTAATAAATAGATAAATTTCAATATAATGGTGTCTTTCATTATCACTTTTACAAAGTTGTGAGTATATTAGTGGTTTGTTTCCACTTTTATATTAGTATCATGCATAAAATATGCACTAATAGCATATACAAAATGGTATTTTAACCATCAATGTTGTTAGCATAAGAGATAATTTCATATAACTCTATTGTGTCAAGTGGCTGTGTCAGATGATCAAGTGGCATCTACATTACAAAAGAATAATAATCACATTAGTAGTTTTTTACATTATAAGAAATGCTCTTATTGTCAACAATAAAATCACTCTCATGTGATTGAGTGTATGTAGAAGGTTTTGAAGGTTGAATCACAGCTTCACAGTCCTATAAGGATTATGCAAAATTAAGAATTTTTCAACTAATACAAAATTAAGAACACAAATATACAAGTATAATTTTACATAGTTGCAAATCATTGGCTATCAGAGCTCTTCTTTTCTTTCTTAGATAAATCTCAACCTAACCATTTAAGCATCTCTTACTCTTTATGCTAATTTTCTTCTTAAATCCCTTTACTTATGTGACACATTCACTAGCTGGTGTTGTGATAGCACCACTCTTATTGTCGAGGCTCTTTTTTCTTAAACAATGTTGTATCAATTGCATGCTCATTTTATCCACAATTTTATTTATCATAAAAAAATGCTTTTAGATAGTCAAATACTTTAGTTGCCAATCTTCACTAGCTGGTGTTGTGATAGTACCACTCTTCTTGTCTAGGCTCTTTTTCCTTAAATGATGTTGTATCAATTGCATGCTCATTTTATCCATAACTTTATTTACCATAAAAAAATGTTTCTAGATAGTTAGACACTTTAGTTGTTAATCTTCACTAGCTGGTGTTGTGATAGCATGACTCTTATTGTCGAGGCTCTTTTTCCTTAAACTATGTTGTATCAATTGCATGCTCATTTTATCCACAACTTTATTTACCATAAAAAATGCTTCTAGATAGTCAGATACTTTAGTTGACAATCTTATTAGTTTGGGATAGAGTTATTTATACCATTGCGTACTATTAAGCCCAAGATCTTCTTCAACTTCATTTCTCCTTACATCATAAATCACATTACTCCTCACTTCTTTTGTCCACCTCTTTATTATGTATTGATCGATTAGTGTTTTAACATCTGTCACATCAAACGCCTTTAAGGAAATGGAAAAGTTGATGGGATCAAATGAAACTCTGTTTTCTCCTTCATAATTAACCATATTAATAACATATTCAAACAATGACTGGCAATCATTTTTATGTTTCATACATGTAGCTACGTATAGATCAAAATCTTTTTGGAACAAGTCATAGTAGTGATGGTATAAATCTGAATAAGCTATTGTAATATAAGTGAATTCTCCATTTTCAATTTGGACATTTTCTGCCGTGACTAATTTGCACTTCAACTCATTGTGATGCTTATCTTCCACAACCTTCTCTATATGTTGAAAGAATTAAAGGATGTCTAACTCCAGTTTCATACAACTAAAGTCAGAATTTGATCTTTCATTAAGTTGTGTGCTCTGCGTGCCATGTATATAATCCATGTATTTCCTTTTCCATTGCTTGATCTTGGTTGGTAACAATAGTAAAAGGCATTTTTTACTTATGTGCCTCTAAAAAAATTTTAAAGAGCCAATTAAATAACTCTATTATTTCATCCTATAACAGCACCGCTCCAAAAATCACCATTTCTCTAAAATAATTTTATCGACAAAAAAAAAAGCAAGCAATGAGTGTGCTTTGTTAGTATTATATATTGTGTCAAGAGATACCACATTACTAAAACAACTATAGTCAATTAACATTCTTGCATTGACCCAAAAAAATAAGTCATTTGTTCTTCCAAAAACATTCTTCCATTTGATAAGCATTAAAATAGACAAGTTCCTCCATACACCATTTTTTTTGTCTTTCAGATCGAATATAATTTTTGACATCTAATAAAATATAATTAAAATTAGCTTTTCTTCGCACTTGCTTACTCATCAAATCAAAATATGCCTTTCCTAATGTGTTTTCTTTTCTTCTTTCACAAACAGTCAATAGAATTTAAAAATAATAATAATAAACGGTCACAACTTGAAATTATGATATTAAAATAAAATAAAATCTCAATATTAAAAATTTACGATATTAATAGTTATAACTAAATTTTCAAGTAAAAAAACAGAATAAAAGTTATATATTTACAATATTAAAAAAATTGGTAAAACTTTATAACGCAAAGTGGCCATAAAGTTTGCTAAAAAAGTTTAACACTATCACAAGTCGGTTAAAGCAGGAGGTCACAAAATGAATACTTTGTTGCTATGCTAGGAGTCAACCAAACATCACATGCTCACATTTATTACTAGGCCAACTCTTTATAGAAGAAATTGCATTTATCTAACTTGATTTATACTCCCAATTGTAGTTTTTCTCCTAATCTAAAGAATATTTTAATGTCCCTCCAATTTTTATGTCCTATTGCAATAATGAGCATCTCCCGTCTAAATTAGAAGTCAAGTATGACATTATAATAGTCATATGCACCACCTGTGATTCATGTACTATCCAGACAAGCTAAAAAGTCCACTATGTCCCTCTTCCTACATTTTTATACCCTTTTCTCAATTTATTTTTCTTTATTATAATGTCAAGTACATCCACTTCTCCCAATTATAGTAAATTTTTAAAATTGATTAAATAGTACAAAAATCGTATGCAGTGCATGTAAGAAGAAGGACATAGTGGACTTTTTAGCTTGTTTGGATAGTACATGCACTGCATACGACTTTTTTAGATTAGGAAAAAATTGTAATTAGAAGTATATGACTAAAAATTGACTAAATAGCTGACTTTTTAGCTTGTCTGGATAGTACATGCACTGCATACAAATTTTTAACATCTTTTTTAGGGAGGGAGTACTCATTGTAATATGTCGGATATTGTAATATCTTTTTAAGATTAGGGGAAAATTGTAATTGAAAGTATAGATCAGGACGAATATGTGTTATTTTCCCAAATTTATAAGATCCTATTTTAAATTGTTATAGCTATTAGTAATATGAAGTCTTTTGAAACAATCCACATTATATTAAAATTTATATTTGTCATTTAAACATTGTAATATTCTTTTTCTTTTACAATTTTAAATACTCACAGAACTTGAATAATTTTATGAAAAAATAGTTGTACAAAATTTATTTGGATTTTGTTAAAAAAGTTATCAATTTCATTACCCTATAACTTTTTTTTTTTGTTGACAGGGAAAGATATATTGAGTTAAAAGAAAGTCACACCAACCATGCAACATATTAGGATTGTACACAATCCAAACCGAGCTAGGGATTTACCTAACTTGGTTAGCTACTAGCCCATGTGGCCCAATTTTTATCGGAGTTGAGTTAGGTTCGGTAACACCTTAAGAAAAATGACACTACTTTAATTTGAATAATATTGCTAAAAATAATATATGGCAGCTCGTAACCAATAAATATCAATTAACTATCTAATAAAGCTATATAATATAATTGCAATACATATTTTCAAAGTTCAAACATTCAAATAACTTAAAAATCATAAAGACTCAGCTGAATTTAAAAAAAGTTAGAACAGGGAAAAGATGGAAATTCTTACTACCAAGAAAAAATCACAATGTGCTACCAATATGAACAATTCAAGAAGCCTAAATCCACAAATATAACTCCAATGAACTAAATTTCGTGAAGGGCTTGCTAAACTCTCCACAATACTATTATACATGGCAGTGCATATTCTGGAATTGTAATAACTTGAAATATAATACATACTAGTTTTAAAACAATTAATTTAATGAACACAAAATAAGAGTTTGTCAACACAAGTCAAGTTCAACCATGGAATACAATTCATAACACAAAGCAAACATCCAGGCAACACCCAAGTTGCAACTGAAAAACATAAACAACAACAAATAAATTACAAGAGTTTTTCATCAACATTCATAAGGTCTTGAGTGACTTTGGAAGCTCTTGTAATGCCTATGAACAATAATAGAATTCTTTAAGTGATAGCCATTTTTGGGGATAACAATTTACCTTAAAAAATAATGGAACTTACTATATGTAATACTTTTACTCTCCTATTATTGATCAAAATCATGATAATCAAAATTGAAATATTTAGGGGATGCAAATAAGTGCTTCAATCATCTTCGATGATACTGAACTTCTAAAAACTTTAAGTACACGCCCACCAGTGATGAAAGCTTACTCAAAGACCCCACTGGAAACTGGCATGGCTAACATCTCACATCTCCAAGTAAAGAGTATGTAACTGACACGGGTATTGAGAATAATTCTATCCAATAAATTTATGATCTAATACAAACATAATCTGAATATATGATGTTATACCATAATATAGCATGTAGCAAAACTCATATACACATTGGAGAGCTCTACTCACCATACTGTACAATACCAAATATTATAAAATAAAATATACCTATTACATATATGGAAGTAGGAATTCTGCTTGTGGTAAATAGAGTATTTCTAGAGTACAAATTCATAATACAAACAAACAATAAAATGAAGCCCACTAAAATAAGGTTAGGCTCACCAAAGGACAGCCTAATAGCTTACTTTGCTACTGAAAATAGTTTAGAATCTATATCCTTATATATAAAAAAAGAGTAACAAAGGAGTGAATTTTGTAATTCAATAAGCAGATAATACACACCGTAACAGAATGGGACAAGCTAAGGGCACGAGTTTTTTTATAATAAAATTATAAACTAAGAAAAAAATTATAGTTAGAAAATATAAAATAAATAATAATAATCTAACAAAATTTAAATAAATCAATAATCTAAAAATTTGTAAATAAAATAGCTAAATAGTTGATGTAGAAAATTTAACAAGTTTCCAAGGAACTTTTATCCCAAGTAGAATAAAATAGAATAATTTAAAGCAAAAGTATTTAGCAAGATTCTACATGAGAACCATAATTTACTCTCAAGTACATAACAAGAAAAGGTAATCACCAGACTAACAGGCATTCCACCTAAATAATTAATAGGAATTTAACCTAAATGTCCACATATGTTAGTCGAGTCATAGGACTAACACCACTCCTATTAGCTGAAGTTTCAAGGTGCACCAAAGTTAGCATCTACTTCTATTGCCTAACAATTGTTTTGAATAAAACTCGTCCCAAAAGAAAATAATATATAAGAATTGAATTTACATTTCAAAAAAAATAAAGAAATTCTTATTTAACAATATCTCCATCAATCAAACTTATACTAAGTCCATAACATAGTTCATAAAGCATCAATTTAAAATGTCATGCCATATGCCAAATCTAGTGAATAAAAAAATATCTCTTGTTAGTAGAAACAGAATCTTCCATTTTAGTCATATCACATTTTCAATAAAATATCTCACGTTACAGTATAATTTTGAATTTTTCAAATACATTTTCTTAAAACCATAAATTTATAGTATATCAATAACATTTCCAACCAAATTCTAACCTCTTAGCCAAAAATAGAGAAATAGTTACATATCTTTAGTCAAAATCCAAATCTAACTTTCAATAGCTAATAAAAAAATCCCAATTTCAAGACTTATTCAAAATCTCAATACTAATTCAATTCATGTCTTTCACATTGTGATTCTTGTCCAGAAATACCTAAGGGCTCTAAAATGAAAATATGTAAACAGTTAATGCCATTGAACAAAAACCAGCATTTAATTCAATTAAAAACAATAATTTCAATAATTAATCTCATTTCAAAAGTTCCAAAATAATCACAATAAAATATGATATGTCAAATGTAATATAAAATAAGGAATCGGTAAAACAAATTATCAAAGGTATTATCTACTCACAGAATATTCGGTTCAAAGTTGGCCAACTCCCTAAGACACTTTTCTAAGCAAATTCAGCCAAAAAGGACCCCAAGCATTCAGGAGGTCTGATAACGTAGCAAATAACTTCAAAATTGTGAAAATTAGGCTTTAAGAGGTATTTCAATGCGTATCAATGAAATAAATACTGTTCATGTACTACACATGCCAAGTCATCCCTTGCAAATGACCATCGTGCACTTTTTGGAAGATTGGCACTCAGCACACGTGTAGTGACTATAGAGATGTATAAGCTATGAAATTTTGGCCTCTAATATTTTTCCTCCTCTTAAATCCATCTATCATGTTAGTTTTGTTTTTAGCACTCTAAATAAGAGTTTAAATTCACATTTTCTAGGGTTTTTCTTCCCCAATTTTGATAGTTTTTCAGTCACTTTGGGTGGAAGTAATTTGTCAGACTTATAGTTCTCTTTTTTTTTTTTTGAATTTGATGGTTATAGTGGTATAACAAACATAGGTCTAGAAGTGCTTAAATAAAGAAATTTTCAAAAGAGTTAGAGATAGAAAGTGAAGGTTTTAGGGAGAAAGAGAAAGGGAATAATGGTTTTGAAACTCTTTGGCCAAAGGAGAGAGTTTTATGTGATGAGGGACCAAATAGAAAAATTTTAATTGTTGGAGAATATCCTTGAAAATTGGGTTACTTACAGTATGGCCCAAAATCATTGAAAAGTTTGCATTGTCATCTTTAAAACCTTTCAGTTACACCCTTACTCTTTAAATACTCTTAATAAACCATGTGATCTCTCATAATAAAATCATTTAAACTTAGGGTTCTTACACAACACATCATTTACAATGAGAGAAAGAATTTATATCATAAAGAATTTGCCTGTCACCAATCCAAAATATCAAAAGAAAGGGTACCTACAGTTTTCTCTTATAAGTTTTTGTAAAGCTCTTATTTACTTTTTGAACCATCTATTAACTTTAATTTTGAGATCCACATGTTTTGAAAAGGCCTAGGTGGAATGAATTTATTCTGTGTTGATGTTATATCTTTTTCCTCAAAATGATAGATCAAAACGTAATATAATTATATAATATACTCTCAAAAACTTCACAACACACAAATATTCTCCTAGCCATTACTTGTGAGGGGACCAACCCATTTATCATCTTTCCCAAAGTGTACATTAAACCCCTTATCTTTATCCTCCATCCTCTCAAACATCTTATGAATCTTCATAGCCTACTCCAACATCATGGAAGTGAAATTCCACCTAGTGCAACATCCAAGGATGTAAGACTCTTGGATTGAAATTTTTCCTTATGGGAAAATTCTTTAAATCTTTATAGTCTTGGAAGAGAAAACCTCACATATCTAACTACATTTTGAATAGAAGAGATACAATCATGTGAGTCATCAATCCATCATTAACAACCAATTTTAAGATGTGAGCACAACACCTTATATGAAGAGAGTCCCCTTCACACATTAACCTATTGCAACTTTTTAACCTTTTTTCCAAGTATGCCATGACTATATCATTGGAGCTTGCATTATCTATGATTATTTTCAACACGAGTATACGACCTTTTCAAAAAATCCTTAATCTACTTACATTCATCAAGGTAGAGTTTGTAACAAGCTCCACTAACCATTACCCTTGATGGAAATGGAAACCTAGGTTCTATATATTTATTGTACATTTTAAACCCATCTCTTTCCATATCCCTAAGAGGCATCTCATTATAAATTATAAATCCAACTAGGGCCCTTCAACATTCATCTAAGTTCTGAAAGTAAGTAACTAAGGTTTTCTCATAAGAAATGCCTGCATCTAATTGAGATTGACGACCACTGGATGGCTTTAGATATGCTAATACTTTTTGCATGTTATCTGTAGTCTTATATAGGTTCTTAGCACATCTTACCAATTGTTTCCTCAATGAATTTTTTCTATGTTTGTTTGGGTCTCAAGCATAGTTGCTCTTGTTAGCATCAAGTGCTTACCACTATGGTAAAAGATCAAGCTATTGTAAGGATGCAAATTTATTTTCTTATAATATCTTAAAACCACATTAGGTTTGAGGGGTTGCACAGATTATAAGGGCTTGAGCTATTAGTAACTTTATTTTTGCAAACCTGTAACCTGTAACCTCTATGTCAACTAAAAGATTCAAACCTCAAAGCCATTGTGGTGAAAGATTGAGCTATTGGTAAAAGTAAATTTATTTTTTCTATGAAGGTTCTATGTCAACTGAAAGATTCAAACATGTAAACTCCCTCTAATAGCACTTGTTTAGATCAAGTGCCTACCTTTGCACTGAATGCTTGAGCTATTAGTAAGGCTGTAACTTTTTTTATTATAATTTCTCAAAGCCACATTAGGCATGAGGAGATGCACCCATTATAGATGCCACAGGTAGAGATGTTAAGCCCAAGAATCATAAAGGAGACACTGGTCCAATAAAGTCAACAAATTTTACAATAATTACATGTAGGTCGAAGTTTACCATTAATCTCTTCTAATGGAAGTTAATGGAAATGGTCCTTAAAATTTGACATTTTTTAAGGGTTGGATTCAAATTATAGTTAAAAACTTGGGTTTGTTCATTAGTTGACTTAGCCTCTTGATTTAAAAATTTGAAACACTTATGACCTATGAAATGTACAAAATAAAAGATATTATCAAGCCCACATAAACAAGCCATGTTAACAAATACCCAAAGTAACCAAATTCCAATTATCCTTTTAAAAAGATACAAAGAACTCATTGGTTTTAAAGAACATATACCCATTTTGATTAAAACATTGTATGTATATGATCAGCACAAGTGTTATATTCACGCATAAGCATGCACAAAGAAAAAGAAAGAGGTCTAAGGAGTAGTAATAAAGTCATTAAATGCAAAATAGAAATAATATGAAATATATTTTTTAGCTTGGTTATTCCTTTATAATTTATTATCATTGTCACATACTAGTAAGAAAGTAAAATAAGCACTATCAAATATTATTAGCAACTTCTACCATAGAGAAGCAAATGCTTCTATCTATAAAAGAACACAACTTTATTAAATTAAACTCATAACTTAAAGTCTAGGAACCTCAAATAATCAATGCACCTAAACAATGTTTTAGCAACTATTAAATGGCTAAGTTTATAGGTTCCACATAATCTATCAATTCTAGCTATGCGTGCTAAGAAAAACATTAATCATCAATCTTTATCAACATACAATAAAAGTTAAAGCAAAGACAAATAAGGGGACTATATATATGTGTGTGTGTGTGTGTGTGTGTGTGTGTGTGCGTGCGCGCGCATGTGTGTGTATGGATGTATGTATGTATATCAAACCAATGTTTCATATAACATTGCTCTTTCTAAAGATCCAACAATATTATAGATTTCTTAAATACCTTTTGTCCATGTCTAAAGGTTTAACATCCAACTTAAAATACCATTCAATTAATGGTCACAAAAAGATGAAATTGTTAATATGGACAACTTAAAGTTAGTCACCTCTAGTTTTATAGCAAAACAAATAATAGAAAAAACTTATGCTTGTAAGGTTTATCAAACAATAGATCATGTTTTAAACTAGAACCCTTTTAAAACCTAAATCTCTTTGAATCAAGTAATAGATCATCCTTTTAACTTGTATGCATGTAGAAGACAAAATAGAGGGATGTGAAGTGGAAATCAAAATAAAAATTGTATATTTCCCTACTTAAATTTAAAAGGGAAGGACTTTTCTAGTGTCACCAGGATCAATGTTTGACATAGCTAATAGAGGCACCGTGGGGGAATTTGGGGGAAATATTTCTCACTATCAAGGGGAAAGTTTCTAGTAGAATGTAAGTCAAAGGTAATTAGTGATTTAGGTAAGGACTATTAGCAAAATGACATCATTTTACTAATATTATGTGCATAACCAAGCTAAGCTGTGTAAACCTAACATTTTTTAGGTGAATCTGAGGCTTGGTCTGGTTAATGGATTTTTTTTTCTTTTTATAATTGTCTTGACTAAGTTATCCATTTTAGACCTAAAAACCTGGTTTGATTAGATTGTGTTGAGCAATTTTGCTGGGTCTACCAAGTTCGTGTATATCCCTGCAATATAAAATTTTAACAAAATAAATTACATAATGAACCTACTAAATCATATCCCTTGGGCATCACCAAGTGAAATTCTCATGAGTTAGTCGATGAGGCCTCTTGATAGAATAATACATCTTTATGTCGACCTTGAACTATCCTAGGCATGGCATTGCCTGTGTTGTTACTTTCTTGATAGATTTAGGTTAGGCTAATTTGATTAAACATCTTTATATAGGAATTGTAATCTAAGGTCAAATTTAAGTAGTGGTGGTTAGAGTTTTCTTTTATAAGGATCAAGGATAGTATAATTGTAGGTCGCCCTTAAAATTTAAGTTACAAAAAACCATCAACTAGGCTAACTTAATCCCAATAAAGATATCTTGTCTGTCCTTTATAGTAGTAAACTCAAATCTTAATTTATTAGCAAGTCAGCCTACCCATTGACCTAGATAATCATTAATGACTCCTCTCATAGTGATGATTCCTACGTTAAAGGTAGATAAGCCCTTAGTGTTAAGCTTATACCAATCAACTAGGGAATGACTCTAGAAAAAAAGAATATCTATAATTATTGGAGGTGGCTTTACATGAGGTTCAATATGCAAGAATTCAAGTATACAACTTTTAGTAAGGTATGAAACTTTTTTGTTTAATAGCTTTTCCCCTTAAAAAATTATGCTCATTTCTTGCCTACTAAATTGATGAGCAAGTGTAAATAAAAAAAGGTGTAGGTTTTCTCATAAGGAACTGAAGGCCTACAATTATCCTTAACTTACTCAAAGAATTCATTGTTGAGATCACTATATGTCATTCTCATATAGGACAAGACTTTAAAAGCTGGAAAGCCATTTTAAGTTAGTTATTACAAAAAGGAAAACCCTTGAGTTGTATGATTTTCCTTGTGAAATAAATTTTTCTTATAGGAAGTTTGTTGTTGCATATTTGCCACATAAAGGTTCTAAGTCTACATAGTCTCTAGATCTTACCAAAATATTTATTGTTTTCTTGTGGTCTTTTCACCAGGTCATATCTTGAGACAAAGATGATTTAAAAGCCGTATTATGGTATCCTTTCCATGAGAGAACATCTTTCTCATTGAGGTTATCAGTTAACAAGCAAGCCATGATCTCAGGGAATAATTTTTTGGAATGACAAAGGAGAGAGCTCTTAGATTCCAAATCCTATCCCTACATAAATAAGCTACTTTAAGGGAGTCTCCATCTCTTATCACAATTTTGTCTATAATTGTCATTGAGTCCAGTTGGTCCTAAGACCAAAAGTTGGTTTTAGGTTTCCCATTTGACAATCATGCATGCCCCTTTCTTAATAAACTCACCTCTATCCCTTCAATATTTCCATATTAATCTACTTATGACTTTTCCTAAATCAAGAGGCTCTAAAATGATATTTTAGCAATGGATTTCCAAATTCATTTTTAAAATTTAGTGCTAATACTTGATTTCCTTGTGCTGAGTATCTCCATGATTTGAAGTAATGTAAATTCTCCACTTGTGTTTGGAGTGATTTATCTTAGCACAATGTCTCACTTTCATTAAGGTGAGGCCCCCATGTTTTTTCTCAATTGTGATCTTGTTCTATCCAATAAGGTATACCTTGTGTTTGTAATCTTTTTTGCCCCCAAACGATGTTACTTTGAAGATAGTCTATTTCTTGGCATGATAACATAAAAATAGAAAGGCATTTAAGAATAGTATATAAGGATTGCAACAAATACTAACTAAACTAAGGTTATGCATCCCTCTAAGGAGATATTTATCTTTTCAGTAGCCAAGAAGATTAGGGATATTTTCAAAAATGAAAGTACAATTTTGTTTCCCTACACTAGTTTTTCCCACTAGGAAATTAAGGTATTTCAAGGGATTGTCAAATTTGTATGGGTAACTAGGAGCCAATATCATTCTTCATTGTTTTACCAACTTTAAGAGAAAATAATAGTAGATGTTTAGAAAAGCTAAATTAGAGCCATCAAATGTGAGAGAATAGCTTAAGAGTACAGCTTCTAAAGAGCAATTTTCCCTTTTCTTTGGCAAAGAGGATGAAATCATTAGCACAAATAAGGTAGGAGATTTAGGATCCATTTTTTAAATTGAAAGGTTGCCCACTATTTTTTATATTTCAACATGGATCAAGGGGAAAAGTCATTCAATACATAAAGTGAAATTGTAAGGTGATAATGAGTTACCTTAGCAAATGCTACAAGAAGGTTTGAAAGATTATGATATCCTCCATTAATAAGGATTGAATAATGTGTAGATGTAACATCTAATGAGTAGCTCGATAAAAAGAAGAGGAAGCTTATATGCTTTCAAAGTTCCCTAGATAAATGACTAGATAATTGTTTCACACGCTTTTTCAATGTCAAACTTAAAAACCAATCATTCTTTGGGATTTTTTGGTCTTCTCATTTTAAGCATGATATCTTGAGTTACAACCGCATTATCTATCAATTTTTTTCTAAGTACAAAGGTGCTTTACATGCTAGATACAAGAGTTTTCATGAATGGCTTTAGATTCCCCATAAGAATTTTTGCAACTATTTTCTATAAGGAAATTCATAGACCTATAAGTTTGTATTGTTGAATAGTTTTGGGGAGCCTACATTTTAAAACAAGGAATATCAAGGTTTAGTTCCATTTTATTTGTCACTTTTTACTATATAAGATTTAGAAAATTCCACGAAAGACTAATGCCTCAGTGGTATCCTATGTTCATCAAAAGAAGCATAGATGTATGTCATCAATACACAATACCTTGAATGGTTTGAGATAAGTAAGGCCCTCTTTAACTTCTTGTAAGGAAAGTGGTGTGTAAGGAATGTTAACTTCTACATAATGGGCTAGGGTACTAGATTAGTGTATAGCCATGACATAATGGTTCAATGAAAACACATCTTTGAAATAGTCAACTATATGGACTTAAAGCTAGTCTAGGGGTCAAAAAGCACATAAATGTAGTTGGATGACCTACATGCTAGAGTTAAAAAAAAGTATTATCAGCCTATGTTGTTAACTTGACTATTATGGACTTTATAACCTATATTTATTCTTCAATAATTGAGATTTACCATAATTCTACAAGAAAACTTTTCTCTAGCTGAAGTAAAGTATGACAAGGATTGGTTTCTAAAGATTTTTGTACCCCACATAGTCAAACTAAAAATTTTGACTTGTGATTGAAAGAATTACTGAAGGTGGTTTTATTCTAATAGGTGATATATTTTTTGAAAATATCTATAAAAGTTTCCATAGGTTTAGCCTAGCTAACCCAATTCTTCTAAACAAATTGCTTAAAAAATGGGTGTTTGAGCTAGAATTGTCAAATCTAAAAGGTCTTGAAATAGGGAATATAGCATGTGGTTTAGAGTCGACCAAAACTAGGTAAACTAAGAAAGGTGAAAGGGCTAAATGTTAAGGAAGGTAGTAACCAACTAGTATTGACGCGAGCCCAATTAAGACATTTCCTAATGATTTGACCATCTAGCCTTTTATTTGTCCAAGTGAATTTTAGACCAACAAAGGCCAAGTTAATAAGATTATAAAAGCCAAGGCAATCATAGATAGAATAATTCACTTCTTGAAAGGGTAGTCCAAGATCTTAAGCTTAAGCTCGTTAAGGTCCTAAAGAATCCGGGGTCCACCCAAAACTCCTAGGCATCCACATTGAACCAACCATTTTAATTGAGAGTTCTTATCATGTTAGCTCTTTTTTCTAATTGGTTAGTCTTAAATATGATTACTAGGTAACAATGATATTTACCATCTAGACCTATAAAATCCTTCTTGAGGCTAGACCTAGCTATAACTCGAATATTCTAAGTTAAGGCTTTCATCGTAAGGAAATTTTTTTAAAGCTATCCTTCCTAAAAGACAAACTCTTTCTTTATCAACTAGTGATAGGGTCTCCTTCTCCTACTTACATACCACAACAATAGCCTTAATCTCAAACTAAACTAACACTATGGTATTTGGTTGTCAAGTCTTAGCTAAGATATGATGAAGGCTTTCATCTCCTTGTACATCACTCCTTATAAGCTTAAAGGTTAGTGCATGTCTCTTGGAATTCTTTCGTTGACACCTTCTATTCTTAATTGGAAATCTAGAGTTCTCAACCTGGTTGTCCTTAAAAGTTCCTTCTATTTAAACAAAGCCACAAGGTTTGAAGTGCTAACTTAATAAAAAAATCATGATTAATTGCCTATTCCTCAAATCTTGATATGATTGGATCACTGGTAGTGATTTCAGCCTTCAAGTTAGGCCTAAGATAATATGTATACTAAACAATGACCCATATATGTTCACTCAAAACACCTTATATGATTTTTTTCCCACAAAAGAGGTTGAAAGGCAAAAAGCTTCCTTGTTGTTATACTAGACTCATCAATGGCTCCAAGATAGCCTCAAACTATTTTTCACTCTCAATACTGGTTAAGCAAATAAGTCCCTTAATTCCATCATGGTGAAAGGCACAATAAAGGATACATCTTATTCGGGGTTCAAAATAAAATCTTAGGAAACTCAATTGAAGTTCAAGACTTAAGGAAGTCCCATATTGGCTAGAATGAGGATTGTTGAGCCTATCCTTAAGTTATTTTGACAAGCAATCTAAACCTAAGTACGAAGTTTATGTTCCTTTTAAATACATCTCCCCTTATTCTTTATCATCTAAAAGGACTTTCCCTCATCTTTTAGCTTGTAATGAATATGTGATAAAGAACTAGGTTCATGATATTCCTCTTTGAAGACTTTGTACTCAAGGGTAGTTTAGTCAATCCTTAAGCCAAGTGTGATGGGACCTTTGATATCAGAACTTTATCCAAGCATGACCTTTATATTGTTTACATTTAAAGTTAGCTTGGAACATTTTATATGGGAGCTAGGAGAGGAAAACACATTAATGTTTAAGGTAATACCTTGAGCTTATGAAGGTTGCTTTATATGAACAAAAATGGAATCTACTATGCCTACATGAAGAGAATGATAGGTATAAAGGAAGAATACCATCTTGAAAAGTACTAGAAGTTGTTAAAATAGAGGGTTTATGATCATGCTAGCTACAAGTTTGTCCTTTTTTATGCTAGAGTTAGCTTTATTTACTAACTCTTGAAAAGTGGTGGCATTATTTTATAAAAAGGCTCTAATAGAAGTCATGCTATAGCCTTAACAGAGTTACTTTTGAGGTTCCTATGATCTGTCCCCATTTTTTGTTTAATTTTTTAAAAATTAGGCTTTGTGACTATTAATGATTTCTCATTGTTTAAGATGACTAGGTTCTAAGATTATCAATTGAGCTTAACTAGTGACTTATCTTAGATTACTTTAGGTGGATCTCTTTCTATTTATAACCATAGTTCACCTATCAGTTGTATCATCAAGCAAGGCTTTACTTGTTTGGCAAGTTTTGACCTAACAATGGGATATTGTTATATGTACATCAATAAGAACACCATATATGACCAAAGTTTTTGTATTTAAAGCATACCAAGCCATACTTTCCAAAAGGGCACTTCTTATAACTAACCATTGATGTTGATATAGGTTTCAAGAAGAAGTTTTGAATCTATTTGAACAATGATGTCATTGGTTTTTTATTGGTTGGATGTTTTAGTGTCAACCTTGATAAACTTGCTGAGGGTATTTCCTTTGGTAGTGAGAATGTCTCTATTGTAATGCTCAACAAAGACATTGGAAGTCCTATCCATAAGGCAATAATGATATGTCCAAGAGTTTTGCTTCTAGGCAAAAGTTAGGAGGTTAGTGCCTAACTAGCACAAAGTACTCACTAAGACACCAAGGGCCATAATGTGGTTTCATATATTAGGGGGAACCTGTTTTGTAGTTAAAGAAACCCTTTCCTAGTTCTAAAAGAGTTGGTTTGCTAGAAAGTTTTCATATAGTTTGCTACTCGAGAATACTAGTTCAAAAGTCCATCCCCACAATCTAAGAACTATTGCTTATGCCCAAGGTTCACAAATTATATTCTAGTGTTCAATTGAGAGAAAAAAATATAGAGATAATCTTCTTGTTGTCCTAAGTAGGCTAAGGATGCAGAGTTTAGAAAAACAAAGGAACTACTCCTTATTTTCACTCTTAAAATTCTTAGGTCCCGTTTGGTTGCTGGGAAAGGAAGGAATAGGAATGAAAATTAGAAATAGAATGGAATGAAATGGAATGCAATTATTAAAATTTCATTTGGTATGACATGGAATGTAATGAAATCTTCTTTACTTTCCTATGTCTAGTATGCTTTAAAAAATGTAAGAATAGAATGAAAAACTGATAAAAGGATAAAAATATCCTTGAAGAATAAAACTATTAAAATAATATTTTTTTATATGAAAAATTATTTTAAAAATTAAATAAATAATTAGTAATATAAAAATTTGAGCTAAATTTTATTTAAAATATTAATAATATTAACAAATAGTTTAAAAATTATTTATTTTATTTATAAATAATAAATAAAATATTTTAGTCTTTTCTACTGCCATTAAATTCATTTCCATCACTTTTTGAAGGTAAATTACTTTCCCATATAGAAGGGAATGCACATTCCATGGAAATCTCTTTACGCCAACCAAACATAATTAACTTAATGAATGGAATCCATATTCCCATTACATTAGCTTAATTTCATGTACCCAAACGGGACCTTAAATGTTGAAATATCTATTCTATTGCCACATGTCCCATCTTTCTAGCACACTTGAAAATAGACAATATTTTATATAATCATATACAACTAATAAATATGATTGTATACATAAATTTCATGTCAAAATAACACAAATAATTTGTATAACAAATAAGTTTTTCATAATTTTGTAAAAAGATTACAATCTCTAATAAATATTGTTCGATGAAAGAATAACCCTATAATTCTTTATGTTTGGTTTTAGTCAAAGGATAATTAATGAGCTTGAATATTGGCTACCACATGAATGATAGAACAATGTAGAGGATTGAAGAGCCCAAAACTTTTCATTTGCAAGTGGCCTATGGTCTTATTTATAGGGCTTGAGAGAAAAGTCCCATATAGCTACCTCAATTGATTATTTGTTATCTAAATATTGTTCGATGAAAGAATAATCCTCTAATTATTTATGTTTGATTTCAGTTGAAGGATAATTAATGAGCTTGACTATTGGCTACCATATGAATGAAAAAACAATATAGAGCATTCAAGAGCCTAAAAATTTTCGTTTGCAAGTGGCCTATGGTCTTATTTATAGGGGTTAAGAGAAAAGTCCCATATAGCTACCTCAATTGATTATTTGTTATCTAATTTCAATAAGAAATAATTACATGGTGAGTTTTGGTTACCTTTAATGATAAAATTTTACCCATGGCATGGTTTTATTTGCAAGTTTATATCATTACTTTTCAATATGTTTAAATGACTTGTAGCTTAAATTTATTTAGCCATGCTACATATGCAATAGAATTTACTTGGTTGTCGAATTTTTTTTTTTTGACTGTAAGTTTCCCTAAACATAAAAAAAACCCAATAACAGAGAAAATGAGAAGGAAGAAGAAGATAAAGTGAGAGAGATAGGAATGTTATTATCATATACAACTTTAGGTATAATAGGATATTTTATATGCTATATTGCATAATAGATAACCTATTAACACAAAACCCTTTAACCAAATACAAAACATTTGTCAATTGTGACTTTCATCCAATATGTACAATATCTCTAAAATCTCCCTTAAACTCGTGGTTAAGAAATTCTCAACCTTGAGTTGGTGTCTAGGTGCTTGAAAGTCAGTGGGCAACGACTTCGTAAAAGCATCAATAAGTTGCTCTTTTGAGACAATGTGATGAACTGATACCTCCTTCCTTAGAAAATTTTCATGAACAAAAATATTCGAGTTCAAGGTGCTTTGTCCAAGCATGAAGTATGGGATTATGAGAAAGGAGTACAATAGAAAAATTATCACTAATCACATTAGGAGCTTAACTAAAGGGAAGTGCAACTCTTGGACAAGAAAATTAATCTAAGTTACCTCAACTACAAGGTTGGCTAAGCTGCAATATTCAGCCTTTGTTGAGCTTCTTGAGATAATATGCTACTTTTTAAAACACCAAGAAATAAGATTGTTTCCAAGAAAGACATAAAGCCTACAAGTTTTTTTTATCATCAAGATTAATGGCCTAAATTGCATCACAAAATCCCACTAAGTCCAAAGAAAAGAAGTTTTTAAAATGTCACCCATATGTTATTGTCCCATTAAGATATTGAAGGAGTATTTTCATAATCTTCTAGTGTTGTACTAATGGTATGTACATATATTAACAAACTCAGTTCACCAAAAAAAACTATCTTAGATCTTTTAATTGTAATATATAGAAGAGCACATAAAGTGGGCCTATACAATGAAAAATCATCAAATAAATCATCCTAAAAAATAGTTAATTTAGTCCTTATAGCCGTTGGTGTGGAAATAGATGTAGATTTTTGCTTACCAATCTTAGGAAACATGTTAGTACTGTATTTAGATTGAGAGAGTAAAATAACTCTTTCATTAGTTCTTTTTACCTCAATACCTTACAAGTAAATAAACTTCCTTAAGTTATTAAGTATAAAGCAGAATTTAACTTGGTGATAAGTTAAGATATCTCAAGGGAACTATCACTACTAATGATGATATCATCAACACATAAAAGCATTAAAAAATGGAATTAGTAATTGTTAGGTAAGGCAACCAAAACCTAAAAGAGGGTGAACTGGGTGTTTCAATAAACCATGAAATTTTTTAACAAAACTAAAAACTAAAGCCTTTAATGATGCCATTAACTTAAACATGAAAGCACATTTTAAACATTTTAGGAGATAGATAAAACTTGGTGCATCGTTCAAGACCAAGGATAAAGATACACTTTCAATAAAGCATTGATACAAAACCATATTAGAAAATGAATTGCAACAATATGCAAAGCAAAGGGTAAAGGGAAAAATACAAAAGGATTTATCTTGGTTTAGCTCAACCACTGAGCCTACATCTAGTCCTAAAGTCATAACTTAATATTTTTCACTATACCACAAGTTTAAAATAGGAAATTACGAGCATCTACATAAACACAACTCTGTAGAGTTAAAAATTGAGTTCTCTCCTTGTACAACCTTTTACAAAAATCCACAATTGGGTTCTCACACCCAAACACCTTAAAGGACCTCCCTTTAGGTCACAACTCATGAAAGAAAAAATATATATGGCTCAAATCCTCTCTTAGAAAATGTATGATTTATAGTTTAAGACTATACTAGAAAAATAAATATCCTCAAAAGCTTAAAGATAAAATGAAAGGTTAAGCATAGTTTTTCTGACTTTCAACACTCAATGGAACCTAGTATTCTTAGGGAAATAAAGATTATAATCATTGGGAACCATTTACTATAACATCCCATAATTTTTAAACTATTTTGTTATAAACAAATATATTTTTATTTGTTTAAAAATGATTATATTCTGCTAAAAGTAAATCTATTTTTAATTAAAATAAATATTGTTTTGCTTGAAATAATTATATTGTTCTTTAATGAATTTTTGTTGTATTTTTAGAAATATTTTTTCTTTTAATATGTATAAAGATATTTATTGAGATTTTTTTTATTATGATTTTTATCAAGAAAAATATGATTTAAGAGTTTAACTAAATGTTTATGAGAATGAAAATTTTTAGAAATTTTTGGAATATTTTAGAGTGAAAAACAGAATTTATATGAATATATATGAAATAAAATCTTATTATTAAATTATTAAATAATTATTATCATTATTATAAAAAAAATAAAAGGGAAATGGGGGAAGGGGAGACAACGCACGGCAGTTTCTGAAGAAAATCAAAATGGATGAATAGTAAGTAAATAGTAAATGAATAGTACTCTTCAACTTTTTCTTTAGATCTAGAGTGCCTATTGCCTTCCGATCTCAAAACTGAAGGTGCTACTAGATTTAGGATAAAGAATACTACGATTTTGACTGATCAATTTTTCAAATTAGCCGTTAAATTGCTGTAGATCTGAAGTAGAAAATCTCATAAAAAGGTAAATTTTAAAACTCTTACTTAAAGACCTCTAATTGAAATTCTGACACTGTAGATGGATTCAGGAGTTAGATAATCCTTAGGATATGAAATTTTTCAGCTATCTGACAACTTTTTGTTCGTCGTGAATAGTGATTTCTGATGAGTGAATAGTGTTTTCCGGCGGTGAATAGTGACCAAGCTCCCGGAGTCATTTTCTAAGTCTTTGGACCCTCCGGACACGTTTTTGAGGTCTAATTGATCAAATTCAGCTTGGAAAAAAATATATTTTTAGGGTTGTCCAACCAGGAGCCCTACCCTGTGAGTAGATAATTCTTTTTATGATTTATCCCATACTTTTCTTGAATTATAAATGTATTATTGTTTTTGTTTATAAATTATTTATACTATTGTAAGTTTCTGAAATGTGTTAAAATATCTGTTATACTTACGAACTGGCACATAGTTCAAAAAGAGTATAGTTTTAGAAATAGATTTTGGAACTCATTGAATATATGGTTCTAAATGTATTTATCATTATTTGATAAAGTGAATATTATGTGCACGATGCATTGATTTGTAAAGCTATATACTTGTGAAAATTATGCATGTCATATTATAAATGAGATTGAATGGCAAGCGTAAAGCTCATGGCAAGTTGCTTGATACATATGACAAGCGTAAAGCTCATGGTGAGATGTTTGATAATTTTACATGTCTTTATATGTATTGATGAATATCAGCTGGTTGTATGGCTTGTGACGGTACCGAATAGGGGACGCCCTATTAGCCTGAGTGAGTCGGGGGAGGGCCGCTCCAACCGGGTGACAGTGGTAATGTAAGGAGACAGGAGGGTGATGTACTCACATTCCCTGATCACTTATTGTGACTAGGGTCGAGGTCACTATGCGTATAGCAAATGAGTTATATTTTTATTGCATCGACCAGATTGCCAAGTGAGGCAGGTGCATTAAGTGATGATTTTATCTCCAAATCTTAATATTTTATTATAGCTTATACAGTTGAGCATAATAACATTTGTTTAATGATCATACCGTGTAGCATATGGTTTTGGATATCTGAATATCCTTTGATTTGAGAATATTTGAAATACGGGTCTCATATGAATGTACTTCTGAACTGTATTTTCTGTGTGACATATTTTAAAACATAAGTACATCCATATGCTGACCTAAGAGGTCATAGCTGGAATTATTTGCTCACCGAGTTGTCAAACTCACTACACGATATTTCCACATATTTCAGATAAGAATATCATAGTCTGATTCGGTAGATAAGTGATATATTCTCTAGGTGAGTCTACATTGCTTCCAAAACTCACGGTCTTTGAATTATATTATGTTTGTATTCTAGAGTGTGCTCTGAACACTACAGGCAGGATCCCCGTTTCTGTTGTACTTTGATGTTTATAGACTTGGTCTGTATATTGTGTATACATGAGAGATCCTATATATATTTGTTCCCATGATAAAGAATTGAATTATGTATCTTTATGGAAAATATCTAATTACGGAAAATAATAAAAAAAAATGTTTATTTTACGTAACGTAAATTGGGGACATTACATTTACCACCAAAATAAATGAACTTAGATCGTTGTAAGGCTGTAAATTTTTTTCTACTTTAATCACTAGGCACCTACAAAAGACCATAGGCACCTGTTACTAGGTTTCTAAAACATTTATAGGCACCTATTGTTTTGTAATTCCAATTTTTAAAACAACATAGGCGTTTACTAGCTACTGTAGGTCCTTGTTTATGATTATGTTTGTTATTTTTCAAATTCCATAACTTAATAGGCATATAAGTCCATAACTAGGCATTTTGTGGTCACTTAATTTGTAAAAAATTTCCAATAAATACTTATAGGTGCCTATTAAACTTAGCAAGTTTCTATAGCTTTTTGAGAAACTTTGTCTTGAGCATTTTACAAACCATTTAACCAATAAACTTAGAAAACCAAAGTTAAAGAGGTTTCAAAACATTTTTAGCAGCTTAAGGTTCTCTAAAAGACAACAACATTTTCAAGAGATAAACAACCTTTAAAATTTTATGACTATCCGTCATTAACTCACATTTATTCCCATAAATAGTCACTTTTATGACTATCTATTGTTAACTAAAGACCGTTACCATGTAACCATCATAACAATAACGGCGATTCCTATTTAACCGTCCTTAGTGTCTCTAGTATAATGACGGTCTTATAATCATTGTTATACCTAGCTTTAGCGATGGCTTTTTTTTTTACCGTCATTATGTAATCGTGGCTGAATCACACCTTCCTTGTAGTGCTTTGCCTTGAATTCATACAAGCTTGATATATTCCAAGCTTCTATGTCGTTACTCCTTTTTATATCTTGGTGTATCTTTCTCCAAGCTTCTTGCTTTTAGACTAATATATAAAAATAAGATTTTAACTTGCAAACTAAGTGGTTAGTCTAAAGAGCGTCACATTTCAAGCATATATCCAATTTCGTAAGATATAAACATTTTGCAATGCAATTGGATATATCTTATATGCAAACATAACTCATAGATGGCGCATAGAGCATGATTCAAAGGTAAGGTATTACATATTAAATATCATAATCATGTCAAATACATAGGATTAAATAGGCACACATACTTGCAATACACATAAAAGCACATATAACAAATAAACACAGATGATAGCACACACATTTTTTATCATTAAAACCTAAAGCATAAGACTATAGGGCTAATAATCTCCACCTATTTTATGATGAGAAATCACCAAAAAAATAAGTTCTTTTGATTATAATTTGATTAGACGCATTACACCCTCCCTATTTGACACAAACAAAAAGGTATAGGAAAGGAAAAACCTTTTTCTCCCCCTATCCATGAAAAGCAAATGATATTAAAAGGGCAAATTATATTATCAAGTAAGCACATCATTTCATTTAATATCAAAAGATTGCAAAGTATATGCTCATATAAGGACTTATTCAAAAGAGATTAAACCATCATTGTAAAGCATGGAGTAAGAGAGAAGCATATATAGATAAAACTTTTATGAGCACATGGTTCTTACAAAACCATAAGGTTATCTTTTCAAATAAGCACATATACAATGGTATGATCAAAGAGATTTTTCAAATTAAGAGAGAGAGTACGAGTTAGAAGAAATGAAAACCAGAAAGGATTTTACTCTCCCTAAAAACATGCATACCGAAAAGAATATTGATCAAGATTTATGCAAATAATGTTTTATTTCGCATGATGAGAGCCAAAATGATTAACAAATCACAAAAAGGGATCCCCCTTAAGATATGCACTCATAGAGCAAGGTATTATAAAGATAAGGTTAGAGGAAATTACCTACTATGAGTCAGCAACCTTAGGAAAAAATTAGTTCCTTAAAGAAACATCATATATAAGCACTCAACATCCATACGGTTAGCACACATATATAGACTTTAGAAGGCATATACCAATATGCATCTTATCACACATAAGCATAATACTAGTATGCATATATATAAACAGCACAATATCAAACAAGCATTAACTTTATTTCAATCATCACAATCCTTAAAAAAAATTTAAAGATGAACATAATATAAAAATATTTTTTGTCTTATGAAAGAATTTTTTCAAAAGGTATAAGGAGGGGAAAAAGATACTTGATAAAAAATTTGAGTCCTTCTATGAAAACACTTAATGTTTTTTATATGGCATATATCTTTGAACGAGAGATACCATTGAGCACATACATTAATGCTACTACAATGATCATCAATTTTATTTTTCTTAGAGAAAACACAAAGCTCTTTAAGTTTTAAAAAAATCCATATCTATATTCAAGGGTAAAAAAAAATTGTTCACAAACATGATTTCAAAACAAATTTTCAAGATGAAAGAGGTTGAAAAATACTTTTTGAAATTTGAAGGCTCATGTAAAGGAGCCAAATAGCACTTAATCATTCATACATCAAGATAAAGCAAGTAAGGAGTATATGGTTTAGATGTAACTCAAATATTTGCTTCCATTTTTCCCATCATATAAGCATCTCGTCAATTACCATTTGTTGATACTATTTGTTGATGCATTAGTAAAGATGGAAAGGCTTAAGGTTCATCCTTGGTTTTTTATATGTTGTTGCAAAGGGTTTAAAGCAAGGAACATTCTTGGACAACCAATAGGTGCATATTATGGACTTTAAGAGTCTATTGTATTTTTTTTTCCTCTAAACATGCATTTTCCCAGGGAGCAGGTGCTTGTTACATTCTTTAGGCATATGCTGTGCTTTGGTTTTCATTTAAACATTCATTTTCTTAGGAAATAACTATCTACTACATTCTTTAGGCATTTACTTGCTTATTCTATTTTTGGATTCTTCTACTTAGGTGCCTAACATACCTAATAGGTGCTTATTGGCTTCTATTTTCTCAAAAATCTTTTACTTGCAGCATAAATTTATTGCCTTTACTAGTACCCAAATTTTTGTAGGTCCTTGAGGGTTAGTTTATCAAAAGCTTTAATTCTTTTAACTATTACCCAAATGCATAAAGAAAGGACATTTAAGCATTGCACATAAAGCATAATATAAGAAAAATGTCACAAGAAGGATATGAAGAATATATCAATGATAGATATAACATTTTACAAATATGCAATGCTATGCTCACATCATTCAACCATACCTCAATGAGTATCAATGATAGTGACATGGGAGATTTTATAACTTGTTACCTAGGCCTTGGTATATAGATTATGGCATTTTCTTACCCAATGCTTCTCCATGTGACCTCTAAACTTTGGTAATTTAAATTTGTTTACTAGAGAGACTTTCTTTGACGGTTCTCCTTTAGCTTGAATAAGTAGTCCATCCTTGTAAGATTTTGATGCAAAATAAAGGCATTAGGAGGACTCTTTGGTACATCTCAACTTGTGTTCTTTGATGTTAGTGCTAACAACTTTGAAACCTTTAAGGACATAAATTTGCTTCCTATTCAAACCATTTCTCTTAATTGGACATTGGTGAAATATTTCATTCATGACCACAAAAAATAGAAATGATAGGTTTAGAGAAATCTTTCTTTTGAGAAGGATTGTATTTCAAATTATTTGTTTTAGGATTTCTTCTTGATTTTTTATGAAAATCATTTAAAAAAGACTTTGAAATACTGCTCATTAGAATTTCAAAAGGTTTATCATTATCAAGATTAGAAATACAACTAATTGTGCATTTTAAGGATATATCAATATATGAATGTTCAAATGCATATTTTTCACAAGAATACCTATTATTTTTAGAAGTACATACCTCTAGGTCTCTTTGAGCCAAAAAGTAAGACTTCTTCATTTGTAGTTCAAATTACTCTTCTATGAGATTGTTGTCTTTTTTTTGCTCATCTTTCTTATCCTAAACATCTTTATCAACTATATCATGGTTAGCAAGATAAGTACATATAAGAGACTTCCAAACATCCTTTGCATTAGAGTAGTGTTTAACAATAACACATGCATACTTATTCAAGCCACTGAATAAAATTTGTATTTCTTTAACATTTAAATAAAATAATCTCTCATCATAATCACTCCAATGTTTTCTTGATTTAGGGATAAGGCTATCTTGTATAATATCTCATAAATCTAAATCAATATATTGTACATAAGTTTCAATTTTAACTTTCCAAAAAATAAAGCTTTTAAAATTAGATAGAGACGCATCTAGAAAATGAGGTTTATAAATATCAAATCCTTCCATCATTGAAAACCCTTCACTTGTTTCCATATAAACTCTTGAGATAGTTAAATCTTTTGCTGAGAGCCCAAGCCCTGATATCAATTGTTAGGCAAGGAACCAAACACTTAAGAGGGGTTGAATTATGTAATGACTCCAAGTTTTTTTACTTATTTATACTGGTTTTATCTCCTCTCAAAGTCATTACTACTACTTTTAATCTTTATTAGATTGCTTTCATTATTATATTTATTGATCAAATTATTATAAGTAAACATTTAAGATATAAGTAACTCAATTCTGATCAAAATGGTGAGACTATCATGGATTAGCATCATATATTTACATAAGTGTATATACATCATAATGACTTGGGTACTATTTGTACTATAAAAAGAATGAAAGCACCTAGCCACTATACCAAAAATATCATCAGAATTAGTTAGTCAAAGTCATCCATAAACAAGAACATGTATAAATATGCACAAGGGCCTAATCATCTACATAAGCATCGTTTGGTGATATTCATGTGGGAGGTGGCACCTCTACCGGAATCTCAGCTAAATCAACAATGATCAAGTCTTGGACCACTAGAATGTAGCCTAAAAATGTTAACTCAATCCAACATACACTAAACATTACCATCATAGTGAAGATCTGCATGGTGTCCCTAATAGTCTGAACATAACACGAAAATATTTAATGAGAATTTATATTCCAAGTAGGTTTAATGATAATTCATAAATATTGCATATGAAATATAACATGTCATGTTCAGCTATATAACTACATTATTCATCAACCCATAGCTAGTTACTAAAAATCTATATACATGAAATCATACAGCTATGTCATAAATAGTTGTATCATCGTATCATAGATATATCCTATAATAATATCATAATTCATCATGTCATGGTTGTTTAATTGAATTTGCCAGACAATATCATTTTAAGGTCAATGTGATCATGCTTGCTTCTCTCTACTCACTTTTGAATGTGCTTGCGTCGCTCTGTCCAAACATAGTCAAATCTCATATTAACTTATAATTGTAAATAGGGTGTCCCCTATTTGGTACCACATAGAAACCATGTGACCTTTCAAGGTCACCTTACTACTTTAAGGTTTATTCCCCCTTTTATATCTTACAATTCATTTTTATTCCATAACAGCCAAGATACGATATTATTTATATAACAAATATACAACAACATAATATGCCCCTATGCTATACATTGATAAAATGCATATCTCATTATCATTTCAGACATTCTTTTGTCATGTATATGTATATAATAGTGTAACATCCATATTGCCATAAGATGAATATCAAAGTCATTAATATTATATGTGGCATCAATGATATCATATTTACTAGTATGCATTGAATGGAGAGAATTTATGCTATGGCTGTGGCTTTAACATAATTTGTACTTAAATTAAAATCTCATATTATAGGTTTTCCCTAAGTCACCATTTCGGTCAAGTCTAGGGAAAATTTTGATTTTATGTATTTTATTTCTAATTAACCTTCCTTACATGAATTATTACTATTTAGTATTATTTTTTCAAATCATTTCTTTACTTTCCTCCATTTCAAATTGAAATATCAATGTGATCACCTATGTTAAATTCACTTAGGTACTTTTATAATCCGATTATATTTCCACTTACCAATGTTTTCATATTGGACCTCATGGTCGCTTACCATGCAATTTAAATGTATTTTATATCAAATTTTGCTTATATAATACTTTTGGTTAAAGAAACATTCAATTTTCTATTTTAGTCCACTATAGGAAAATTAAATGTTCTTACTAACATACTAATTTAAATTTACTAACTTCATGCTCATCGGTATTACCTTAAATAGCCTTGGAAACTTTATCCTTTCTTGGTTATTAGTATAAACATTCATTTAGCAATTTAACCATTTTAATATGACTAAGTAGATAAGTTACTATTCATTCGGCATATGCTACTATTCGTTTGGTCAATTAGCACAATTCATTTGGTAAATTTCATTTTTCTTCCATCATTGATTATAACCCATTTAGGTACCCTTTAACCATCATTATTTCCTCATAAATACATTTTTATATAATGTCTATAAGATATTAGGAAATCACCTAACATTCCCAATCATTGACTTCATAAATTCCATTCATAGCTAGCTTAAAAGTTATGAAAAAGTGTAGCCATCTATATCACATTTCCATTAGCATTCATTTGTTTCCTTCATTTCTATAATTTTAACACCATCTGACTTACATGATTATTCTTCCTATGCATTGACTACACTAAATTTTCATCATTTACAACACATAGAAATTAATCATGATTATTCTTCTATGCTTGCTTCATGAATTTTACTAACCTGAGGAATTTTAAATTTCTAATCACCCTTCTCTTTCATTTATTTTTCTCTTATACATTAGTATCATTAAATATCACTCCTTTAACATCATTATCAAAGTTCCAACTAATGTCCTGAAATTTCCCTAAAACCTAAGACCTTCCTCCCTGCTCTTTATGGTTTTAACTTTCCAAATTTTGTATTTTACTTACTCCTTCATGCTATATTTTGAGTTCCTCTTCATCTGAGCAACATAAAACCCTCAAATAATAGCCAAAATGATGACACATTTCCAGCCATACCATGCAAAAATTCACAATCACCCAAAGCATATTTTCTAACAATAAACAAATGATTTTCATGTATCCAGATATAGCTAATACATGGCCATCATCAAGAACACCCAAAACCAAAAATTTCTCTTAGAGTCCTAGGGTTAGAACCATACTTAAATCATACAAATTTTATAGTATTTTCCAAGTAGAATCATTGTTAAACCTACCTAAGATAGCTTCCTACAACTTACTCAACTACTTTCTTCCTTATTTCTCCTTTCTTCCTTGAATATGGGGCGAACTTCTCCTTCTTCCTCCCACTGTTCCAAAACTTTTCCATGGCAGAGGAGATGAGTTTAAAGTCTCAAAAATGAAAGAGAATGAAAGGATAGAGGTGGAGACTCTTACCTTGAACACCAATTTTTTCTTTCATTTTTCTTCTTTTTTACCTTTTTTTCCCTTTCCTCTTCTTCATGTTGTAATGACCTCAATTTTTTTATACATATATATAATTTACCCATCTTGAGGCTATTACCTTTTCTCTTTGACCTTTCCTATCTTCTGTTGTTCATCTTATTTGTTTCAGTAGTTGATAGTGATTGAAAAGCAAAGAACATACAACTTTAGTAATTAGTGAAAAAGATTATAACATTTTATTCATTATTTATTCACTTACATCAAACACCACTTCAAGACATACAATCACAATATCAACTTATGTCTTCCCCTTTCATTTAACCTTTCCAATGAACTAGGTGGACGAGACGATACGCATTTTGAGAATTTTGACAAGACTTCCAGTGAACTGATAGTAACATGTACAAAGCACATATTTGCATCTTATTTCTCTTTATCTAAACACAACATGCAACAATAATAAGAACTAATGTTCCCAATAATTTTAACAATAATCATAAATATTTCTTATAATACACTTCATGTTATTCTTAGTCGCATCAACTACAAAGATCAATGTGCCACACAACATATACATATCTAGTGCACATATCACAATGTAAATTATGGCATATATATCAAATCTCATTAATAAAACACTTAGTTGTATCACTTTATCTCATAGAAATCATATCACAAATATTTCATAGCTTTCTCATATCATGGTTGTTTACTTTCTTTTCATTATCTTTATAACAAGGCCAGTATGAGCATGCTTGCCTTGGTCTACTCAACCCTAAACGTACTTGCCTCGTTCCATCCAGGCATGGCTAAATTTCATATAATGTCATATCTGTGAATAAGGCTTTCTCTATCTGGTATCGACACGAAGGCCATATGACATTTCTCTAATCACCTTGCTACTACAAAGGTCATCCCTATCTGTATCGTTTCTTTTCTTTTCTTTTTCATAAACAACCAAGACATGATGTTAACTTTTAACAGCTAGCATACAATAATATAAATTCTAGGCACAATTTGTCACTGATATCATGCATATCATTGTTCAACTCAGATATTTTTAACTCATTTCATGTATGTATCAGTACAGATAGCAATGCCGCTAGGATGTATAAAAAATAATTTTCAAATAAGAAATTCATCCATATCATTCATAAAATCACATCATGCAGTTTACATTGAATGAGAGAATTAATGCCATGGAATTGTGGTCAAAGCCAATTATCAACCATCCATGCTATTTATCATTTATCAATTTAGAATTCCTCCCGAATTCCTTTTTGGCCAAGCTCCCTAGTTTTCACAAATTTTCCTCCTTTTCAACTTAACTTGGTGAAATTCCATTTATATTCACTAGCTTTAACTTATTAACTCTCACTTATCTTATTAATTTCCTCTATGACACTTAACATTTCCATCTTCATAATGCCACAAAGTTTATGCTTATTAACCCTAGTGATGGTCATATTTTACTTACATTGGATTTATCTTATTTCAAATATTCTTAATTGCATTTTTGGCTAACTATAGAAATTCTATTGCAAAATCCATCATCCTCACTAAGGTTGATTTACTTATCTCATTTTCCCTTAACATTATACTTAAATCAATATTAGGAAACTATGTCTTTGCATAGGTATAATATCACCATTCAAGTAAGGATTTCCTTGCTTTAGTAATACTAAGTAGAAAAATTACTATTCATTTGGTTATTTTTTACTATTCATTTAGTAATACCCTTTTCTTCCATCTTTTGACCTAACTTATTTAGGTACTCTTTAACCCTTATTCTCTTCTCTTTAGTACATCATTGCAAGATATTTATAATGTATTACTACACTTAACATTTATGTCAATTTCCTATACTAATTTCCATTAAATGCATAATTAGATATATTCATTCTTCATTCTTAGCCAACATAAGTGAAATGCCATAGCCTTCTTATTTCACATAAAAACCTAGTCATTAGTAACCCTTAAATCAACCAATCCACTTAACCATTGTATTCCATTTATATTTCACATGGCATTATCACACATTCATATTTAAACTTATTCCTAAAGTCATAGGTATTTAGATCACATTCCTATTTTCATATATTTATTTCCTTCATTTCTCTATCTATAACCTAATTAAACATACATACTTACTAGCATCATTCCTTACATTAAGAACTTCCATCAAATTCATTACCTAAAATTAACATATGTTTAACTCTTTTCATAAACATCAATTCAGTCAAGTCTAGCAATTCTAATTTCCATCAATTTTCTTTCCCATTTAACTATCCATTTTTCATTAGATTCATTATACATTAGCAATTTGTCATCACCATATATTAGAATCTCGGCTAACATAACAAAAATCCCAAAACGTGAAACTTTAACTTCTTTAACCTCAAGGTTTGTAACTCTCAACACATGCCCCAATCTATCAACATTATACTTAAGTACCTTTATGTAACACCGCTAAGATTTAGAAATTTTCATTTATGTATGGATTATTAAAAGAAATAAAGGAATAGGGATGTAATTGAAAAGTTTTAAGGATGAAAATGAGAACTTATTAATTTTTTTGGGTCAAAGTGTAATTTTCTAAAAGTTTAGGGGTCAAAATGTAAATAATAAAATTTAAAGGATTTCCTTCAACAATTAGCAAATTGCTATTTAGTCGCTTCATCATTTTTCAAAAATCTTCCGTAGGTTTATCGAGAGATCACTATTCACTCTCTCTCCTTTACTTTCTCTCTTTAGATCTAAAGTACTTTCAAGCATCCAATCTTAAAACTAAGGGTACCATTGGATTCAAGACAAAAAATACTACAATATTGGTCGAACAATTTTTCAAATTGGCCAAAGAATCGCAGCAGAATAGTGAATCCGTTTTATATGAACAGTGCTCCTACCGACATGAATAGTGATTTTGGCCGATATGAATAGTGACCATTGGTTTACTGACGTTGATCGAGCTCTCGGAGTCATTTTTTAAGTTTTTGGATCCTCTGGACCCATTTCTAAGGTCTATTTAGTCAAATTTAGATTAAAAAAAGTATTTTGAGACTGTCTAACTTAGAGCCTTATCTTGTGAGTAGATAATTCGTACAATGACTTTTTATACTATTCTTGAACTACAAATATGAACCTAATCTAGCATATGAAATTATTTTTATTTATTTGATAGAGAGAATAGATTATATGGTCATATTTGATTACAAACTGGTATAAGTTTAAGAATAGTATATGTTTAATTATTGCTTTTAAAAATGATTATTACTCATTGGCCATGAAAATTATGCATGTCATATTATGAATGTGATTTAATGGCAAGCATAAAGCTCATTGCAAGTTGCTTGATAATTATGCATTGAATTTGATAAATATGCATTTATATATATATATATATATATATATATATATATATATATATATATATATATATATATATATATATATATATATATATATATATATATTTGTGTGTGTGTGTGTGTATTGACGGGTTGTATGACTTGAGACGGTACCGAGTAGGGGACGCCTTATTAGCCTAAGTGAACCAAGGGAAGGGCTACTCTAACCTAGTGATAGTGGTAATGTGAGGAGGCAGAAGGGTGACGAACTCACATTCCCTAATTATCTATTGAGATTGTAGTCAATGGTATTGTGAGAAGGCAAAAGGGTCATAAACTCATATTTCCTGATTACCTATTATGGCTGTAGTCGATCGGTCACTATAAGTATAGCAAATGAATTACTTAAGTATATTGAGAGTTGTGACATGCTTGACCATTTTGTAAAAAGAGTGAACTTTCAGTGCATATAAAGTATGTTAATTATGCGTCAACAAAAATTATGATTTTATCTCAAACTCTTGATATTTTTCTGTAGCTTATACAACTGAATATATTTTGAAATGAGAATATTTGAAATGTAAGTCCCATATAGATGTACTTCCGACTATATTTTCTGTGATAAATTTTTAAATATGAGTTAATCCATATGATGACCTAGGAGGTCATAGGAGGCATTATCTACTAACTAAGTTGTCAAACTCACTACACGATATTTCTATATTTTTCATATAAGAATACAGAGTCTAATCCTACAAATAGTTGATATGTTAGGTGACATATGCTCTGGGTGAGTCTCATTGCTTCCAAGGCTAAAAATATTTGAATTATACTGTATTTGTATTCTAGAGTATGCTTTGTACGCCACTGGCAGGATCCCTGCTTCTGCTGTTACTTTGATATTCATAAATTTGGTCTGTATATTGTGTATAAATGAAAGAACTTATGTTATCTATTTTCATGATAAAGGAGTATATTATGTAGGTTATTGTAAATATCTGTGTGTAAAGTATGTGTTTCATGTTTCCTTAAATTGGGGGCGTTTCAAGTTGGTATTAGAGTATTAAGTTTCCTTGTGGCTATCATAGCAAAGGATTCTTTAGTAGGACCATTAGTATGGATATGAGGTAGATATATTTATGCTTCAGGTTCTACTGAGGGATTCTATAGGGTATTAATTTTCTTTCTATTCCAAGGTTACTAAATTTCTTAGTACAAGGTTGATTGAATAGTATGGCATCTTAAAATGTATCTATAAGTAAATTTCTGCCTGAAAGTGAAAGGGATAGGCGTGCCAAAGAATTTAAAGAATATAGAAAGATGCCAAATATGACTATGTTTAAATTTGATATCCGTTTTACCTGGTTGTCTAGATATGGTAGACTTTGCGATGCTATAAACGGATTGGTTAGCATTATATCATACTATTTTCGACTGTCCCCTTAAGGTGATTAAATTCAATATTCTTAGAGAATTTTCTTTCTTGATACAAGGAGATCGTAGTGAGGTATCCAGTAATCTAATATCTGCTTTAGTAGCCCATAAGTTATTGCAAAAAAAGATACCAAGGGTATGTATAAGTATATATATATATATATATATATATATATATATATATATATATATATATATATGGAATACATTAGTGTAGATCAAGTTCCATGGTTACAGAATTTCTTGATGTGTTTCTTGAGAAATTGCCAGGATTACCCGAGAATGATAAACTGAGTTCAGTATTGCTTTACTTTATGGAATCCAACCAGTGTCTATATCTCCATATAGAATGACACCCACTGAACTCAAGAAATTGAATAATTAGTTGTAAGATTTATTAGACAAGATATTTATACGCCCTAATATTTCACTTGGGAGTGCTTCAGTCTTATTTGTGAAAAAAAAGGATGGGTCACTACGGTTATGCATAGATTATAGGTAGTTGAATAAGGTGACAATGTGGAATAAATACGCATTCAATCGTATAAATGATTTATTTGACCAGCTACAGGGTGCTCAATATTTTTAAAAAATTGATTGAGATCTGGGTATCATCAATTGTGGATAAGGGAAGAGGATATTTCGAAAATTACTTTTAGGACTTGGTATGAGCATTATAAGTTCTTAGTGATGTCATTTAGTTTGAAAAATACCCCAGCTACATTCATGGACTTAATGAATAAAGTACTTGAGCCATCCTTGGATCAATTTGTTATTGTATTTATTGATGATACACTAGTATATTCTAACAGTTCAAAGGATCATAAGCAACATTTAAAGATAGTTTTGCAAACTCTAAGGGAGTATGGTTGGCAAGGATGGTATCCAAACAGACCTTAAGAAAGTAAAAGTGGTACAGCAATCCCTACGTTTTACTATAGTTAAAGATGAAAATTCAAGTCTAATTTGCGTTTTCTGCTGTTGTCTGTTGTCAGATCTATTTGAGCTGTAATTGGATCAAGTACATGAATAAATGCTTGTAAAATATCAATTAACTCCTCAGCATTTGAAGCCGAGATGAGAATCCTTCATGCTGAGTGTGAGATAAACCTTTGTTCCATAGCTCAATCAAGAAAAGACAACAAACAATCAAAGAAACGGTTAACATTTAACAAACATATCGGTTGGTGATGAATATTCAATTGTGCTAAAGAGACTATTTGAAAATCTGTTCTAAAATACCAAAACTCCCTGCTAAGGAAATGAAGGCATTAGCATTGGTCATCATTCTAACTATTCATTTATGCATGGAAACTACTCTAAATTCTTCCCCAATTATCTTCTCGATGATGTTAGATGGAGGTAGAGTTGTAGGAATAACACCTAGAACTTGACATCCTCCTACATGTGCAGTTGTAGACACACACCCCATTAACCCACGATTACCTCCACCATAGATAATACATTTTTCTCCTGGCCAGCACCATACCCAGATTTTGTACTGCTTTCACATACTCCATCTTTTTTAGGACTGAAACTACAAAAAACACAAATATTTCAAAACTAATAGAAAGTTGTTCCCTCCATAACTGCACTTACCCTGACTTTGAGTATGAAGGTAAAGATACTAATGTATGCATTTATAGAACTCAGAGAATGGCATACTTATAATAGCTATGCAAATAAGCCAGGTATTGCAACACCCCTAAGATTTATTAATTTTCATTTATGTATGGATTATTAAAAGAAATAAAGGAGTATAGATGCAATTGAAAGGTTTTAAGGATGAAAATGAAAACTTGTTAATATTTTTGGGATCAAATTGTAATTTTCTAAAATTTTAGGGGTCAAAATATAAATAATAAAATTTGCAAGGACTTCCTCCAACAATTAATAAATTGTTAACTAGTCTTCCATTAATATTTTTTAAAAAAAGAGAGGAAAAGATTTTCGGGACGAATGAATAGTAAATAGTAACTTTCTCTCTCTAGATATGGAGTACCTTTGAGTCTCTGATCTCAAAACTAAGGGTACCATTAGATTTAGGACGAAGAGTACTACGATATTGGTGGAATAATTATTTAAATCAGCCGCAGGATCGCCGTAGATCAGAAATAAAAAATCTTTAAAAAAGGTAAGCTCTGAAACTCCTATTTAGAGTCCTCAAATTAAAATTTTGACATCGTAGATGGATTCAAGAGAATGATAAACCATAGGATATGATGTTTTATAGTCATCTAACAACTTTTGGTATCATGAACTATAACTCCAACTGGCGTGAATAGTAATTTTAGCCTATGTGAACATTAACTCTGACCGATATGAATAGTAATTCTGACTGGTGTGAAAATTATTTTTGGTCATGAACAGTACCCTATCATTGACTAGCGTTGACTAAGATCTTAAAGTCATTTCCTAGATTTTTAGATCCTTCAAACTCAATTTTGAGGTCTATTTGGTCAAATTTTGATTGGAAAAATGCATTTTAAAGTTGTCCAACTTGAAGCCTTACCTTGTGAGTAGATAATTCTTTCAACAACTTACCCTATACTCTTCTTGATCTTTAAATGTATAATTGGTTTTGTTTACAATTTAATTATACTTTTATATGTCTCTGAAATGGATAAAATTATTTGATTTTGTTTACTATCTGGCATTTAGTTCAAGAAGAGCATGTTGAAAATAGATTTTTAAACTCATTGACTATATGATTCTAAATGTATTTCTCATTATATGATAAATGAAACATATTGTGCACATGGCATTGATATGTAAAGATATAAGATTGCCTTCAAAAAGTGCATGTATATGTGATAACCCTGATTAGGAAATTTCTGACAAAGGAATTATACAGAGACTCAAAATTCTATATTAGACTGAAACCTCTGTTTTGAACGATATGGCATATGTGAAAATACAATTTTTGTGGACGAATCCTATTAGAAACATTTTTTGCTAACAGTAGGTGATATTGGTCTTGGTGCACCTTGACACCTCAACTAGCAGGGGTGCTGCTAGCCTCGTGTGACGGGCAATACACGGGATATGATATGTGAAGGAAAGCGGGATGCCTCCAATCTGGAAGAGATGATGACTGTATGATATGTGATTTGCCCTCCCTTGCTCTGTGCTTGGAAATTGCCCATATTAGAGTCCCTTCGCATGTCCTCTTGAATAGTGGTAAGGCAAACCTTAACTGAGATGTTGAGTTTAGGTAAATTCTACACCACCAAAGTACAAAAAGGCTTGAACTCTGATATGGTGGTTCTGATATGGGATCCTTGATAAACATCATTTCTATATATTATTTGATCATCATGTATAGTGTTTTCATCCTCTCCTACACTTATTTTTATCACTTAAGCTAGGTTTTATGATTTGAGATTTATTTTAGTCTTTGAGATTTTTTCCAGCAATTCCATCTTTTTGAACCTGTCTGTCTATTTCGGTTATATTTGGAGTTTGAAACCACCAAAAATTCTGATTTCGGTCTTGTAGGAAAGCTAAGACAAATGCCCATAACTTTCATGAAGAGCCCAAGACCCAGTTCGGAGGTCCAATAGGCCGAATTGGACCAAGAGTCCAATACATAGGCAGCACAAACAGAATCTGCCCTTTGGGTGTTGCGATGGCCATAAACTGAGTTAGAGATGTCCGTTTGGCATGATTTCGGTGGCCCTGGAACGCTATGACGTAGAGGAATAATTCATATGAAGACCACTTTGCCATCCAGAGGCATCTGGGACCCCTAATTAGTGGTGCAAGGCTGGAGAAACACATGCAGCCGAAAGCAGAGCTGTCACATGTTGTCCTGGTCGGTTTTAATGATTAAGATTCCCTTCCTTTGGTCTAAGTGGGGGGAATTCGGAATTCAGACAACTAACCACTCTCATACACACATCTATCTTCATCTTCATCCTCTGGAGAGAGCTTGGACATCCATGGCAGAGTAGAGAACTTTGTAACCAGCTGGACTTCCTCTTGAATTCGGTTAGGTTTTGAGATTCAGTTTGTATTGTAATCAAGTTTACATCATCTTCTTTGTTCTCTGAAATATTTCGAATCTTGTATGAATATATAGAGATTTCTGTTATCCATTCAAGTTTGATGTATGAGATAGAATTTTGATTGATAAACCTTGATTCTATTGCATGAAACAAAGGAAATAGACTGGTTGATATTTGATCTTCAGATAAATAACAGATTACAAGTTGTATGTGATGGCATAAATTTGTAATATATGTTGTTATCGAATTTTGAATGATGAAGGTTATGATGCAGAGATTTCGATTATAACTGAAAATCAACCAACAACTTGATTGATCATTTTTAGTCTAGGATAAACCGAATGAATTCTTGAAGAACGTCTAGTGAGGTTACATTTTCGGTAATATAATCTTTGTCCAATTTTACAATTGTGATCTAGTTGATTGTGATAAAGTCCAACCCCCCCGTTAGATCTTGAAGCTATCATTTAACATTAGCATTCCTTGAGAGACGATCCGGAGTTACCCTATACTGCATTATAGGGGTTCGGTAACATTTTTGGTAGATCACGACAAATCTCATCAATCCTCCTAATGTTTTCATGTGAAATATTTTGACGCATAATAACACTTGTTTAATGATCATATAGTACAGTATATGATTTTGGATATCTGAACATCCTTTGATTTCATAATATTTGAAATACGGGTCCCATATAGATGTACTTTCAAACTATAATTTTCTACATGATAAATTTTAAAATATGAGTATATCCATATATTGACTTAAGAGGTCATAGGAGGTATTATCTGCTCACTGAGTTGTCAAACTCACTACATGATATCTACATTTTTTTTCAAATAAGAATACAGAGTTTGGTCCTTCTCCTTTAGATAGTTGATCAGTTATATGACATAATTTCTCGGTGACCCTACTTTTATTCTAGGGCTTGTAGAGTTTGGTTATATTGTACTTGTACTTTAAAATATGCTCTAAACGCCACAAAAAGGATCATTGCTTCTGTTGTTACATGTATATTTATAAACTTAGTTTGTATATTGTGTTTACATGAAAGAACCTATCTGTATCTGTTTCCATAATGAACACTTGTATTATACCTATTATAGTAAAGATCTCTCCATAAAGTATGTGTTTCATGTACCTTTAAAAGTAAAGGAGTGACAAGTTGGTATTAGAAGAATAGGTTTCCTTGTGGCTATCAGAGCAAGGATTTTGTAGTAGGACTTTGAGTACGGGTATATAACCGCAGACATTTTTATACTTACAGTGCTATTGTGAAATTCTATAAGGTGTCATCCTCTTCTTCTTTCTAACTTTTGTCCTTAAGTATGCTATGTATAAGTATCGATGCGTATATCCTAGATGGTGCCTCTTGAGTGTGGACTACCAGTTCAGCTTCTGAACTCATTTTGATAAATAGTGATAAAAATAACCTTCTCAGGTACAAAGAAAAAGAATTAGCTAAAAATAAGATTCCATCCGAACATAAAAGTAATAGTTTGTTTAGATATGAGGAAAGTTTAAATTAGTTATTTGTTTACTTATGTGAAGCGATATGATGAATGGCTAATATAATATTGATAGTAGGTTATAATGTGATCAAGGTTGTTAACTCTAAGATAACGGTTTATAACAAAGTGAGTGTTTTGGAAATAGATGTAAATCTTTTTTTGGAATGATGAGTTGGAACCTATGTATATAAATTGATTTGGCAAGCTATTGAGTGGATTGAATTTGAGAGTAGAGAATCTATGGAGATAATGTTTTCAGTGAGATTTTGTTGATATAAAGGATTCGAAGACAGTTTGATTTTCAATAATATTATGTATAACATTATGAGAAAGGAAGGCTAGCCCATGGAAATTTAAAATTTGAGGTATACAAAATGGGTAATTCATATGAAGAACTCTTCGATAGACATAAGCTTTTCATAATTGATTGTTAAGACATTGCATAAGCATATTAAAGAATAAAGTCAAAATTGGTTAACCTTTTTTAAGTGTTTTGAAGTGTGTTCTAACTGATACAGTATGAATATGTCATTAATAGTATAAAAGATTAGTAAAGGAGTTACAAGTAGTGAACAATTAGTGGAAGCATGTACACAGTAATTTAATTTCAACTTTAGCAGCCTATAAATTATTACAAAAAGGGTGCCAATGATATTTAGTAGTGGTGAGAGATGTTGATATAAAGTATACTAATGTAGATCAGGTTCCAGTCATTAGGGAATTTCCTAATGTGTTGCTAAAAGTATTGCTTAGATTACCTCGAAATGAGAAATATAATTTGATATTGATATATTTCTTGGAACCCAACTAGTATCTATATTCCTATATAGAATGATATCGACTGAACTTTAAAGAAAAATTGATTTGAGATCTGGATATCATCAATTAAGGGTAAGGGAAGAGGATATTTTGAAAACAGCTTTCAGGACTCGATATGAGCACTATGAGTTTTTAGTGATGTCATTTGATTTGAGAAATGCCCCAATTGCATTTATGGACTTTATGAATAGATTACTTAAGTCATTCTTAGATTAACTTGTTATTGTATTTATTGATGATATACTAGTATATTTCAAGTTCAAAGGATCATAAGCAATATTTGCAGATAGTTTTACAAACTCAAAAAGAACATTAGCTATATGCTAAGCATTCAAAATGTGAATTCTAACTTACTTGTGTTACTTTCATAGGCTATGTGACTAACAAGGATGGTATTCAAGTAAACATTAAGAAAGTAAAAGCGGTACAGCAATGGCCACATCCTATTACAGCTATAGATGAAGATCTAAGTCCAATTTGCACTTTATGCGGTTGTTTGCCGTCCAATCTATTTGAGCTGTAGTTGGATCAGGTACATGAAAAAATGCTTATAAAGCATCAATTAACTCATCAACATTGGAAGTCGAGATGAGAATTCATCGTACTGAGTGTGAGATAAACCTTTGTTCAACAGCTTGATCAAGAAAAGACAACAAACCATCAAAGAAGGTATTAACATTTAACAAACCTATCAGTTTGTCATGTATATTCAGTTGTACCCAAGAGACTATTTGAAAAATCTCCTCTAAAGTACCAAAACCACCTGTTAAGGCAATGAAGGCATCAATATTGCTCATCATTCTAGCCATGTGCTCATGCATGGAAGCTACCCTAAATTCTTTCCCAATTGTCTTCCCTATGATGTTGGATGTAGCTAAAGAAGTTGAAATAATACCTAGAACTTGACATCCTCCTACATGTACAGTTGTAAATACATACCCCATTAACCCACGGTTACCTCCACCATAGACTAAATGAATTCTTCTTTTAGCCAGCACCATACCCAGATTTTGTGCTACTTTAACATACTCTCCATCTTTTCCAGACTAGAACCACAAAAGACACAAATATTTCAAAATGGACGGAATGCAATTCCCTCCATAACCGTACCCACCCTAACTTTGAATGTGAAGGTAAAGATACTAATGTATGCATTTATAGAACTTAGAAAAAGGCATACATATTATAGCTATGCAAATATGCCGAGCCTCAATAGAACAACTATGTGAGTGACTGGTGGATATCAGTTAAATTGAAAGTGAATTTCAAAAATGACGAAACGCAAGCATATGTACAGTAATTGTGACTGTGACCCATATTATGTATATAAAGAGAATAAGATTAAGGTATCACCAGAAAATTTCTTTTTCCTTGTAGTAATTGATGAAGCATTGATGTCTTGATTCTTGTAGAGAAGTTGTAAGTGATAGGCATCATTGTAAAAAAAAGAATGAAAATGCAAGCTAGTTAGTTGTTGAAGAGGGGCAATCAAATGATTTATCTTGTTTTTCCAAATGTTCTTACCAATTGACTATTAGTATTATTAAATCGACTAGTTATTTTGGAAATTTTTAATTTGGAATAGTTTATTTTACAGTTGATCGATTACATCTGTTTTGAAGCAATCAACTGCATCCTACCAGTTAACTACGTGCTCTTTATTTTTCACAAACTTTTAGAAGCTCATAAATGCTTCTTTTCCATGTGATATTCTTCTACCGAATAATAGTAGCTTTGAATTAGATTTTGGCACATATATTCAAAACTTGCGACCACCGATTTTTTTATAGAAATAGCAGCTAAGTTATGTTTACAGCTTTTCAAGAATTATGGCTGATTTTAATTCTCTTCAATGCTTTGTCCAAGCTTTTGACTTTCTATTTTGGCATCGTTCTCCATTATGCTTTTCATCTGTTCTACTGCATCCTCCCTCATTAATTTTTGGAATTAAATGCAAGGTAATTTTTCCTCATTACAAGGAAAATTAATTTCTTTTCTTTGAAACTCAATTATTATGGTGTACAAGTGGTTAGTAGGTTAAAGTAATAGATAATATTTTGGGAACCATGTTAGAAAATAATGTAAAGCGATCAAGGTATTTGTGTTAAGGGTTTATACCATGCTAAGTTGAGTCTAATATCTAGGATGTAAATAATGGTTGAGAAAAGAGATTTTAGAGTAAGTCATAGATTTTGAATATGGATAGCCTCAAGGCAATAAGGATATACTAAGATCAGAAAGAATTATATTAGCATCATGGTAAAAAGAAGATACAAGTGAAATATTTTTCGTTGTTTGGTATGTCAGCAAGTAAAAAAATTGAATATATTGTTTCAAGAGAGCTATTCAGGAACCTTTAGGATCTTAGTTAGATTATATTATAGCTGATAGTAAATTCAAAAGATGTATTTATGTAGTAGAAGTTATGCTTCAGATATCTTTATATAATTTTGGTGAAAGTTGAGATGAATTATTTGTCCTTAGTTGAACTTGCCCATATCAGTAATAATCATATCAATATACAAATGGCACCATTTGAGATTTTACATGAACATCGTAGGTCTCCTAATAAGTGAGTGAGTTGAGTAAAGTTAACTTTTTGGAATCTAATTTGGAATAACATACAATAGATAGAATATGACTAACCTAAATTGATCATGCTAGTTTGGAGAGCATGCTTCAAGCATATGTCTTCGAGTTTGGTGAGAGATCTCTTAACAAAATTCTCCTATAATAAAGTGATATTGGATTACTTAAAGTCTTATGTAAGAGATGTTACTAATTTTTTGTTAAATGATTCAGTGGAGTCAGACTTATTGTAAGATGTCGTTGATAAAGTGAAATTAATTACAAAAATAATAGAAGTAACTCAATATAGGCCAAAAGTCTATAAGGACCATGAAAGTTCAAAGCTAAAAATTATCAGCTGGTGACCAAATATATTTGAAGGAATCACCCATGGAAGATGTAATGAGGTTTGGAAGAGGGAAAAAGTTAAGCTTTAGTATATAGGCTTTTTTCAAATCTTGAACAAAGTAGTTATAACAATATATTGCCTAGTCTTGCCATTAGGATTAAGTGATGTTGAAACAGTCTTTCTTGCATCAATGCTAAGGAAGTACCTATCAGATTTTACTCATGTTATCGGATTTCAAGAGATTCAATTGGACAAGAATTTGGCTTAATTATAAGAAAAAAAATCGATGTCTATTGTTGATCGACAAGTGAAAAACTTATGGTTGAAGAAAATCCCTATGGTTAAAGTTATATGGCATAATCACTCAAATGAAAAGACCCCTTAAAAAGTAAATATGATATATAAAAGAGATATTCTCAATTGCTTGAGTAGTGATGTTAATAACTATAATTTATGGCTTTACTTCATTACCAACTGGTGATAGAATGATTTGAAATTCAAAGACCAAATTTCTTAAGGGGGAAGAATGTAACAACTCTAAGATTTAGTAATTTTTATTTATGAATGGATTATTAAAAGAAATAAAGGAGTAGGGATGTAATTGAAAGGTTTTAAGGATGAAAATGAAAACTTGTTAATATTTTTGGGGTCAAATTATAATTTCCTAAAAGTTTAGGGGTCAAATTGTAAATAATGAAATTTGCAAGGACTTCCCTTAACAATTAGAAAAATACTAATTGGTTCCCCATTATTATTTTAAAAAAAAGAGACGGAAAGATTTTTGGGATGAATAAATAGTGACTAGTAACTTTCACTCTCTAGATCTAGAGTACCTTCGAACATCTGATCTTAAAACTAAGGATACCACTAGATTCTGGATAAAGAGTACAACAATATTAGCCGAATAATATTTCAAATCAGTTGCAAGATCGCCGCAGAACAGAAGTAGAAAATCTTAGAAAAAGGTAAGCTATAAAACTACTATTTAGAGTCCTCAAATTGAAAATTTGACACCGTAGATGGATTCAGGAGATAGATAAACTATAGGATATAAAGATTTATAGTCATCTGACAAATTTTGGTATCATGAACAGTAACTCCGACTTGCGTGAATTGTGATTACAGCCGATGTGAACAGTAACTCTAGCTGTGAATAGTACCCTATCGTTGACTAGCATTAACCAAGACCTTGATGTCATTTCCTAGATTTTTATACCCTTTAGACTCGATTTTGAGGTCTATTTAGTCAAGTTTGGATTAGAAAATTGCATTTTAAGGCTGTCCAACTTGAAGGCCTACCTTGTGAGTATATAATTCTTTCAACGACTTACCCTATACTCTTCTTGATCTTTAAATGTATAATTGATTCTATTTACAAGTTATTTATATTTTTATATGCCTTTGAAATAGATTAAATTATCTGAGTTGTTTACAATATGATATATAGTTCAAGAAGAGTATGTTTTTGAAAATAGATATTTGAACTCATTGGATATATGATTCTAAATGTGTTTCTCATCATATGGTAAAGGAAATATATTATGCACATGGCATTGATATGTAAAGCTATAAGATTTCCATTGAAAAGGGCATGTATATGAGGTAACCCTGATTGAAAAATTTCTGACAGAGGAATAATACTAAGACTAAAAATTTTGTATTATACTGAAACCTCTATTTTGAACGATATAGCATATGTACAAATAAGAGTTTTGTGGAGAAATCCTATTGAAAACACTGTTTGCTAACAGCAGGTAATGTTAGCCCTGGTGCACCTTGACACCTCAGCTAGCAGGGGTGGTGCTAGTCTCGTATAACGGCCAACACACAGGATATGATATGTGAAGGAGAGCGAGATGCCTCTTATATGGGAGACATGATGACTATATGATATGTGATTTGCCCTCCCTTGCTATGTGCTTAGGAATTGCCCATATTAGAGTCCCTTCGTATATCCTCTTGAATAGTGATAAGGTAAACCTTAGCTGGAATGCTGAGTTTAGGCAAATCCTACACCACCAAAGTACAGAAGGGCTTGAACTCTGATATGGTGGTTTTGATATGGGATCTTCCTAATGTTTTCATGTGAAATATTTTGATGCATAATAACATTTGTTTAATGATCATACAGTACAGTATATGGTTTTAAATATCTAACCATCCTTTGATTTGATATTTGAAATACGAGTCCCATATGGATGTACTTCCGAACTATAATTTTCTACCTGATAGATTTTAAAATACGAGTATATCCATATGTTGAACTAAGAGGTTATAGGAGGTATTATCTGTGCACTGAGTTGTCAAACTCACTACACGATATCTACATTTTCTTTTCAAATAAGAATACAGAGTTTGATCCTTCCCCTTTAGATAGTTGATCAACTAGATGACATAATCTCTGGGTGAGCTAACTTTGTTTCTAGGGCTTGTAGATTTTAGTTATATTGTAATTTTACTCTATAGTATACTCTAAAAACCATAGGCAAGATCCTTGCTTCTATTGTAATTTTGATATTTATAAACTTGCTCTATATATTGTGTTTACATTAGAGAACTTATTTGTATCTGTTTCCATAATGAACGCTTGTATTATACCTATTATAGTAAAGATCTATCCATAAAGTATGTGTTTCACGTGCCCTTAAAAATATGGGCGTGACAGGTATAATTACAACAGCTATATGAGTGGCTAATGGATATCAGCTAAATTAAGGGTGAAATTTTCAAAAATGACGACACACATGCATATATACAATAGTTGTGATTGTGGCTTATATTGAGCACATAAAGAGAATAAGGTTAATATATCACCAAAAATGTTCATTTTCCTTGTTGTCTTCGATGAAGAATTGATGTCGTGATTTATGTAGGGAAGTTGTAAGTGATAGGCATCATTGTAAAAAAAATGAAAATGCAAACTAGTTAATTATTGAAGAGGGACAATCAAATTATTTATGTTATTTTTCCAATGTTCTTGCCAGTCAAATATTAGTATTATTAAATCGACTAGCTATTTTGAGAATTTTTAATTTGGACTAGTTTATTTTACAATTGATTGATTACATCTATTTTGAAGTAACCAACTGCATCCTACCAGTTAACTACATGCTTTTTATTCTTCACAAACTTTTATAAGTTCAGAAATGTTTCTTTTCCATATACAATTTTTCCACTGAATAACAGTCACTAGATTTTGGCATATATATTCAAAACTTGCGGCCATCGATTTTTTGTCAAAATAGCAGCTAAGTTATGTTTACAGCTTTTCAAGAATTACGCCCACGATTTTCATTTTCTTTCAATGCTTTGTCTAAGTTTTTGACTTTCTATTTTGGCACTGTTCTCTATTATGCTTTTCGTTTATTCTACTTCATCCTCCCTCATTAATGTTTTGTATTAAATGCAAGGTTCTTTTTTCCTTATTATAAGGAAGGATAATTTTTTTTTCATTGAAACTCAGTTAGTATTGTGTCCAAGTGGTGAGTAGGTTAAGGTAATGGACATTTTGATAGGATTTATCTACCAAAAAGTTTACCTAAAAAAATCTTTATATCAAGTATGTATAACTGTGTAAGTTGACAGACCACGTGTAAATTAGAAAGAATAATGAGTTTACAGTATATACAGATTGAGTACTAAGGTATGAAGAACACTTAAGTTTACCTAATGTAGTTGAGTTGAGAATGAAGATTTTAGAAGAAGCCATAAATTGTAAATATTGATAATCCCAAGGCAATAAGGATATACTAAGACCTGAAAGAATTGTACTAGTATAATGGTAAAAAGAAGTTACAAGTGATATTTTTTTTTGTTTTGGTGAGTCAACAAGTAAAAATTGAATATATATTTTTAGAAAAGCTATTCGGGAAGCCTTAGGATCTTAGATTCTATTATAACTTATAGTAAATCTAAATGATGTGTTTACATATTAGAAGTTGTGCTCCAGATATCTTTATATAATTTTGGTGAAAGTTGGGAGAACTTATTTGTCCTTAGTTGAACTTACCCATATCAATAATTATCAGGCCAATATACAAATGGCACCATTTGAGGTTTTACATGAAACATCGTAGGTCTCCTAATAGACGGATGAGTTGAGTAAAGTTAAGCTTTTAGAATCTAATTTAGAATAACATACAATACATAGAATATGACTAACCTAAATTAATGATGCTAGTTTGGAGAGCATGCTTCAAGCATATGTCTTCGAGTTTGGTGGGAGATTCCTTACCAGAATTTACCTATAATAAAGTGATATTGGATGACTTATAGCCTTATGTAAGATATGTTACAAAAAATTTGTTAAATGATTCAGTGGGGTCAAACTTATTATAAGATGTCGTTGATAAAGTGAAATTGATTATAAAAAAATACAAGCAACACATACAGTCCAAAAGTTTATAAGGACCATGAATGTTGAGCACTATAAATTATAAATTAGACTAAATATTTTTGAAGGACTCACCCATAAAAGAGGTAATGAGGTTTTGAAAGAAGAAAAAAGTTCAGCTCTAGTATATAGGCTCTTTTGAAATCTTGAACAAAGTGGACATAGTAGTATATCACCTAGTGTAACATATCTAATTTTGTTTCTTTTATTAATAAAGGTATATAAATATCTAATAAAGAAAGTAAAACTTATTAAAAAATATTTTATATCTAAGAAAGAGAAACCCTAATAGAAAAAATTAGAAATAACATCCTAAAGAGAAGCAAAATTCTTGGGTAAGGAAGATAAAATTTTGGAAGTAAGTAAATGTCTTAAAATTTCAAGAAGATTGGATTAGGGTAATTTTTCCTAATTTAAGAGTTAGACTTCCTAAGTTTAACATCTCCACCCATACATTGGATCTTCACCTATGTACACTTCATAGAGTTTGTTTTTTCATTTCACATGAGTTTCTAGCAAGCCAATTGGATGGCCCAAGTAAGAGATATAACATAGACTTGGACTAGGATATAGAAATTAGACCAATAGCCCAAAAATCATGAAAATGCGACCACACCCTACATGAAATGTAAAATTTCAGCCAAAGGAAAGGAAATGGGCAAGAATGAGCCTAAATCCAAGAAGGAAAAATAAGAACCATGTGATGAAATAGTAGTGTAATAATAATAAAAATTAGGTCACATGGCATTAGGACAAAACATTTATATCTTACACTAATAATTTCAACAATCCATATGATGATATAGTAAGTATTAATACATGGCATTAGGACAAAACATCCATATCCTACATAAATAATTTCAGCCAAGCAAGGGAGACTCAAAGGCTGAAAATATGCCACTTAGAAAGGTAAAACTATCATACTTAAGTAAGACAAAAGAAAAATAAAATGAATCCCTAAATCAAATGGACCTTGTCCCTTGTCTTAAGAACATTTTCTCATGATTTTTAAATACAAATCTCCTTTTGCTATGCATATCTTGACTAAGGGAGAGGAAGACAATAACATGAGTTGTCTTCCCCTAAAAAGCAACCAAGTGCATCTTAATTGTGATAAGGTGACCCATGATTATGAGAGGAGGACCACATAATAATTTATTTAAGCAAAAATAAACCTTTTAACATTATAATTTAGTCCATGTGGGAGAGAGGAAAAATAGAAGCAAGGTAAAGTGAGGAAATGAGAGAGAGAGGATAAGAAAGGAAGGAAGAAGAAGGAGAAGTCTAGAGGACTAAGTACTCAAAGTAAGTAAGCATAACCTCCACTTGGATCCATATTTTCTCTTCATCATTGGGGTTCAAAACTCACCCTCCCTCTCTTATTCAAGCTGCTGGAAAAGCTAAGGGAAGGGAGAAATATTGCCACTTCCTCTAAGAGGAAAGAAAAATAAGAATTCAATAAGTGAGCTAGGGAGATCTTTAGGTAGGTTTAACAATATCTCTTTTTAAAGAAAAGTTTTGAAATTTATTACATTTATATGGAATTTTGTTCCTAGAACTTTGTTGAAATTTACAATATTTGCTACTTTGATGATCGGCCATGGATTTAGTTATATCATGTTACATGTTGATCTTGCATGTGATGTATGTTTAAATACTTAGGTTGGTATGGAAGGTTCTGCATAGGTATGCCTATGGGTGACAAAATTTTAGGGTTTTGTGTTGTTGTTATGTATATTTAAATGTGGTAAAAATTGATGAGATATGGTTGGATTGATAAAATGAATATGGCCTTAAACACCTAGAAGAAGACTATAAGAAATATTTGTTGGGAACACCCTTAATAATACATAATTTGATTTTTTATTTTCTTAAGAAGAGGATGATAGAATATGTTAAATTAAATGTAAGGAATCTAATTAAAATGTTGAAATGAGTAATCTTAAGGTTAGATGTAAATTATGAAGAAAATGGAAAAGGATGTAATAAAATGATGAACTAGAATCTTAGGAAGGGTTTGGTTTGAAAATTGAATTTCGGAGTAATTAGGGAACCTTCTGTTTTTAGAATTCTGAGAAGAATCAGTTGAAAATTAACAAAAATAGTTAACATAAAAAATATAGATATATGTCTCATAGACTTTTTTGCACTAAAATCAATCAATTTGGATTCCATATGAGGGAGATATAGTCTGAAACTAGCTAACCAGGAAAGAATAAGTTAAGTATGCTATTGTGTTTAAACTTTTTGGACAAAATCTGTAGGGACTTAAAAGAAATTGTTAACATAATTAATATAGATATATGCCTCACAAATCTATAGGCTCTAAAATCACTTAATTTTGAGTTCATATCAGGGATATGTGGTTGATTAATTAGCAGAGGTCAGAATCAGTCTACAATCCAATATGGTAAATATAAGCATTTTTATTTTCAAATTTTTAGAAATAATTCGTAAGGAATATGAAGAAATATTAAACATAAAAATTGTAGATTAGTGTCTTAGATTTTTATATGCTTTCGAATCACCTCAATTGAAGTTTGTATGAGGGAGATATAGTTGAAGAAGTGAGGAAAGGTCACAAAACATGGCCAGGCCGTGTTCTAGGTTGCTTCAGCACAGATAGGCCATGTTTAGGACTATTTTTTAGTACATTTGAAGTATTTTTTAAGCATGGTCATATCTTTGAATATGGCTAGGCCATGTTGGGAGCTGGTAAAGATTATTTTTAACATTTTTCTAGCCTAAGTGAACCTCATTAATTATAGACTAATAATATAAACCAAATTAGAGAAGAATACCCTATAAAATTTGTGAGAACATATGTTGGAAATGATATAAGTAGGAGAAAAGTAACTAGAGGCCAAGCATAAAGAAAATGAAAAGATGAAAATAATATTTAAGAAGAAGAATCTTATAAATGAAAATGATAAATGACTAGTGTATGCCCTAGCCATTGCCATTGCATGAACTTCTTACCATCTTAAGTGTGAAATTTTGACATGAAAATATTTTATAAAGTAATATTCGAAAATGGTAAAAATTATGGCATGATTGCATTTTACCAATATTTTTGGTAATGATTATGTTTTGATGATAAATTATGGCATGTGAGTATAATGAACATACTTATTATTGAGATCATATTTTTGGCTATTGACGTGAAAAGAAAAGAAAAGGAAAGAAACGAGCACAGTCACATGGCGGTCTGTGTGGTACACTAGTAGGAGATGCCCTACTCACGGCTATGACTATGATAATAAGAAAAGAAAGAGAAAGTGTGCCATGTCGATTAGAGAAAAGCCTGTACCAGAGAATAGAAAATACTCAACTTGACCGAGGTAGTTTGATATGAAAATAAGTTGATAGCCATCATATGATATTCTAAAAAATAGTTATTCATGCCATACATGTCATTACTATACAATTTTCATGTGCATAGATAAAGTGCATTTATGTGACCTAAGGTATTTGTTGTAGCTTATACAGATGAACATGATATGAAGAGCTATATTAATGATAATTATGATTTATTTTTGAACCTACAAAGATTTAATTCTCCCTATATTTCTATATCATGTTTAGAAGACTAAATATGCAAATATTCTCTATGACTGGCTTTTAGCGTACATTGAGTCGAGTTGGCTAAGATCCTAGTGAAGGTACAACCACCCACACCCGTATCCCCAGAATTGGTCAATATGGATGAATAAGATGTAGACATATATGTGCTTGATTTTGGTACAGGCGTTTTTAATTAATGATGTGTATGTGAACTCAAAATTATATCAGTGTTAACGGTATACCATAAACTTTAATTATGCTTGGTTAATTTAATTGAATGTTATTATGAGTTAAATAGTTAGAAGAGGTAATTACTTCATGGAATTTTACAAATATATATATATATATATATATATATATATATATATATATATATATATATATATATATATCTGTGTGTGTGCGTGTGTGTGTGTGTGTGTAAAAAAATGGAGTTGTTACACCCAGTCTTACCATGAAGATTAAATGATGTTGATACAGTCTTTCTTGTATCAATGCTAAGAAAATACCTATCATATTTTTCTCATGTTAATTAATTCCAAGAAATTCAATTGGACAAGAATTTGGCTTAATTATGAGAAAAAACCAATGTCTATTGTTGATCAACAAGTGAAGAACTTATGGTTGAAGAAAATCCCTACAATTAAGGTTATATGGCAAAATCACTCAAGTAAATAGAACCGTTAGTAATTAAAGATGATATATAAAATAAATATCCCTAATTGCTTGAGTAGTGAGCTTAATAACTATAATTTATGCCTTAACTTCATTCCCTACTTGTTATAGGATAGTTTGAAATTTGGGGACAGAATTTCTTAAGGGGGGAAGAATGTAGCACCCTTAAGATTTAGAAATTTATATTTATGTATAAATTACTAAAAGAACTAAAGTAGTAGGGATGTAATTGAAAGGTTTTAAAGATGAAAATGAAAACTTATTAATCATTTTGGGGTCAAAGTATAATTTTCAAAAAGTTTAAGGGTTAAAATGTAAATAATAAAATTTAAAGAACTTCCTCTAATAATTAGAAAATTGCTATTTGGTCCGTCCATCATTTTTAAAAAATCTTCCATAGGTTTATCGGAAGATTACTATTCACTCCCTCTCCTCTATTTTATCTCTTTAGATCTGGAGTACTTTCGAGAATTCAACCTTAAAACTAAGGGTACTACTGGATTTAGGACGGAGGGTACTATGATATTGGTCGAACAATTTTTCAAATTGGCCGAAGAATTGCCGCAGATCGAAAGTACAAAATCTTAGAAAAAGGTAAACTTTGTAACTCCTATTTAGAGTCCTCAAATTAAAAAGTTGACACCATAAAAGAGATAGATAAATTATAGGATATGAAGTTTTTTAGTCATTGGACAACATTTGGTGTCAAAAACAGTAACTTCGACCAGTGTAAATAGTGAATCCGGTATGTGTTAACAGTGCTCCAGTCGACATAAATAGTGATTTTGTCCGATGTGAACAGTTCTCAACCCTGAATAGTGACCATCGGTTGATCGAACTCCCAGAGTCATTTTATAAGTTTTTGGACCCTCAAAACTCGTTTCTTAGGTTTATTTGGCCAAATTTAAATTGAAAAAATATTTTGGGGCTGTCAAATCTAGAGCCTTACCCTGTGAGTAGATAATTCTTGCTATGAATTCTCTATGCTATTTTTGAACTATAAATGTGAACCTAATCCAGCATATGAAATTATTTTTATTTATTTGATAGCGAGAATAAGTTATATGGTCATAATTGATTACTAGCTGGTATAAGTTCAAGAATTGTATATGTTTAATTATTGTTTTCAAAAATGATTATTACTCATTGGCCATGAAAATGATGCATGTCATAATATGAATATGATTGAATGGCAAACTTAAAACTCATGGCTTGATAATTATGCATTGCATTTAATGAATATGCATTTATATTTGCATATATATATATGTATGTATGTATTTATTTATTGATAAATATCGACGGATTGTATGACTTGAAATGATACCAAATAGGGGATGCCCTATTAGTCTAAAAGAGCTAAGCGGAAGGCCACTCCAACCTGGTGACAGTGGTAATGTGAGGAGGCAGAAGGGTGATGAACTCACATTCTTTAATTACCTATTGAGAATGTAGTTAGTGGTACTGTGAAGAGGCAGAAAGGTGATGAACTCACATTCCCTTATTACCTAATGTAACTATAGTCGGTCAGTCACTATGCGTATAGTAAATAACTAAATTAAGTATATTGAGAGTTGTGTCATGCTTAAGCATTATGTAAAAAGAGTGGAGTTTCAGTACATATATAGTATGTTAATTATGCATCAACAAAAGTTATGATTTTATCTCAAAATTTTAATATTTTTCTATAACTTATACAGCTGAATATCTTTTGAAATGAGAATATTTGAAATGTGGATCCCATATGGATGTACTTCCGACAGTATTTTCTATGACAAACTTTAAAATATTTGTTTATCCATATGTTGACCTAGGAGGTGATAGGAGGTATTATCTGCTTACTGATGTGACAAACTTACTACACGATATTTCTATATATTTTAGATAAGAATACAGAGTCTGATTCTACATATAGGTGATCAGTTAGGTGACATATTCTCTGGGTGAGTCTACGTTGCTTCTAAGGCTCACATTATTTGAGTTATACTATATTTTTATTTTAGAGTATGCTCTGTACGCCACAAGCAAGATCCTTACTTCTGCTGTTACTTTGATATTTATAAACTTGGTTTGTATATTGTGTATAAATGGGAGAAATTATATGTATCTATTTTCATGATAAAGGAGTATATTATGCAGATTATTGTAAATATCTGTTTGTAAATTATCTGTTTCACGTTCCCTTAAATTGAAGGTGTGACACTTTATCTATTTTTCTTAAATCACAAAATAAATTCTTACTTACTCTTATAAAAATTTTACCATTTTATTTAGTCCTTAAACCCTATTATGATACATTTCATTCTTCTTATTCATCCTTCCCTTTACTTTCTCAATTTAGCCATCATATGAAATTTACCATCCAAATTTTTCTTCTTCTATTAAGCTATTCAACTATGCATTATTAATGTCACAATTTTCTATCAACATTGCTATCTTTCTTATTGTTCAGCCAAGTATGCATAAATCCATTTCCTCATTGCAATTTTTCCATAACTTTAACCATTCGATTATTTAGCCTTCTTAGTAACATCTCCTCAATTTTTAACCATTTCTTAACACCAAAATTTCAGCCAAACCAACTAAATTTCCAAAAGTAGAATTTTCATCCTTATGTCATCAAAATCGAAAATCACATAAGCCAATTCACCATCATCTTAACTCTATAATCTTTGTTCTCAATATATTTTAAGAGCCTTAATTCTTTAACCAAAACAGTCCCTTAATTCTCCTATCAATCATTTTTTTCTAGTAATATATATTTTATCTATCAATTACTTTAAAACATAAAATTTCAGTCACACTGAGTTTAGACCTTCTGACAATAATCAGGCCATAACTTCCTCACAAAAACTCTCATGGAAGTGATTCAAGTTCCTAGAGAAAGCTAAGACTATACTTATTTTGATCACTTTTTCAAATTTTAGAGAAAATAAGATGTCATGGGCTCCACAAATCATCACCACGATGACACAAGTTGACTTCTGATCTTTTATCACTAATTAAGTTATAACTCTCTCATATGAGGTCTAACTTAGGACTCATCCCCTAAAACCGCCACACATTAATAAGTCCTAGATATTTTAGAGTGTTAAGTCTATCCACTTAATTCCTTCCATGTCCCTTAAGGCTTTGTGTCCCTTTTATTCCCACATCTTATGGAAGCCTTCTATCACTTCATGTGTTGTTCTTATCTTCTTAATTAACGGCTGCCTCTTAGCCCTCTATGTGTTGCTCTTATCTTAATTAATGCCCTTAAAATATTTTCAAGGGTGTTATGATTAAGTAGTTTAATTGCAACCTTACCAAATCTACCTTAAGTCAATACTTTAATAATTTATAAGGCTTTGTTTGGTTGTCCCAAATTCGTTTCTCCCCCTTTAATACTTTATTAAGATTATGTTAACAAATTTTCAGTTTATAAATAGGAAAAATTCTATTATTTAATTCTTTTTCCAAAAGTCTACACCTAATCACTCAAAATTCTACTTTTGCCCCTTTATTTTTCCAAATTATAAAAAATTTGTATTCTTTTTTTTTTAATAACTTGCTAGGAATATTAGGGCCAAAAAATTTCATTTTATCCCTAGAAAATTTCTCTTGCTAATTCTTCCCCTTTTTCCTAGCCACTTTTGCCATTTTGACACCGATATACTTTACCAACCACTTTTAATGTATAATTTCCTTTAATATTTTCCAATATGTCACGAGTCACTTTTCCTTCTTAAATTATTTAAATATATAATTTTTTCAATAATTAAAATTGAGGATGTTGTACACACCACTCTAATTTTCTTTCTTCTCTCTTTTTCTGGCCGAAATACTTCCAACATTTTCCATCATTAAACAAGCTTAATGAAGTATCCCTAGCTACTTAGGGAGGTAATGATTAATTGCCCCATAAGGTGTCCCATGAATATTCTTAAGGCTTTGTTTGGACAATTTGAATTCTCTATCTTATTTAATCTTTTAATACCATAAAACTTAATAAGATTTAAGCTCTGAATTTGAGTAATTTACTTGGCTTAATTTTCTTTTAAAATTTCACAATTAGTTACGTAAAATTTTTTCTCGATGCTACTTTAATTTCTTTAATAATTCAAGACATGTATACTTGTTCTTGAAAATTATTTCCCTCTCACTATTTCGCCTCACACATATTATTTAATTTCACAAATAATTCTTACTAATTTTCCTCCTTTTTCCTAATCATTTATACTAAGTTTAGTGCTTATACATTTTATTATCAATTTCTAGCATATATTTCCTTTAATATGTCTCTTAAAATTTTCATAACTTCTTTTCCAAATTTTCTCCTTTCTTCACTCCTTTAATGGAATATTTTCATGCTTTGTATTAAGCAAAATGAGGATGTTACAAATTGGGTGTTTCAATAGACCATGAAAGTTTTTCACAAAACTCAAAACAAAAGCCTTTGATGTTGTTATTAACTTAAAGATGAATGAACATTTAAATCATTTTATAAAACACATAAAACTTGGTGCATCATTCAAGCACAAGGATAAAGCTATACTTTTAGCAAAGCATTAATACAACACCATATAAAAAAAGTATTACAACAATATAAAGGGAAAAACGTAAGGGGAGAAACAAAAAAAGATTTATCCTAGTCCAACTCAACCATCGAGCTTACATTCAGCCTTCAAGCCACAACTTGAGATTTTTCACTAAATCACAAATTAAAATCATGTACTTGTGAGCCACTATACAAACACAACTTTGCAAAGTTGGAAACTAGGTTATCTCCCTATAAAACATCTTACAATAATTCACAACTAGGTTCCCACACCCAAACACCTCAAGGGACCTCCCCTTAGGTCACACCTCATGAAAGAAACAATATAAATAAGGCACAAACCCTCTCTTGCAAAGCGTGTGATTTATAATTTAAGCCTATATCAGAAAGAACAAAGAGTTTTAAGAGCTCAAAGATAAAATGGAAGGTTAAGCACACTTTTTCTTACTACTAACATTCAATGGAACCTAGTATTTATAGGCAAATGAAGATTATAGCCATTATGGGTAATTTACCACCAAAATCCATCAAATTCAATTATTGTAAGGCAATAAATTTCTTTCTCGAGTGATTACTAGGTGCCCACTAAAGGCTATAGGCGCCTGTTATCATGTAAAATGCTTGATTTCAAGTTTCTAAACACCTATAGGAGCCTGTTAGTCTCTATTGCCATTTTTTCAGTAATTTTAATTTATAGAACAACATAGGCTTTCACTAGCTACTATAGACGCACGTTGGTGCTTATGTTTGTGTTAGCCCTATAGTTCTATGCTATAGGTTTTGATGATGACAAATGTCTATGTGCTATGGTGACAGATGTACTAGTGTTATATATGCTTATATATGATGACAAATGTGCTATCTTGTGTGCTTATTTGTCATGTGTTATCATGTATACTGCAAGTGTTCTTAATTGATCCTAACTGTTAGATATGATTTTGATCTTAAATATGTAAAACATTATCTTTGAATCATGTTTTATGCACCATCTATATGTTAAGCTTACATATATGTAGATATATCCAACAGTGTTGCAAAATGTTCATATCTTACAATTGGATATATGCTTGAATTATGTGTTGCTCTTTGGACTAATTACTTGGCTTGCAAGTTAAACTCTTAAGGGCTCGTTTGGAACACCAGATAAGATGTAATATCTCGTAATTTTTAAATAATAATTTTTTACAATAAAAAAATATTTTTATTTTAAATTATTATGTTTTGCTAAAAGCAAATATATTTTTAAATAAAATGATTTTTTTTTGCTTAAAATAATAATATTGGCCTCTAATAAATTTTTATTTTATTTTTAGAAATATTATTTCTTTTATTATGTATAAAGATATTTATTTTGTGATTTGTTTTATTAAAATTTTATCAAAAAAGGTCATGATTTAAGAGTTCAACTAAAGTTTTACAAGAATATAATTTTTTAAAAATTTTTGGGATATTTTAAAATGAAAAATAGTATTTATATGTATATAATCAAAATAAAAAAAATTATATTTAACTATTAATTAAATAATATTTAAAAAAAAGAAAGGTGGGAGATGAAGCGTGAGTAATCTACGAAATCTGTAACCGATGAATAGTATAAAAAGTATGAATAGTAATTTTCATGTTTTCTCTCTAGATTTAGAGTGCCTACTGAGTTCTGATTTCAAAACTAATGGTACTATTGGATTCAGGACGAAGAGTACAAGGATTCTGGCTGAAAAATTTTTTAAATCAACCATAGAATCACCGCAGATCGAAAGTATAAAATCTTAAAAAAAAGTTAAACTCTGAAACTCTTATTTAAAGACCTCAAATTGAAAATCTGATACCGTATATGGATTCAGGAGCTATATAAACCTTGGGATATAAAGTTTTTCGGCCATCTGACAACATTTTGTGCATCGTGAATAGTAAATTCAGTAGGTATGATACTAATTTTCGATGTTGAATAGTATTTTTTGACCATGAATAGTACCCATCAGTTGACCAGTGTTGACCAAGCTCCCAGAGGTCAAATTTCGCTATTCTGAAGTCATTTCCTAGATTTTTGGACCTTTTGAACACATTTTTAAGGTCTATTTAGTCAAATATGGATTGGAAAAGTACATTTTAGGGTTGTCCAACCTGGAACCTTACCTTGTGAGTAGATAATTCTTTCTATGACTTTCCTACGCTCTTCTTCAACTTTATATGTATAATTGATTATGATTATAAGTTATTTATACTTTTATATGTCTCTGAAATGGATTAAATTATCTGAATTGTTTACAATCTGATATATAGTTCAAGAAGAGTATGGTTTTCAAAATGGGTATTTGAACTCATTGAATACATGATTTTAAATATATTTATCATTATATGGTAAAGGAAATATATTGTGCACATCGCATTGATTTATAAAGCTATATGATTGCTTTTAAAAAGGGTATGTACATGTGATAAACCCTGATTGGGAAATTTATGATAGATGAATCTGTTGTAATAACCGTAAAATTTAACGAAAAATTCCAATTAAAGGGAATGTAAAATAAAAAAGAGAATTTTGACAATAGAGATAAGAACCAGTGAAAATATGTATATTTATTACATGGATTAAAGAATTACAAAAGAAATATGAGAATTTATATTTTTGGCGCGCTATTAGCAAAAATATTATTATTTATGTAGAAATAATTATGATTTGTTAAAAGTAAGTTGACTTTTAAGTAAAAGAAGTATTGTATTGTTTAAAATAATTATATCGGCCTCTATTGAATTTTTATGGTATTTTTAGAAATATTATTTCTTTTAATATGAATAAAGAAATTTGTTTTGAAATTTGTTTTAATATGATTTTTATCAAGAAAAATCATGATTTAAGAGTTTAACTAAAGGTTTAGGAGGAAGGAAATTTTTAGAAATTTTTGGGATATTTTATGATGAAAAATGGAATTTATATGAATTTTCATAAAAGAAAATCTTATTATTAATTATTTAATAATTATTATAAATAAATAAAAGAGCCGTATGTTAAATTGAAACCGGGCAACGAAATATCAAAAAGAAAAAAAAATGGAAAGATGCATAATAATGAATAGTGAGTGAATAGTGATCTCAAAATTTATCTTTCGATTTGGAGTGCTTAAGGGCTTCCAATATCAAAACTAAAAGTGTTATTGGATTCACGACGAAGAGTCCTTCACTTTTGACCGATCAGTTTTTCAAATCAACCGTTGAATCGCCGTAGATCTGAAGTAGAAAATCTCGGTAAAAGGTAAGTTCTGAAAAACCTTACTTAGAGACCTCAAATTAGAAATCTGACACCGTAAATGGGTTCAGAAGCTTGATAAACATTAGAATATGTATTTTTTCGGTTATTTGGTAACTTTTTATGTGGCGGTGGATAGTAATTTCCGGCATGAATAGTGGCGGATGAATAGTAATTTCGGCGATGAATAGTGGCGGATGAATAGTATTTCTGGCAGTGAACAGTACCCGAGCTCATTTAAGGTTTTTGGACCCTCCGGACACGTTTTTGAAACTTATTTGGTCAAATTCAGACTAGAAAAGTGCATTTTAAGGCTGTCCAATCTAGAGCCCTACCTTGTGAGTAGATATTTCTTTCTATAGCTTATTACATGCTCTTCTTGAATTTAAGATGAATTATTGATTATGATTACATGTGATTTATACTTTTATATGTATCTGAAATGGATTAAAGTATCTGGAATTGATTTCTATTGGAAATATAGTTCAAGAAGAGTATGGTTCTGAAAATGAGATTTTTGAACTCATTGAATACGTGATTTTAAATACATTTCTTACCACATGGTAAATGAAATTTATTGTATACGATGCATTGGTTTATAAAGATATATGATTGCCTTGGAAAGAGGGCATATATATATGATAAACCCTGAATGGGAAATTTTTAATAGATGAATTTTGAAATGCATTGAACATGTGATTTTTACACGTATTTTTTTATTATATGGCAAATAAAATATATTATGCACATGATATTGATCTATACAGTGATATGTTTGCTTCGGATATGGGCATGTATATGTGATTCCCTGATTGGGAAGTTTTGGACAGAGAAATATACTGAGACTGAAAGTATGTTTTATATTGAAAAGTTTATACTGAATTATATGGTATATGTGCATATGGTATTTGTGGAGGAATCCTATTGGAATCACTGTCTGCTAACAGCAGGAAATGTTAGCCCTGGTGCACCTTGATACCTCAGCTAGCAGGGGTGGTGCTAGCCTCGTGTGTCGGCTAACACACGGGAGTTATTGTTATCGGGGAGAGCGGGATGCCTCCTATTCTTGTTATTTGGGAGAGCATGATGCCTCCTATTATTGATATGTGATTTACCCTCCCTTGCTGTGTGCTTGGGATTATTTATTGTATTGGTTCTAATATGGAAACCTCCTAAAGCATGTGAAATCTTTTATTGCATCAAAGTATTTGTTTATTATCGTATTGTACTGTATTTGGATTTTGAATATTGGGTTATATTGTTAAATGAGGATATTTGAAATACGGGTTCCATATGGATGTACTTCTGAATTGTACTTTCTATATGATAAAGTTTGAAGGATAAATCATCCATATGCTGATCTAAGAGGTTATAGAAGGTCTTATATGCTCACTGAGTTGTAAAACTCACTACACGTTGTGGAAATATTTTTCAGATAAGGAGACAGAGTCTGGTCCTGCGGATAGGTGATCTTACCCTCTGGGTGAGCCTACATTGCTTTCAAGGCTCACATTATTTGTACTGTATTGTATTTGTATTCTAGAGTGTGTTCTGAATGTCACAGGCAGGATCCTTGCTTCTACTGTTACTTTGGTGTTTATAGACGTAAACTGTATATTGTATATGTGTATAGGAACTTATATGTATTGGTTTATATGATAAAGAATGGCATTATGTACATTTATGGAAAATATATGTGTATGGTATATGGATTTCACGTGCCCTAAAATTAGGGTCGTGACAAGTTGGTATCAGAGCATTAGGGTTTCCTGTGACAATCAGAGCAAAGGATTCTTTAGTAGGACCTTTAGTATCGATATGAGCCGGACATATTTATACTTCAGGTGCTGCTGAGGGATTCTATAGGATTTCAAATTTCTTTCTATTCCAAGTTGCTATGGTTTATAGTATAAGATAGATTGAATATTGTGACATCTTAAGAGGTATCTATGGATCAATTACAGCTTGAAAGTAAAAGAGATATGCGTCTTAAAGAATTTAAAGAATTGAGACAGATACCAAATATGATGGTTTCAAAATGTGACATCCGTTGTACCCGGTTGTCTAGATATGGTAGACTGTGTTGTGATATTGAGAATGGATTTGTTGGCATTATGTCATGTCATTTTGAAATGTCACTATAAGGTGATTAAATTCAATATTCTTGGGGAATTTTCTTTCTTGATACAAGGGGATCGTAGTGAAATACCCAATAATCTAATCTCTGCTTTAACATCCCATAAGTGATTATAGAAAGGTGTAAAGAATATTTGACAATGATGAGAGATGTTGATATAAAGTATATCAGTCTAAATTAAGTTCCAGTGGTTAAAAAAAAATTTCTGATGTAATTCTTGAAGAATTGCCAGGATTACCTCGAAACGTAAAATATAATTTGGTATTGATTTACTTCCTGGAACTCAACCAGTGTCTATACCTCTATATAGAATGGCACCGACTGAACTCAAGGAATTGAAAGATTAGTTGTGACACTTGTTAGACTAGGGATTTATATACCCTAGTACTATTACATGGAGTGCTTCAGTTCTATCTGTGAAAAAGAAATATGGATCACTATGACTATGCATAGATTATAGACAATTGAATAAAGTGACAATGTGAAATAAATACTTATTACCTCATATAGATGATATGTTTGACCAGCTACAAGGTGCTCAACATTTAAAAAAAAAATTTGAATTGATTTGATATTTGGATCTCATCAATTGAGGATAAGGAAAGAGGATATTTGAAAAAAAAAATTTCTTTTAGGACTCGTTATGGTATTATGAGATCTTGGTGATGTCATTTAGTTTGACAAATGCCCAATTGCATTCAAGGACTTGAAAAAAAAAAGAGTATTGAAGCCATCTCAGGATTAATTTGTTATTATAATTATTGATAATATACTAGAATATTTCAAAAGTACAGAGGATCATAAACAATATTTAAAGATAGTATTACAAACTCCAAGGGAATATCAGCTATATGCTAAGTTCTCAAAATATGAATTTTGACTTAGTAATAGTACTTTCTTAAGGTATGTGGCTAGCAAGATGGTATCTAAGATAACCTTAAGAAAGTAAAAGTGGTACAGCAATGTCCACATCTTGCTACAGTTACAGATGAAGATCCAAGTCCAATTTGCGCTTTCTGCTGTGGTCTGTTGTCCATGCTATTTGAGCTGTGATTGGATCAGGTACATGAACATATGCTTGTAAAGCATCAATCAACTCCTCAGCATCTGAAGCTGAGATGAGAATTCGTCGTACTGAGTGCGGGATAAACCTTTGTTCCACAGACCATCAAAGAAGTGATTAACATTTAACAAACCTATCGGTTTGTGATGCATATTTAGTTGTGCCCAAGAGACTATTTGGAAAATTTCTTCTAAAGTACCAAAACCATCTGGTAAGGCAATGAAGGCGTCAGCATTGCTCATCATTCTAGCCATGCGTTCATGCATGGAAGCTACTCTATATTCTTCCCCAATTGTTTTCCCTATGTTGCTAGATGCAGCTAGAGCTGTAGGAATAATACATAGAACTTGGCATCCTCCTACATGTGCAGCTGTAGCCACACACTCCATTAACCCACGGTTACCTCCACCATAGACTAGATGAATTTTTCTTCTGGCCAGCACCATACCCAGAGGTTTTGTGCTGCTTTCACATATTCTCCATCTTTTCCAGGACTGGAACCACAAAAGACACAGATATTTCGAAACTGACGGAATGCGGTTCCTTCCATAATTTCTATCACCTTAACTCTGAGTATGAAAATAAAGATACTAATGTAGAACTCATAGAAGGGCATATTTATAATAGCTATGCGAATAGGCCGGATATTATTAGAACAGCTATGTGAGTGATTGGTGGATATCAGCTAAATTAAAGGTAAAAAAAAACGGCAAGCATGTATATGTACAGTAGTTATGACTGTGACCCATATTAAGCACATAAAGAGCATAAGATAAGATATCACCAGAAATCTATTTTTTTTCTTGTTGTCTTTGATGAAGCATTGATGTCTTGAAAGGTTGTAGGTGATAGCCGTCATTGTAAAAAAAAAAAAGAGTAAAAATGCAAACCAATTAATTGTTGAAGAGGAACAATCAAATGGTTTATTTTGTTTTCTCAATGTTTTTACCAGTCGACTATTGATTTATAAGTTGACTAGCTATTTTGAGAAATTTTAATTTGGACTGGTTATTTACAGTTGATTGATTATATATATTTTGAAACAACCAACTGCATCCTACCAGTTAACTATGTGCTCTTGTTATTCACAGACTTTATAGGCTCATAAATATTTCTTTTTCATATGATATGCTTCCATCGAATAACAATATCTTTGAATTAAATTTTGGCACATATATTCAAAATTTGCGGCCACCGATTGCGGCCACCGATTTTCGTCGAAATGGCAGCTAGATTTTTGTTTACAGATTTTCAAGAATTACGGCCACCGATTTTAATTTCCTGTCAATGTTTTGTCCAAACTTCTGACTTCCTATTTTGGCACCATGTTCTATTACGTGTTTCGCATTTTCTGCTGCATTGCCCAACATTAATATTTGGCATTAAATGCAAGATTTTGATTAGTAGATTAAAGTAATAGAGATTTTGAAAAGGATAGATGGATGATGATGTAATGGTGCTTTGACGAATGTAATCAAAGGAATTAACGGTGTTGAAGTTTTTGAGGAGTAAAGTATGGAAAGTAAGATTTAAGCTAATCTCGAAATTTTTTGGAAACATGGAGAATATTTTGAGAATCATCTCTGAGAAAAATGTAAAGGATTAAGATATTTGTGTTAAGGAGTTATACCTTCTTAAATTGAGACTAATATCTAGAATGTAAATCATGTTGAGATTGGAAATTCACGTATGAATAATTGTTGAGAAAAGAAATTTCAGAAGAAGTCATAGATTGTAAATATGGATAACCTGAGGTAATAAGGATATACTGAGATATAAAAAAAATTGGTACTAGTATAATGGTAAAAAGAAGATACAAGTGAAATTTTTCATTGGCGGGTATGTTGGCAAGTACGAATTGAATATATTATCTCACGAGAGTTATTCAAGAAGTCTAAGGATCTTTATTAGATTATAGTATGACTGATACTAAATTTAAATGATGTGTTTATACAGTATCTTTATATTATTGTGGTGAAAGTTGGGAGAAATTAATTGTCGTTAGTTGTACTTGCTCATATCAGTAATTATCATGCCAATATACAATAGCATCATTTGAAGTTTTACATGAACATCATAGGTTTCTTAATATGTGAGTGCATTGAGAACAGTTAAACTTTGGAAATATAATTTGGAATAACATGCAATAAATGGAATATGAATTATCTAAATTGATGATGCTAGTTTGAAGAGCATGCTTCAAACATATGTTTTTGAGATAGGTAGGAGATTTCTTAACAGAATTTGTCTATAATAAAATGATATTAGAATATGTAAGCCTTATGTAAGAGGTGTTACAAATGTTTTGTTAAATGACTCAGTGGAGTTAGATTTATTATAAGATGTCATTGATAAAGTGAAATTGATTAGAAAAAGAATACTGGAAACTCAATACAAGTCAAAAGTTTATAAGGACTATGAATGTTGAGCACTAGGAATTATCAATTGGTGATCACATATTCTTGAAGGACTCACCAATGAAAGAGGTAATGAGATTTGGAAAGAAAGGAAAGTTACACCCTCGGTATATAGAACCATTTGAAATTCTTGATAAGATCGGTTCAGTGACTTATCGTTTAACTTTACCATCTGAATTGGGTAATGTCCATCTAGTTTTTCATATGTCTATGCTACAGAAATATTTACCGGATTCTACACATGTTATACAGTGTCCATAGATACAGTTACAGAAAGATTTAAGCTATGAGGAACAACCAGTAGCAATAGTGGACAGATAAATAAAGAAGTTACGGTCAAAAGAAATACCTATAGTAAAGGTGATATAGAAAAAAAAATCACTCTTTTGAGAAAGCTACTTGGGAAAGAGAGGAGGATATACGGGCCAAATATCCGCATTTATTTGAACAATGAGGTTAGTGTTTATCTGCAACTGTGGTAGTGAAATTCGGGGACCGAATTTCTTTAAGGGGGGAAGAATGTAATAACCGTAAAATTTAACGAAAAATTCCAATTAAAGGGAATGTAGAATAAAAAAGAGAATTTTGACAATAGAGATAAGAACCAGTGAAAATATGTATATTTATTACATGAGTTAAAGAATTACAAAAAAAATATGAGAATTTATATTTTTGACGCGCTATTAGCAAAAATATTATTATTTATGTAGAAATAATTATGATTTGTTAAAAGTAAGTTGACTTTTAAGTAAAAGAAGTATTGTATTGTTTAAAATAATTATATCGGCCTCTATTAAATTTTTATGGTATTTTTAGAAATATTCTTTCTTTTAATATGAATAAAGAAATTTGTTTTGAAATTTGTTTTAATATGATTTTTATCAAGAAAAATTATGATTTAAGAGTTTAACTAAAGGTTTAGGAGAAAGGAAATTTTTAGAAATTTTTGGGATATTTTATGATGAAAAATGAAATTTATATGAATTTTCATAAAAGAAAATCTTATTATTAATTATTTAATAATTATTATAAATAAAAAAAGAAGAGCCGTGTGTTAAATTGAAACCGGGCAACGAAATATCAAAAAGAAAAAAAAACGGAAAGATGCATAATAATGAATAGTGATCTCAAAATTTATCTTTCGATTTGGAGTGCTTAAGGGCTTCCAATATCAAAACTAAAAGTGTTATTGGATTCACGACGAAGAGTACTTCAGTTTTGACCGATCAGTTTTTCAAATCAACCGTTGAATCGTCGTAGATCTGAAGTAGAAAATCTCGGTAAAAGGTAAGTTCTGAAAAACCTTACTTAGAGACCTCAAATTAAAATCTGACACCGTAAATGGGTTCAGAAGCTTGATAAACATTAGAATATGTATTTTTTTTTGGTCATTTCGTAACTTTTTTATGTGACGGTGAATAGTAATTTCCGGCATGAATAGTGGCGGATGAATAGTGATTCTGGCAATAAATAGTGGCGGATGAATAGTATTTCCGGCGGTGAACAGTACCCCGAGCTCATTTAAGGTTTTTGGACCCTCCGGACACGTTTTTGAAGCTTATTTGGTCAAATTCAGACTAGAAAAGTGCATTTTAGGGCTGTCCAATCTGGAGCCCTACCTTGTGAGTAGATATTTCTTTCTATAGCTTATTACATGCTCTTCTTGAATTTAAGATGAATTATTGATTATGATTATATGTGATTTATACTTTTATATGTATCTGAAATGGATTAAAGTATCTGGAATTGATTTCTATCGGAAATATAGTTCAAGAAGAGTATGGTTCTGAAAATGAGATTTTTGAACTCATTGAATACGTGATTTTAAATACATTTCTTACCACATGGTAAATGAAATTTATTGTATACGATGCATTGGTTTATAAAGATATATGATTGCCTTGGAAAGAGGGCATATATATATGATAAACCCTGAATGGGAAATTTTTAATAGATGAATTTTGAAATGCATTGAACATGTGATTTTTACACGTATTTTTTTATTATATGGCAAATAAAATATATTATGCACATGATATTGATCTATACAGTGATATGTTTGCTTCGGATATGGGCATGTATATGTGATTCCCTAATTGGCAAGTTTTGGACAGAGAAATATACTGAGACTGAAAGTCTGTTTTATATTGAAATGTTTATACTGAATTATATGGTATATGTGCATATGGTATTTGTGGAGGAATCCTATTGGAATCACTGTCTGCTAACAGCAGGAAATGTTAGCCCTGGTGCACCTTGATACCTCAGCTAGCAGGGGTGGTGCTAGCCTCGTGTGTCGGCTAACACACGAGAGTTATTGTTATCGGGGAGAGCGGGATGCCTCCTATTATTGTTATCGGGGAGAGCGGGATGCCTCCTATTATTGTTATCGGGGAGAGCATGATGCCTCCTATTATTGATATGTGATTTACCCTCCCTTGCTGCGTGCTTGGGATTATTTATTGTATTGGTTCTAATATGGAAACCTCCTAAAGCATGTGAAATCTTTTATTGCATCAAAGTATTTGTTTATTATCGTATTGTACTGTATTTGGATTTTGAATATTGGGTTATATTGTTAAATGAGGATATTTGAAATACGGGTTCCATATGGATGTACTTCTGAATTGTACTTTCTATATGATAAAGTTTGAAAGATAAGTCATCCATATGCTGACCTAAGAGGTTATAGAAGGTCTTATCTGCTCACTGAGTTGTAAAACTCACTACACGTTGTGGAAATATTTTTCAGATAAGGAGACAGAGTCTGGTCCTGCGAATAGGTGATCTTACCCTCTGGGTGAGCCTACATTGCTTCCAAGGCTCACATTATTTGTACTGTATTGTATTTGTATTCTAGAGTGTGTTCTGAATTTCACAGGCAGGATCCTTGCTTCTACTGTTACTCTAGTGTTTATAGACGTAAACTGTATATTGTATATGTGTATGGGAACTTATATGTATTGGTTTATATGATAAAGAATGGCATTATGTACATTTGTGGAAAATATATGTGTATGGTATATGGATTTCACGTGCCCTAAAATTAGGGTCGTGACATCTGTACTGAGACTGAAAGTATATATTATACTGAAAACTCTATAATAGATGATATGGCATATGTGCATATGATATTTTCTATGGAAAAATCCTATTGGAAACACTGTTTGCTAATAATAGGTGATGTTAACCCTAGTGCACCTTGATACTTTAGCTAGTAGGGGTGGTGCTAGCCTCGTGTGACAGCCAACACACGGAATATGATATGTGATAGAGATCGAGATGCTTCCTATATGGGCAAGATGCCAACTATATAATATGTGACTTGCCTCCCTTGCTGTGTGCTTGGGAAATACCCATATTAGAGTCCCTTCGCGTGTCCTCTTGAATGGTGATAGGACAAACCTCAACAGGATGCTGAGTTTAGGTAAATTCTACACCACCAAAGTACGGAAGGGCCTGAACTCTGATATGGTGGTTCTGATATGAGATCCTCTTAATATTTTTCAAGTGAGATATTTTGATGCATAACAACATTTGTTTAATGATCATATAATATAGTATATGGTTTTGGATATATGAATATCCTTTGTTTTGAGAATATTTAAAATACGGGTTCTATATGGATGTATTTTCGAACTGTATTTCCTATATGACAATTTTAAAATATGAGTTCATCCAAATATTGACCTAAGAGGTCATAGAAGGTATTATTTGCTCACTGAGTTATCAAACTCACTACATGATATTTTTACATTTTTTTCAGATGAAAATATAGAGTTTGGTCATTCTACTTTAGATAGTTGACCAGCTAAATGACATGATCTCTGGGTGAGCCTACTTTATTTCTAAGGATCGTAGATTTTGATTTATATTGTACTTGTACTCTAGAGTATGCTCTAAACGCCACAAACAAGATCCCTGCTTCTACTGTACTTTGATGTTTATAGATTCGGTTTATATATTGTGTATACATAGGAATACCTATCTGTAAAAAAGTGTATTATACATGTTATTAAAAATATATGTTCGTAAAGTATGTGTTTCATGTGATCTAAAATTAGGGGCGTGACACAAGAGCAACAGGATAGGATAATATATCTTATCCTCTTGCTATTTTACGTTTGGGGAACTAATCAGACAGGATAATATTATCTCATTTCCTATCCTATCCTTCTCTTCAGTGCAAACTTCTATCATGTCTCTACATCTGGGATAGAGATCGAATATCAAACTTATCAGCCTTATCCCCAAAATCGCCCCTAAGATATCACAAGCTCCCTCACACTCAAGCTTTCTCGCCTCCCTCGCCAGGGTATGTAATGGGAGTTTGTTAGGGCATTTGGGTATAAGTATACGTATGGGTTGATTTACCTAATGGAAGGGAATCTTTTAGGCCATTTGGTTTTGGTTGTATAAGTATACATCTGTTTTTAGGGCATTTATTTTTTTTTCTTTTTATACATGCAACAAGAATATATTTTTAGAGCAATAAGAATCTACCTGAGGAATCTGTTTTTTCTATGGTTTTGGTTGTATGGATATTATACTTTTGCTTTGGGCTCCAGATTTTGTAATTGTTATATTTTGCAGTCATATTTTCTGCTATGTAATTTTTGGTCTTGCTATTAGGTTGATTTGATGTTTATACTTTGACTACAACCTTGTAGGTATTGCTTATTTTAATTATAACCCAATATTAGGTTCTGTAAATCAAATTTGCTTATTTGAGCTTGTCTGGACTCCTTATTGTGTATTTCTTTCTTGCTTTGAATTTAATTTTGTATGTTATTTTACTGAATGCATTGAAATGAAAGTGAATTTGACAGCATGTCACTGATTTTAGTAAATGACTTGTGTTGTAGTTAAAGACATTTTCATTGAAGTTCAAGCATTTTGCATTGAGTTTTCGTGGATCAGGAAGGCAGCTGCATTATTTAGGCTTCTGAAGTCATTGGAATAATTGTCACTTTGGCCCCCAATCCTGTTTCCTTTTTACCCCTCCCAAGTATATCTATGTAGTAGATAGTGAATGTATCATGCTTAGAGCTTAGTTAACAGTTGTGTACTCATTTTCAATTTATGGAATATTAAAAAAGTTGATAGTTAGTCAATTTGTATATTCCATATTCCTCTAGAATACAATGAAATTAGTGGAGTGTTAAGAAGCACAAATATTATACAAATGCAGAATACATGATACATATGCAATATTTAAATATAATTATCAATATCATGTTGTGTGTTTGATTGAACGAGATAATTTGATGCTTCATGGATGGAATGCTCTTTATAAGCTGTAGAATTTGTGGTATTTAAGTGAAATTTTGTTCTTTTGAAATATTTAAGAAAACACGGAAGTGACGACCTTGGTCAACTACTATGATAATAATCAATCGTGGCTTTGATTTGGGATCCAATGACAAATAATGGAAGGGGCTATTCCATTGCTATTTGAGTCTATTAAAATGAAGAAAAATAAGATTGGATTTTTTTTATAAAAAAGAAAAATAAAAGAAAGTTCCTTGGCAAGCGAGTAGAGAAATGAATGAAAAATAAAGATAAATAAATTCTCACTAATGTTATGGATATTATTTTGTTAATTATAAATATATTTATTTTTAATTTAGAATTTATACCAATGTATAAAGTAATCAAAAAAATTGTATTAAAATTGATTTTAAATAAGTATATCTGCAATTTTATTATAAGAGTAATTTTGTCATTTTATATAATTTATATCATATTCTACCATTATTTGATTTACTCCAAATACAAGATAAGATAGCATAATGCCTATCATGTTGCACATCCAACACAAGATAAGATAGGAGTTTATCAGGCACATATCCTATCTTGCTATTATCTTATCTGATATCGTATCCGTCCTTATCCTATCCTGACCACCAAACAAGCCTTAATTGTATAGGTTGTTGTTAAAGAAAGAAGTTTGGAAAAAGATGCCCCAAGAATGGAAGAAAAAGAAGTGAAGACATAGAAGCCTGGAATGCGTCAAGAGCTTGCATAAACATTTCAAAGGATGCATCAAAGGCTTGCATGGAACCAAGGCAAAAGAATCAATGTTTTGAAGGTTGATTTATCTCTTTAGATTACCTTATACTTAGTTTTTATGTAAAAAAAACTTAGGAAACTTTGAGCCCTTAAAATTTTTTCTAAATATAGTTATTTGTTTATTTTGTAAAGTTTACTTAAAATATTATTTTTCAAAGTGCCTTGAAGGCCTCTTAACTTTAATAAGTGTCTAGTGGCTTAAAAAAGAATAAAATTTTCAAACCAGTGGTCAACAGGCATCTAATGTAACAATGGAACCCTATAGGCTTTTGGACTTTTTAAAATTAATAGTTAGGAAGACTAACAGAATCCCACAGCATCCATTGGATGCCTATGTGTTTCTGGATTTCCAAGAACAACAGGAACCTATAGCTATCGATGGAGGCCCAATGACATTCTAAAACACTAAAAATTAGGAATTTTCACAATGAATAGGCACTTATAACCTTGAGTAAGCACTTAGCACATAATCTAGAATAGAATTTATAGCCTTATAACAATCGAATTTTACTAGTTTTGATATTAAATGATTTCCAACAACAATAAAATTCATCTCCCTATATATACCAGAGGTCTTGAACATTGGAATATGATAAAACCCATGCTTATCACTTTATTTTATCTTTGAACTATTTTTTTCCTTTGATTTTCTATTTAGAGATAAAATTGTAATGCATATACTCTATAAAAGAGGATTTGTGCCTTTTAATCATTTCTTGTAACAAGTTTAAGTCAACAGGAGGCATCCTTGACATGTTTAGGTGTGGGAGCCCAATTTATTTATTTTTTTGTAAGAGGTTGTACGAGGAGGAACTCAATTCCTAACTTTGCAAAGTTGTGTTTGTGTAAGAGGCCCACAAGTACCTAATTTAAACTTGTGGTATCGTGAAAATCTCAAATTGCAACTTGAAAACTATATATAAGATAAAATCCTTTAGCAGAACCAGGATAAACCCTTGTGCTTCTCTCCCCTTATCTTTTTAGATTGTTGCATTATGTTTTCTACATATATTGGTTTTTTCTGTTCTATCTTGTAGCTTATCAAAAGCAACTTTATCCTTGTGCTATGTTGCTTAAATGTACGTCAAGTTTTAAATATTCTCTCGAGAGGTGGTAAAGTCTCCCTTCAAATTAATTTTGACTGGGTTCTTGAGTAGAAAACTTCGATGAGGTTGTGTGTCCTTACTCTTTTACTATGCCATTTGATCACAATTTAGAAAAATTGTTTTATAATTTCATAATTATCTTCAAAATAATTTTTTCCAATTCTTGTTCAAAAATAATTGTGTTTTAAATTAAGTATATCTAAAGTTTTTCAAAACAAAATTGTTTCCTATTTTAAATCTTTGAAAGATTTTACTTGATTTGCTTGGAACATTGATCTTCTATTGTAGTATCCTGTAATTTTTAAATAATAATGTTTTGTCATAAACAAATAAATTATTATTGTAAATGATCATGTTTTACTAAAAGTAAATACAATTTTAATTAAAATAATTTTTGTTTTGCTTAAAATAATTATATTTGGCTTTAAATAATTTTTGTTTTATTTTTTATAAATTTTTTTCTTTTAATATACATGAAGATATATTTATATTATGATTTTTTTTATTAAAATTTTATCAAGAAAAGTCATATTTGATATTGCAACTAAAGTTTTGTAAGGATATAAATTTTTAGAAATTTTTGAAAAATTTTAGGATGAAAAAAAAATATTTATATGTATATAATCAAAAAATAAATTTTAAATATTTAATTATTAAATAAAAAAAGCGGGGAGGGGGAGACGCAAATGAGATAAAGAATCAAAATCTTTCGTATATGAATAGTATTTTTTTTCTCTCCTCCATTTTTCTCTCTAGATTTGGAGTGCATACGAGCCTCTGATCTCAAAATTAAAGGTACCACTGAATTCACAATGAAGTGTACTACGATATTGGCTGAATAACTTTTTAAATCAGCCGAACAATCACTGCAAATCAGAAGTAGAAAATCTTAGAAAAAGGTAAACTCTGAAACTCTTATTTAAAGACCTCAAATTAAAAATCTGACACCATAGATAGATTCAGAAGTTAGATAAACTTTAGGATATGAAATTTTTTAGCCATCTGACAACTTTTTGTGTACCGTAAACAGTAAAGTCGGCTAATATAAATAGTGATTTTTAGCGATAAACAGTAATTCTAACCATGAACAGTACCCATCAGTTGACCAGTGTTGACCAAACTCCCAAAAGCCAAATTTTGCAATTTTAGAGTTATGTTTTAAGTTTTTGGACCCTCTAGACTCGATTTTGAGGTCTATTTGGTCAAATTTAAATTAAAAAAGTATATTTTATGGCTGTCCAACCTAGAGCCTTACCTTGTGAGTAGAAAATTATTTCTATGACTTACCCTATGCTCTTCTTCAACTTTAAATGTACAATTGATTATGTTTACAAGTTATTTTTTTTTATATGTCTCTAAAATAGATTAAATTATCTGAATATTTTACAATCTGGTATATAGTTCAATAAGAGTATAGTTTTGAAAATAGAATTCTGAACTCACTGAATATGTGATTTTAAATGTATTTCTCATTATATGGTAAAGGAAATATATTGTATATGTGGCATTGATATGTAAAGCTATAAGATTGCCTTGGAAATGGGCATGTATATATAATTACCTTAATTGAGAAGTTTCTAACAGAAGAATTGTACCGAGATTTAAAAATTGTGTTATACTAAAACTTCTATTTCGAATGATATGACATATATCTAAATATGATTTTAGTCGAGAAATCCTTTTGAAAATACTATTTGCTAACAGCAGGCGATCTTAACCTTAGTGTGCTTTGACACCTCAGCTAGCAGGGGTAGTGCTAACCTCGTATGACGACCAACACATGGGATATGGTATGTGAAAGAAAGCAGGATGCCGACTATATGATATATGATTTGCCCTCCCTTGCTGTGTGCTTGAAAAATTGCCCATATTAAAGTCCCTTTGCATGTCCTCTTTAATGGTGGTAGGGCAAACCTTAACTGGGATGCTAAGTATAGGCAAATCCTACACTACCAAAGTATGGAAGGGCTTGATCTCAGATATGGTGGTTCTGATATGGAATCCTCCTAAAGTTTTCATGTGAAATATTCTAATGCATAACAACATTTGTTTAATGATCATACAGTACAATATATAGTTTTGGATATCTGAATATTCTTTGTTTTGAGAATAATTGAAATACGGGTCCCATGTGGATGTGTAACATCCCTAATTTCGTTTCTTTTATTCATAAAAGTACATAAATATTTAATTAAGGAAATAAAATTTATTAGACAATATTTTAGATATTTAAGGAAATATAATCCTTAGAAATTCTTCACCTTATGTATATGCATAGAAAATGTTTCTAACATTAAGAGAACAAACAAAGAGGGAAAACCTAATAGGAAAAAATTAGAAATAACATACTAAAGAGATGCAAAATTCTTGGATAAGGAAGATAAATTTTTAGAAACAAGTAAAGGTCTTAAAATTTCAAGAACATTGGATTAGGGTAATTTTTCCTAATTCAAGAACTAGAGTTACTAAGTTTAAAATCTTTACCTATACATCTGGGTTATATTGCAGATAAGAGGAGAACTTAGACAGCTCCTCGAACCTTGCGATATACTGGTCCACAGTCGTGCTGCCTTGTCTGAGTTGGAGAAATTCGATCTCTTTCTCTGCCCATACAGTACTTGGAAAGTACTTTTCAAAAAAAATGTCCTTGAACACTTGCCAGGTGATCTGTCTTCCCTAATGAGCTAAAAGTTCTCTAGCTCCACGCCACCAGTATTCTGCTTCATCCTTTAACATATATGCAGCAAAAACAACTTGCTTCTCTTCAGTACAGCCCATTACTTCAAAAATCTTCTCTAATTCCCTTATCCACCTTTCGGCTACCGTTGGGTCATAGCCACCTTCGAAACAAGGTGGTCTAGTCCTCAGGAACTCGGATATGCCATTATCTTTTCCAGCCATCCGGTTGTTAGCAATATTTTCACCATTTGGGATATTAGCATTCTGGAGATATTGTAAAATTTGGTTGGTGGTCATGACTTGGTCTCGAATTGCCGTGGCAAGGTTATGCAGGGTTTCCTCCGCATTGTTTATCGAATTCCTCCTTGGTGGTGCCATTTTCTACTGTGGCAAAGACAAAGTTATGCTGCTATTGAGGTAATCAAGCCTAATAGTTAGTTCAAAAATATTTAACAGCAGTCATAACACCACCTCGGCATGTAGGTAGGAAACACTAGTAATTTCTTACCTATATGAATTTACTGATCCCTACACAGCACAAACACAAACATACTCAAGACACTATAAGATCGATTCAGATAACCATCCACCCACTGGCCATCTAGGATCGACATGCTCTGATACCAATTATGTACCAACTCCATTTAAGTATCAAATTTTTTTTCTTTTAAAATACCATAAAGTTATTACCTCGTTACAACTTAACTCAAGATAATATTTATTTAATTTAAACAATACAGAGTTTACATACATGTCATTAATCAAAACATACGTACAACATATCAAACACATAAAAATCTACATCTTATTTATTCTGGTTGACCAATTTCGGAGATACAGGTGCGGGTGGTTGTACCCTCACCGGGATCTAAGCCAACTCGACCACAAACATTTTATTTGCTTCTGGGATCTACCCAACATAAAGTACTCGATCCAATGTGCACTAAAAGCCAGAGCTATAGAAAAATCTGCATTAGAGTCTTCAATACCTCTTTGATCAGAAGGAGTTAAATATGAGGCAACAAAGATGGGTAGAATTCCTCAATGACTACAAGTTTGAGATAAAGTATCATCCCGGAAAGGCGAATGTTGTAGCAGATGCCTTGAGTCAAAAATCTCTGCACATGGGTCAGATGATGGTGTATGAGATGCAGATGCTAGAGGAATTTTGAAATTTGAAGCTAGCCACTACTCTTACTCTAAAGAATCTAGTCATTAATGGTTTAAGTATAGGGTGTGACCTTAGAGCCCAGATCAAAGAGGCTCAAGCTCACGACCAATACTTACAGGATCATAAAGACTAAAGTAATTTTTCTATCAAGGAAGATGGAGCAATAATGTTTCAGGGAAGGATTTGTGTCCCTCAAGAACGAGAGTTGAGGACTAAGATCCTGCAGGAAGCGCATTAGAGTAAATACACAGTCCATCCTGGATGCACTAAAATGTACCAGGATTTAAAAAGGATGTATTGGTGGCCAGGGATGAAAAAGGACATTGTTGAGTTTGTGGCGAAATGTCTCATTTGTCAAAAAGTGAAGGTGGAGCATCAAAAGCCAGCGAAATTTCTACAACCTCTTGAGATCCCTAAATGGAAATGGGACAGTATCTCAATGGACTTTGTTGTGGGATTACCTAAGACTTCAGTGGGACATGACTCTATCTGGGTAATAATTGATAGATTAACCGAATATGCTCACTTTTTGCCCATAAAAATTAATTATTCACTAGATAAATTAGCCCAATTGTACGTCTAGGAAATAATTAGACTGCATGGAATTTCCTTAAATATCGTTTCTAATAGAGATCCGAGGTTCACATCGAGGTTTTGGAAGGCGTTGTAGGAAGCTTTTGGTATGTAGTTACGGTTCAGTACTGCCTACCATCCTCAGATTGATGGGCAGACAGAACGCACCATTCAAACCTTAGAAGATATGTTGAGGGCCTATGTGATAGAGTAAGGTAAAGGATGGGATAAGTACCTACCTTTAGTAGAGTTTGCTTATAATAATAGTTATCACTCTATTATTAAGATGGCCCCCTATGAAGCTTTATACGGTAGAAATTGTCGATCTCCACTATGTTGGTTTGAGGTAGGAGAAAAGAACTTGTTAGGTCCTGATCTAATTCAACAAACCACTAAACAAATTAGGACGATACGAGATAAAATACTTACAGCTCAGAGTCGGCAAAAGAGTTACTACGATAAGAGACATAGACCTATAGAGTTTGAGGATGGAGACCATGTATTTCTAAAACTTTCCCCGACTACTGGAGTTGGTAGATCTCTCAAAACAAGAAAGCTAAGTCTGTGATTTTTTGGACCCTACCAAATTCTGAAGAAAGTAGGGACATCAGCATATCAAGTTGCTCTCCCACCCAATTTGTCCAACCTGCATAATGTTTTCCACGTATAACAGCTACAGAAGTATCTTCCAAATTCATCACATGTAATACAGGATGAACCAATTCAAATAAAGGAGAACATGACATACCAGCTAGTACCTGCATCCATATTGGACACTGACGTGAAGCAACTGAGAAATAAAACTATTCCCCTTATCAAGGTGTTATGGGAAGATTTGACTCTAGAAGAAGCAACTTGGGAGCTGGAAGAAGTCATGAGAAAGAAATATCCGCAATTGTTCTTATTAGGTAATTTCTGAAATTTTGAGGACAAAATTTCTTTTAGGGGGAGAGAAATGTAACATCCCTAATTTCGTTTCTTTTATTGATAAAAGTACATAAATATTTAATTAAGGAAATAAAATTTATTAGACAATATTTTAGATATCTAAGAAAATATAATCCTTAGTACCATGTATTATCATACCACTTGCTAAAATTATGAGTGTAGGATATAGATGTTTTTTTCCTATAGCCTTGTATTATCATGCCACTTGCCAAAATGATATTTAATTTCTTTATTTTCTTGATGCAGGTTTTCATCATATCTAACATTCTCTTACTAATCAGAGTATAACTCCCACAATTGAACTCCGATGTAAGTGATCTTGGTGTCAATTTCAAGATACAACAATTATCTAAAACTATTATGTTGAACATTGTAGCGAAATATTAAGAAATCAAGGTGATATTACTCCCTAAATATACAAGTTATTTCTTCTCGGATAGGTTCTGACCTCTACCTACTAATCGGACCATATCTACCTCATATAGACTCCAACTTGAGTAATTCCAATGGCCAAAAATCCATGACACACATATATATAATTCTTATGTTAACTATTTATTTTAATTCTACACAGATAATTCTCCGATATTAAAATACAGAAGCTGTCCTAACATATTCTTCCCTGATGAACTATTTTCTGACCTTTGACTACTTATCAGCTCATATCTTCCTCATATGGACTCCAAATTGAATGATTCCAGTGGCTAAAAATCCATGACACATATAGATATAATTCTTATGTTAACCATTTATTTTAATTCCATACAGATAATTTTCAGAAATTAAAATACAGAAGTTGTCCTAACATATTCTTTCCTGATGAACCATTTTCTGACCTTTGACTACTAATCGGACCATATCTACCTCATATGGACTCCAAATTGAATGATTCCAGTGGCTAAAAATCCATGACACACATAGCTATTATTCTTATGTTAACCATTTATTTTAATTCCATACAGATAATTCCCAAAAATTAAAGTACAGTAGCTAAATATTTTTGCCACCCATAGCCATACCTATGCAGAACTTTCTATACCAGTCTAAGTATTCAAACATACATCACATGCAAGATCAATATGTAACATGATATAGCAACATCCATGACCAATCATCAAAGTTCTAAGATCAAAATCTCATATAAATATTATAAGTTTCAAAATTTTTCTTCAAAAAGAAATATTGTTAAACTTACCAGGAGCACTTAGTCCCCTAGACTTCTCCTGCCTCTTTCTTTCTTCCTTCCTCTCCTTTGCTCACTCTACCTTGCTTCTATTTCTCTCTCTTCCTCACTTGGACGAAATTAAAATGTTGTAGGGGTGGGTTTTGCTTAAATAGACCACCAAATAATACACCTTTCTTGTCTTCCTCTTCCTTAGTCAAGATATGAATAGGAAAAGGAGATTTGTATTTTGAAAATTATGATGATATGTTCTTAAGATAAGGGACAAGGTCCCTTTGATTTAGGGATTCATTTCCATTTTCTTTTGTCTTAAATTAGTATGATAGGTTTGCCTTTTTAGGTGGCATCCCAGAAGCAAATAAAATGTTTGTGGTCGAGTTGGCTTAGATCCCGGTGAAGGTGCAACCACCCGCACCTGTATCTCCGGAATTGGTCAACCAGAATAAATAAGATGTAGATTTTTATGTGTTTGATATGTTGTACGTATGTTTTGATTAATGACATATATGTAAACTCTGTATTGTTTAAATTAAATAAATATTATATTGAGTTAAGTTGTAACGAGGTAATAACTTCATGGTATTTTAAAAGAAAAAAAAATTTGATACTTAAATGGAGTTGTTACAGGATGTACTTCCGAACTGTATTTTCTATGTGACAAATTTTAAAATATGAGTATATCCATATGTTGACCTAAGAGTTCATAAGAAGTATTATCTGTTCACTGAGTTGTCGAACTCACTACACGATACTTACATTTTTTTTCAGATAAGCATACAGAGTTTGGTCCGTAGCTACATGATCAACTAGGTGTCATACTATCTAGGTGAGCCTACTTTGCTTTCGAGGCTCACAGTGTTTAAATTATTTTGTACTTGTATTCTGGAGTATGCTATGAACGCCACAGGTAGGATCACTGCTTCTACTGTAATATATATATAAATACTTGGCCTATATATTTGGTTATGTTAGAAAAATTATAAACATATGTTATTAATTTTGATATGTGATATTTTTAAAGTAAGTATGCAATAGAATAATGTTAAAGTTATCTGCTACTCTTGACAATCGCATTCCCTTAGTATAGAGGCGTGACAAGTTCGTATCAGAGCATTAAGTTTCCCTATGGCTATCAGAGCAAATGATTCTTTAGTAGGACCTTTAGTATGGATATGCGCCAGACATATTTATACTTCAGGTGTTGTTGAGGGATTCTATAGGGTTTCAATTTCCTTTACATTCCAAGTTTGTTAAAGTTCTTAGTATAAGGCCGACTGAATATTATGGTATTTTAAAAAAAGGTATTTTGTTTTCTATAGCTTATGATGCCGTTAAGAACTAGAGTGGTTACTAGAGAAACTGTAGATCGTGCACCCTCTACAGAAGAGTCTGCACAATCTACAATTCAAGTACAAAGAGGCCGCGGTAGAGGCCGACCTAAAGGAAGAGGTCAAGGCAGAGGGCGTGCACGAGGTACGAGAACCCTAAAACATGATGAACATGTCCATATATCTGATAGAGTCCCTAAGGAGAGAGTACAACCCCCTCAAGAGCCACATGATAGAACAACTAATATGATTGCTGGCATACATAGAAGTTTAAAGACATTAGCGTGATTTATAGTCAAGGTACTAAATTTCGTTTCGAGATACCATTTCGATGACTCTAAAAACAAAAACATTTTGAAAATTTCGAAGAAACGGAAGATTTTTTTAGAAACGTTTCAAATAATTTTAAATAATATTTTTTTAAATTTTAAAAGATTTTAACATAATATTAATGATATAAATATATAAAATTATATTAAAATTAATTCAAATTATTGTCTATAATTGAATAGTAAGTAAACATGCTACTACAGTAGGGACTTCGACTCAAATCCTAACAGCATTCAACAATAATATCTCTCTTGCATCCATCTCTTCATCTTCTTCCTAACTCTTTCATGGCATTTATATTTAAATCTCTCTCTCTGTCGACTATAATTTTGTCTATCTTTAGGTATCTTCCTCTCTTTTTGTCTTTCAATCACTTTTTTCATCATTTTTGTAGTTTCCTCTTTAAAATGAAGATAATGAAAGAAAACAATGTCATGAGAACAAAGAGAGAGAGTATGAAGTTAATAAAGATGTTATGACTTGTGGGAGAAAATAACTTGGTGTTGGATGTGATATAATGCTACTTTCATCTACTTTTAGATTGTCAAATTTTTTATTTTTCAAATTAGTTTAGTACTTTTCCATCAAAATAGCTCGAAACAAGAGTATTTCCATCGAAACAACTTGAAATAAGAGTATTTCCACTAAAACAAGAGTATTTCTACCGAAATATTTCGAAACATAGTAATTTCAATTGAAACAGCATAATTTCTAAACAAACATTTCGTTTCGTTTCGATAACTCCATTTCATGTCGGTGACTCAAGAAACAGAAACATTTTGGTCGTTTCAATGAAAAAGAAAGGAAATTTAGTTCCTTGTTTATAGTAGAACAGGGCATAAGGGATGACCAGCCACCAGAACATTCTCTTGAAGCGCAAGAACTGAAAAGACCAGTTAAGCAAGAAGACAATTTAACAGGTATTAAGGTGACATTGCCACAATTCCTTAAGCTGAAACCCCCAACTTTTTCTGGGTCAAATATTCAAGAAGACTCACATATATTCAATACTACTGTGGAACGAGTTCTCAAAGCTTTAGGATGTTTCACTAGAAGATTTGTTGAACTAGTATCCTTTCAACTATTAGATGTGGCCTAGGTTTGGTTTGAGACTCTGGTATAAGGAAGAGCAATTACCTTCCCACCAATAGAGTAGGATGAATTTAAGGAAACATTTATGAATCGTTTCTTACCAATGAGTGAAAGGGATAAGAGAGCCCGAGAATTTGAAGAATTAAGATAGACATTAAACATGACAGTTTCTGAATATGACATTCGTTTTACCCGATTGTCAAGATATTCACCATATCTGGTTCCTAATGAAAAAGATACAATTAAGAGATTTTTTTTAAAGTTGATATGTCCATTGTTTAAATCGGTGGGTTCTCAAACGAACTATTTTCTAACTTATTCAACACTGTAGATTGTGATAGAATGATGGAAACACGAGAGCTAACAGACATAGAAGGTCTAAAGAGAAGAAAAAGAGATTGAAACAATAATATCTAAATTAGTTATAATCCTAATGTTAAAAGACCAAGATTTCAAAATTCACAATGTTTAACTCAAGCAAGATCTGGTAGTTCCAACCAGACATCAGTCAATATCAATAAGCAAAGAATGATTCAAAGAGATATGAGACCCACTAATCAACAAGATTGAAGATCAATTCCATTATGTCCTATTTGTAACCACTTCTTACTGGACAGTGTCGCAGAGAAATTGATACATGTTTTAAGTGTGGACAAGTAAGTCATTTAATGAAGAATTGTCTACAATTACGAAATTTGAGTCAAGAATTAGTATAGCCAGTTTCACCCCCTGCATATGTACCAACACGACCAAATAGAGCAGTTTCAGTTCAAGCAAGTAGTGGTTGTACTAGTAGAGGATCAGTAAGTCGAGGTTAAGAACAAGACTGAGTTTTTTCCCTGACATGACAAGATACTCAGGCGTCAAATGCAGTTATGACAGGTACATTATCAGTATGTTCCCATAGAGCATATGCATTGTTCGATCCTGGTTCTACTCATTCTTATATATCACCCTATTTTGCTAAGAAATTGGGTAGAGATCCTACTAGTTTACATTATTCTTTTATGGTTACTTCTCCAATGGGAGAATTCTTACTGGTAAATGATGTGTATAAATCATTTGAGATTTCGATAGAAGATAAGGAGACTCTTGTAGATTTGATAGTTCTAGATATGGTAGACTTTGATTTGATACTGAGAATGGATTGGTTATCGTCGTGCCATGCCATTTTAGACTGCCAACTTAAGGTGATTAATTTTAATATTTCTGAAGAATCTTCTTTCTTGATAAAAGGAGATCATAGTGAAATACCCAGTAATTTAATCTCTGCTCTAACAGCTCATAAGCTATTACAAAAAGGATGCTAGAGGTATTTAGCAGTAGTCAAAGATGTTGATATAAAGTACTCCAATGTAGAGCAGGTTCCAGTGGTTAGAGAATTTTTTGATGTGTTTCCTGAGGAATTGCCAGAGTTACCCCCAGAACAAGAAATTAAGTTCGGTATTGATTTACATCCAGGAATCCAACCAGTGTCTATACCTCCATATAGAATGGCACCAACTGAACTCAATGAATTGAAAAATCAGTTACAAGACTTGTTAGACAAGGGATTTATTTGCCCTAGTACTTCTCCTTGGGGTGCTCCAGTCCTATTTGTAGAAAAAAAAGATTGATTGCTATAATTGTGTATTGATTACAGACAGTTGAATAAGGTGACAATACGTAATAAGTATCTATTACCTCATATAGATGATTTATTTGACTAGCTACAAGTTGCCCAATATTTTTCGAAAATTTATTTGAGATCTGGGTATCGTTAATTGAGGATAAGGAAGGAGGACATTCTGAAAACTACTTTCAAGACTCGGTATGGGCACTATGAGTTCTTAGTAATGCCATTTGATTTAACGAAGCCATAACTGCATTAATGGATTTAATGAATAAAGTATTTAAACCTTTCTTAGATCAATTTGTTATTGTATTTGTAGATGATATCCTGGTATATTCAAAGAGTTCAGAGAAGTATAAGCGACATTAAGGATAGCTTTGCAAACCCTAAGAGAACAACAGTTGTATGCTAAGATTTCAAAATGTGAATTTTGACTTGGTAATGTTACTTTCTTAGGGCATGTGGTTACCAAGGAAAGTATTCAAGTTGATCCTAAAAAGGTAGAAGTGGTGCAGCAATGGCCACGCCCTACTACAATTATAGAGATTCTTAGTTTTCTTAGTTTAGCAGGCTATTACTGCAAATTTGTTAAAGATTTTTCAAGAATAGCTGCTCCTTTGATGAGGTTGATGAGGAAAGGAATAAAGTTTGACTAGTCAGATGAATGTGAAAGAAGTTTTCAAAAATTCAAGGAATGTTTGACTACGGTGCCAGTACTGTCTATTCCTTCAAGTACCAGAGGATATATGATATACTATGATACATCGAGAATTAGATTAGGGTGTGTGTTAATACAACATGGTTGATTCATTGCATACACATCCATAACACTTAAGCCATGTTATCAAAATTATCCGACTTATGACTTAAAAATGGCAGCAATAGGTTTTGCTCTCAAAATTTAGAGGCATTATTTGTATGATGAGACATGCGGAATCTATACAGATCATAATAATCTCAAATACATTTTTCAACAAAAGAATCTTAACTTGAGACAAAGACAATGGATGGAATTACTTAAAGATTATAACTGCACAATATTATATCATTCAGGTAAGCCAATGTAGTGGCTGATGCATTAAGTAGAAATTCTATAAGTAGTTTAGCTCATATCACAGTGGTAAGGAGGCCGTTGGTTAAAGAAATGCATAAATTGAAAAGTCATGGGGTAGTATTGGAAGTAAAGAATCTTGGGATATTATTGGCTCATATACAGTTTCAATCATCTTTGATTGAGTAGATGAAAAAGGCATAAGAAGATGATGCCTATTTATGCAAAAAAATTAAAGAGGTGGAAAATGACAGTGATGTTGAATTTACTGTAGACTTCAAAGGAATTATGAGATTGGGTAAGTGGTTATGTATACCTAATAAAGAAGAATTTAAGAAAAAGATTTTAGAAAAAGCTCATAGATCCATATATACCATTCATCCTGGGGTAACTAAAATTTATTAAGATCTAAAAGAAATTTATTGGTGGGACGGTATGAAGAAAGATATAATTGATTATGTCTCTTGATGCTTAACTTGCCAACAAGTAAAATCAGAACATCAAAGACCTACAGGATTACATCAGCAGATTAAGATACCTGAATGGAAATGGAAAAGAATAACTATGGATTTTGTTATAAGACTACCACGGACACCCAAAAGGGTTTGATTCAATATGAGTGATCATTGATAGTTTGACTAAATCAACACATTTTCTACCAGTGAAAACCACATACAACGTACCTCAGTATGCAATTTTGTATTTGAATGAGATAGTAAAACTTCATGGAGTGCCAATATCGATTATTTCTAATCGAGGACCACAGTTCATAGCTCATTTTTGGAGAGCCTTCGAAGAAGTTTTGGGCACAAAGTTAAATTTTAGTACTGTTTTTCATCCTCAAACATAAGGACAGTCTGAGCAAACCATCCAAATATTGAAAGACATGTTTCGGGCATGTGTGCTAGATTTTCAAGGTAGTTGGAAAAGATTCTTGCCCTAGCTGAATTCGCTTATAGCAATAGCTACCAAGCCAGTATATAAATGGCCCCCTTTAAGATATTATATGGTAGACGTTTCCCTTCTCTGATCGGATAGTTTGAGATGGGCAAAGTTAAGATTTTAGGGTCTGATATAGTACAAGATGCACTTGTTAAGGTAAAATTAATTAAGGAAAGGTTATAAGTAGCCTAGAGTATACAGAAAGCCTATGTTGGTAAGAGACGTTGACCAATGAAATTTTTCAAATTTAAACATGTCTTCTTGAAGATATCTTCTATAAAAGGAGTAGTGAAATTTGGGAAAAAAGGAAATTTAAGTCTACGGTACATAGGATCATTTGAAATTCTTGATAGGATCAGTCTAGTAGCTTATCGTTTGACTTTGCTACCTGAATTGGGTAATGTCCATCCAGTCTTTCATGTGTCTATGCTATGAAAGTACATACCAGAACCTACACACATTATACAGTGCTCACATATTCAATTACGGGACGACTTAACTTATGAAGAACAACCAATAGCGATAGTAGATAGACAAGTAAAGAAATTGCGTTCAAAACAAATACCTACAGTGAAAGTGATATGGAAAAATTACTCTTCTGAGGAAGCTACTTGGGGAAGAGAGGATGACATATGCATCAAATACCCACATTTTTTTGAATCACGAGGGTTGGTTTTATTGTAAATATGGAGATGAAATTCAGGGACCGAATTTCTTAAGGGAGGAAGAATGTAGTATCCCATAATTTTTAAATAATAATGTTTTACTATAAAAATATATATTTTTATTGTAAATGATTATGTTTTACTAAAAGTAAATACGCTTTTAATTAAAATAATTTTTGTTTTGCTTAAAATAATTATATATGGCTTTAAATATTTTTTGTTTTATTTTTATAAATTTCTTTCTTTTAATATACATGAAGATATTTTATAGTGTGATTTGTTTTATTAAAATTTTATGAAGAAAACTCATGATTTGATATTGCAACTAAATTTTTCCAAGGATAAAATTTTTTTAAAATTTTTAGCATATTTTAGGATGAAAAATAATATTTATATGTATATAATCAAAGAATAAATTTTAAATATTTAATTATTAAATAATAATAAGTTAAAAAATAAAGAAATAAAAAGGGGGAGGAGGAGACGCAAACGGGATGAAGAATCAGAATCCTTCGTATATGAATAGTGATAAATAGTACATTCTCTCTCCTCCATTTTTTTCTAAATCTAGAGTGCCTTCTGGCCTTTAATATCAAACCTTGGTTGAGATGTTAAGTATAGGCAAATCCTACACCAACAAAGTACGGAAGAGATTGAACTCTGATATAGTGGTTCTTGTAACAACTCCATTTATGTAAATTTTTTTTTTTTTAAAATACCATGAAGTTATTACCTCGTTACAACTTAACTCAATATAACATTTATTTAATTTATACAATACTGAGTTTCCATACACACTATTATTTTACAAACTACACACCATTATTTTACAAACATTTGTACAAAGATACATATTAGTTCTAATCATCTATATCGACTACTTCCGGGGACACTGGTTCGGGTGGCACGTCCACCGGAATCTCAGTTACATCTACGACAGTTACATCAGAAATAACTGGAAGTTGCCCAAGGTAGGGCACCTCGATCCAACGTACAGAGATAATAAGTGTCATAGAGAATATCTGCATATTTATTCTTCTGAACATGATATGGAAATATAGTGAGAATTAAATCCCAGTAAGATCAACAATAAATCATAATTTACCATCAATATAGTTCATCACGTCATGTTCAGCTGTATAAACTACAGAAAATATCTTTAGGTCACATGAATGCACTTTATCATGCACATGAAAATTATACAGTTATGACATGTATGGCATGAATAACTATTTTCTGAATTTCATATGATGGCTATCCACTTATTCTTACTTCAAGCTACCCCGGTCAGGGTGAGTATTCTCTACTTTTCGGTACGGGCTTATCTCGCTCCGTCCGACATGGCACACTTTCTCTTTCTTTTCTTATTAACATGATCATAACCGTTGGTAGGGCGTCCCCTACTGGTGCACCACACGGATTGCCATGTGACCGTGCTTATTTCTTTTCTTTTCACAATGATAGCCAAAAATATGCTTTCAATAACAAGTATGTTCATCAAAATATAACTATTACCATAAATCATTGGTAATCATGCCATGAACATAACCATTTAAAATATCACTTTATCAAACATTTCCATGTCAAAATTCCATACTAATACCTTGGTAACTGGATAGTAATTGTAGTCTGTAAACAGCGCACCAGAAAAGTTCCCAGGAAAGAGAGGTGGGTCACTAATGGACACGCTTAAATACCATGTCTTTCCTTGCCAGAGCTTTCCTTAGACATGCACTTTTCACAAATCACAATTTTGTTTTCCAGTAACTAGAATAATTCTTTTCTGATGTGAAAATACTGCAACCACGGAGCATACTAAGATTTTTCAAATAAAACCGGCACTTTCAAAACTTCTTGTAAATTTATATGAGTACTAGGGTAAATTCCATGTTAAAAATTACACACTTAAAATGGTAGTAATTTCATGCAATGGCAATGGCTATGGCTATACTAGTCATTTGTTAAGATTCATCTTCTTTTTAAAATACTAATTTTATTTCTTTATTTTCTTGATGCAGGTTTTCATCCTATCTAACATTCTCTTACTAATCAGAGCATAACTCCCTCAATTTAACTCTAATGTAGGTGATCTTAGTGTCAATTTCAAGATAAAACAATTATCTAAAACTATTATGTTGAACATTGTAGCGAAATATTAAGAAATCAAGGTGATATTACTCCCTAAATGTACAGATTATTTCTTCTCGTGTAGGTTCTGACATTTACTGACTAATTAGACCATATCTCCCAAATTTGAACTCCAAATTGAGTTATTCCAGTTGGTAAAAATCCATGAGCCCTATATCTATAATTGTTATCTTGGCGTACGATTTTAACTCCCTACAGAATATTTTCCAGAAATTCAAATACTAAAGCTTTAATAACATACTCTGAATAAACATTTTCTGACCTCTGCTTACTAATCGGCTTATATCTACCTCATATGAACTCCAAATTGCATAATTCCAGTGGGCATATTTCCATGAGACATAGATATATAAGGTTCATGTTAACCATTTATTTTAATTCCATACAGATAATTCCTAGAAATTAAAATACAAAAGCAGTCCTAACGTAATCTTCTCTGATGAACCATTTTCTGACCTTGGCTTACTAATCGGACCATATCTACCACATGTGGACTCCAAATTGAATGATTCCAGTGGCTAAAAATCCATGACACACATATCTTTAATTCTTATATTAACCATTTATTTTAATTCCCTACCAATAATTCCCAGAAATTAAATTACCGAAACTATCTTAACATATTCTTCCCTGATGATTCATTTTCTGACCTTTGACTACTAATCAGACCAACGCTACCTCATATGGACTCCAAATGGAATGATTCCAGTGGCTAAAAATCCGTGATACATATATCTTTAGTTCGTATGTTAATCATTTATTTTAATTCCCTACCAATAATTCTCAGAAATTAAATTACCGAAACTATCTTAACATATTCTTCCCTGATGATTCATTTTCTGACCTTTGACTACTAATCAGACCATAGCTACCTCATATGGACTCCAAATGGAATGATTCCAGTGTCTAAAAATCCGTGACACACATATCTTTAATTCTTATGTTAACCATTTATTTTAATTCCTTATAGATTGTTCCCAGAAATTAAAATACCGAAGCTTAAAATTCTGTCAACCATAGCCATACCCATGCAGAACTATCTACACCAACCTAAGTATTCAAACATACATCACATGCAAGATCAATATGTAACATGATATAGTAACATCCATGACCTAATCATCAAAGTTCTAAGATCAAAATCTCATATAAATATTATGAGTTTCAAAGGTTTTCTTCAAAAAGAAATATTGTTAAACTTACTTGGAGCACTTAGTCTTCTAGACTTCTCCTTCCTCTTTCTTCCTTTCTTCCTCTCCTTTCCTCACTCTACCTTGCTTCTATTTTTTTCTCTCCCTCACTTGGACGAAATTATAATGTTGTAAGGGTGGGTTTTCTTATATAGACCACCAAATAATTCACCTTTCATGATCATGGGTCTACCTTATCACAATTAGGATACACTTTGTTGAATTTTTGGAAAACAAACAACTTATGTTCTTGTCTTCCTCTTCCTTAGTCAAGATATGCATAGGAAAAGGAGATTTGTATTTTGAAAATTATGATAATATGTTCTTAAGATATGGGACAAGGTCCCTTTGATTTAGGGATTCATTTCCATTTCCTTTTGTCTTAAACAAGTATGATAGGTTTGCCTTTTTAGGTGGCAAATTTCTAGCCCTTGAATCTTCATTATTTGGTTGATATTATTTGTGTGGGCTATGAATGTTTTGTCCTAATACCAAGTATTATCATACCACTTGCTAAAATTATGAGTGTAGGATATAGATGTTTTTGTCCTAAAGCCTTGTATTATCATGCCACTTGCTTAAGTGATGAATGTAGAATCACACCACTTGCTAAATTTTTTGTCTTAATGCCATGTAACCTAATCTTTATTCTTATTATTATTTCATCATCTAATTTATTTTATTTTAGTTTTCCTCTTGGATTTGGGCTTATTCCTACCCATTATGGGCTTGTCCTACCCATTTTCTTTGCTTTGGATAAAATTCTTCCTTTCTTGGTGGGCTTGGTCACATTTTCATAATTTTTGGGCTATTGGTGCAATTACTATATCCTAGTCCAAGTCTATGTTTTATTTCTTGTTTAGGTTATCCAATGGGCTTGTTAAAAACTTATGTGAAGTGGAAAAACTCTATATGAAGTGTCCATAGGTAAAAGCCCAATGTATGGGTAAAGATTTTAAACTTAGTAACTATAGTTCTTGAATTAGGATAAATTACCCTAATTCAATGTTCTTTGAAATTTTAAGACCTTTACTTGTTTCTAAAAATTTATCTTCCTTATCCAAGAATTTTGCATCTCTTTAGTATGTTATTTCTAATTTCTTTCCTATTAAATTTTCCTTCTTTATTTGTTCTCTTAATGTTAGAAACATTTTCTATGCATATACCTAAGGTGAAGAATTTCTAAGGATTATATTTCCTTAGATATCTAAAATATTGTCTAATAAATTTTATTTCCTTAATTAAATTTTTTATGTACCTTTATCAATAAAAGAAACGAAATTAAGGATGTTACAGTTCTGATATGGGATCCTTCTAATATTTTAATATCAAATGTTTTTAATGCATATTAATTTTTGAATAATGATCATAATGTATCACATATGGTTACAGATATTTAAATGTGATTTGAGCTGAGAATATTTCAAAAATGCGGGTCCCATATGGATGTACTTCTGAACTGTAATTTCTGATATGATAAATTTTAATAAATGAGTACATCCATAAGTTAATCTAAGAGGTCATAGGACGTGTTATCTGCTCACTGAGTTGTCAAACTCATTACATGATATTTCTACATTTTTCAGATAAAGATACAGAGGTTGGCTCTGCAGCTACGTGATTAGTTAGGTGTCATATTCTTGTGATGAGCCTACATTGCTTCCAATGCTCGAAATGTTTAAAATGTTATGTCATTGTAATCTAGAGTATACTTTGAACGCCACTGGCAGGATCTCTACTTCTACTGTAATATTGTTAAGTGTAGTTTTGCCGTGTAATTGGCTATACTGAAAACTTGTAAACGTATGATATTTTTTGGATATGTGATATTGTGAAGCTGTATGCAAATAAATAAGGGTAAATTTATCTATTAGTTGTGTTATTCATGTTCCATTAAATTAGGGGCATGACAAGTTGGTATCAGAGCATTAGGTTTCCCTGTGGCTATCAGAGCAAAGGATTCTTTAGTATGGATATGAACCAGACATATTTATACTTTAGGTGCTGTTGAAGGATTCTATCGGATTAACTTCCTTTCCATTCCAAGTTTGTTACAGTTCCTAGTATAAGGTTTGATTAAATATTATGGTATCTTAAAAAGGTATTTTATTCTGTATAGTCTATGATGGCACCAAGAACTAGAGTAGTTACTAGAGAAACTGTAGATCGTGCACCCTCTACAAAAGAGTCTGCACAATCTATAATTTTAGTACAAAGAGATCGTGGTAGAGGCCGACCTAGAGGAAGAGGAAGAGGAAGAGGCCAAGGGCGTGCACGAGGTATGAGAACCCTGAGATAAGATGAATTGGCCCATGTATCTTATAGAGTTCCTGAGGAGAGAGTAGAACCCCCTCAAGAGCCACATGATAGAACAGCTTATATGATTGTTAGTATACATAGGAGTTTAGAGACATTGGCTTGATTTATAGTAGAATAGGGCAGAAGGGATGCCCAACCACTATAAAATGCTCTTAAAGCGTAAGAACTGGAAAGAACAACTGAGTAAGAGGACAAGTTTACAGGGATTAAGGTGTTATTACAGCAATTCCTTAAGTTAAAACTCTCAACTTTTTTTGGGTCAGATGTTTAGGATGACCCACGGATATTCATTGATGTTGTAGAATGAGTTCTCAAAACTTTGGGGTGTTTTCCCAAAAGACCTATTGAATTAGTGTCTTTTCAACTATCAAATGTGGCTCAAGTTTGGTTTAACACTCTGGTATTGGGAAGAGCAATTACTTTACCACCTATAAACTGAGATGAATTGAAGGAAGCCTTTATAAATCGTTTTCTGCCAATGAGTGAAAGGGATAAGAGGGCCAGAGAATTTAAGGAATTAAGACAAATACTGAACATGACAGTTTCTGAATATGACATCCTTTTTACTCGGTTGTTCAAATATGTGCCATATCTGGTTCCTACTGAAAAAAGATAGAATTAAGAGATTTGTATCGGGATTGATATGTCTATTGTTTAAATCGATGGGACCTCAGATGAATCATTTTCTAACTTATTCAGTAACTGTAGATTGTGCTAGAATGATGGAAACACAAGAGCAACCAGACATAGAAGGTCTAAGGAGAAGAAAGAGAGAGCCAGATAGTAATGTTCAGACAAGTTATAATCCTAATGTCGAAAGATCAAGATTTCAAAATTCACAGCGTTTTACTCAAATAGGATCTGGTAGTTCTAACCAGACATCTGTTAATATCAATAAGCAAAGAATGAATCAAAGAGATATGAGACCTGTTAGCCAACAAGATTCAAGATCAATTCCACCATGTCTTATTTGTAGCAAGCCTCATACTAGACAGTGTCGCAGAGGTGTATGTTTTAAGTGTGGACAAATGGGTCATTTAATGAGGAATTATCTACAATTACCAAGTTTTAGTCAAACATCAGTACAACTAGCTTTTACCCCTGCATCTGTACCAGCACGACCAAATATAGCAGCTTCAGTACAAGCAAGTAATCGTGGTACTGAAAGAGGATCAGGAAGTTGAGGCTGAGAACAAGCTCGAGTTTTTTCCTTGACATGACAGGATGCTCAAGCCACAAATACAGTTATGACAAGTACATTATCAGTATCTTCCCAAAAAGCATATGTCATGTTTGATCCTGATTCTACTCATTCTTATATATCACCTTGCTTTGTTAAGAAATTGGATAGATATCCTACTAGTTTACATTGTTCTTTCATGGTTGCTACTCCAATGGGAGAATTCTTATTAGTAAATAATGTGTATAAATCATGCGAGATATCGATAGAAGATAAGGAGACTCTTGTAGATTTGATAGTTCTAGATATGATAGATTTTGATGTGATACAGGGAATGAATTGGTTGTCATCATGCCATGCCATTCTAAACTATCACCTTAAGGTGATTAAGTTTAATATTCCTAGATAATCTTTTTTCTTGATATAAGGGGATTGTAATGAGGTGCCTAATAACTTAATCTCAGCTCTAACAGCTCATAAGCTGTTACAAAAAGGATGCCAAAGGTATTTGGCAGTAGTCAAAGATGTTTATATGAAGTACACCAAAGTAGAGCAGGTTCCAGTAGTTAAAAAATTTCCTGATGTGTTTCCTGATGAGATGCCAAAGTTATCCCCAGAACAAGAAATTGAGTTCGGTATTGATTTATTTCCTAGAACTCAACCAGTGTCTATACCCCCATATAGAATAGCACCAACTGAGCTCAAGGAATTGAAAAACCAGTTACAAGATTTGTTAGACAAGGGATTTATATGCCCTAGTACTTTTCCTTAGGGTGTTTTGGTCCTATTTGTGAAAAAGAAAGATGGATCGCTACGGTTGTGTATTGATTACAGACAGTTGAATAAGGTGACAATACGTAATAAGTATCCATTACCTCGTATAGATGATCTATTTGACCAGTTACAGGGTGCCCAATGTTTTTTAAAAATTGATTTGAGATCTGGATATCATCAATTAAGGATAAAGAAGGAGGATATTTTGAAAACTGCTTTTAGGACTCAATATAGGCACTATGAATTCTTAGTAATGCCATTTGGTTTAACAAATGCTCTAGCTGCATTCATGGATTTGATGAATAGAGTATTTAAACCTTTCTTGGATCAGTTTGTTATTGTATTCATAGATGATATCTTAGTATATTCCAAGAGTTCAGAGGAGCATAAGTAGCATTTAAGAATAGCTTTGCAAACCCTAAGAGAACACCAGCTATATGCCAAGTTTTCAAAATGTAAATTTTGGCCCAATAGTGTTACCTTCTTAGGGCATGTGGATATCAAGAATGGTATTCAAGTTGATCCTAAAAAGGTAGAAGCGGTGCAGCAATGGCCACGCCCTACGGCAATTACAGAGATTCATAGTTTTCTTGGTTTAGCAGGCTATTATTACAGATTCGTTAAAGATTTTTCAAAAATAACTACCAAGAAAATATACAAATGGCTCCTTTTAAGGCACTATATGGTAGGCGTTGTCGTTTCCCGATCAAGTGGTTTGAGATGGGTGAAGCTAAGATTTTAGGGCCTGATATGGTACAGAATGCGCTAGTCAAGGTAAAATTAATTAAGGAAAGGTTGTTAGCAGTCCATAGTAGACAAAAAGCCTATCTTGATCATAGACGTCAACCATTGGAATTTGTCATAGGTAAACATGACTTTTTGAAAATATCTCCTATGAAAGGAGTATTAAGATTTGAGAAGAAAGGGAAGTTAAGCCCACGGTATATAGGACCATTTGAAATTCTTGATAGCATCGGCCTAGTAGTTTATCGTTTGGCTTTACCCCTTGAATTGGGCAATGTCCATCCAATTTTTCATGTGTCTATCCTACGAAAGTATTTATCGAATCCTACACATGTTATACAGAGTCCACAGATTCAGTTACAGGAAGATTTAACTTATGAGGAACAACCAGAAGTGATAGTTGACAGACAAGTAAAGAAGTTGCAGTCAAAAAAAATACCTTAAGTGAAAGTGATTTGGAAAAATCACACTTCTGAGGAGGTTACTTGGGAAAGAGAGGATGACATACGTGTCAAATATCCGCATTTATTTGAATAATGAGGTTAGTGTTCATTTGCAACCATGGTGATGAAATTTAGGCACTAAATTTCTTTAAGGGGAGAAGAATGTAATAGCCTTAAAAACTAAAGATAATTCTAAATTAAAGAAAATTTTGAATAAAAGAGAGGATTTTGAAAATGGAGATAAAAAACCATTGAAAATATGTTTATTTATTACATGGGTTAAAGAATTATAAAGAAAATATGAGAATTTACGTTTCGGGGCCAAAATGCAATTTCTTAAAAATTTAGGGGTCAAAATGTAAATAAGAAAAATTTGCAAGGACCTCCCTCTAAAATTAAATTTTTGCATAAAGGTCCCCCAGGATATTTTAAGGACCTCAACCACACAAAGAGCTGCAAAAGTCATATTTCTCTCTCCCTCTGCTAAATTTTCTCTCCCAAAACCCTAAAACTTCTCTCTAAGATTCAACCGCTTTCGGACCTCAAATTTTAACACCACCACCACAAACGGACTCAGGATGAAGAGTTCTACAAATCCATCTGATTAGTTTTTAGAAAATTGGCTGGAGATTGGCCAAAAAATGGAGAGAAAAATCACCTAAAGAAATAATCTCTGAAACTCCTATATGTGGTTCTCAAACTTAAAAATTAACATTGTAGATAGATCCAAAAGGTGCCGAAACCTTATGATCTCAAATTTCAAGCTCATCCTCCCTTGCACGTGTCCCCATACGTCGTATCTTTCTCTACAAGTGACGCCCATGCGCAGCCTCCCTAGTGGCGCGTGTAACGCATGGAACCGGCCCCTGTTACGTTGACTGAGCTCCCAGAGGTCAAATTTCACAAATTCAAAGTCATTTTCAAAGTTTTTGGACCTTTTGAACTCATTTTTGGGGTCTATTTTACAAATTCGGACTGAAAACGTGGATTTTGGGGTTGTCCAACTTGGTACCCTAACTTTGTGAGTAGATTATTCTTTCTATGACTTGCCATATACTCTTCTTGATCTTTAAATGTGTAATTGATTATGTTTATAAGTTATTTACACTTTTATATGTTTTTGAAATATTTACAATCTAGAATATAGTTCAAGAAGAGTATAGATTTGAAAATGAATTTATGAACTCATAGTATATTTGATATTATATGTATTTCTCATTAAATAAATATTTATGCACGTGGCATTGATTTATAAAACTATATGATTATCTCGAGAAAGGGCATGTATATGTGATAAACCCTAATCAGTTAATTTATGGCAGATAAGCTGTATTGAAACGGAAATTTTGAATTATTCTGAAAGTTCTGTTTTAAATTATATAGAATATGTGCATATTATAATTTTATGGAGTAATCCTATTAGAAACACTGCTTGCTACCAGCAGGTTTAGCCCTGGTGCAACTTGATACCTCAACTAGTAGGGGTAGTGCTAGCCTCATGTGAGGGCCAACAAACGAGATATGATATGTGATGGAGAACGGGATGCCTCCTATTTGGGCGAGATGCCAGTTATATGATATGTGATTTTCCTTCCCTTGCTTTGTACTTGGGTAATTGTCCATATTAGAGTCTCTTCGTGTGTCATCTTGAATAGTGGTACGGCAAACCTTGGCTGAGATGCTAAGTATAAGCAAATCCTACACCAACAAAGTATGGAAGGGATTGAACTCTGATATGGTGGTTCTGATATGGGATCCTCCTAATATTTTTATATGAAATATTTTTAATGCATATTAATGTTTGAATAATGATCGTAATGTATCACATATGGTTACAGATATCTGAATGTGATTTGAGCTGAGAATATTTGAAAAATGCGGGTCCCATATGGATGTACTTCTAAACTATAATTTCTGATATGATAAATTTTAATAAATGAGTACATCCATATGTTGATCAGGTGTTATCTGCTCACTGAGTTGTCAAACTCACTACACGATATTTTCACATTTTTCAAATAAAGATACAGAGGTTGGCTCTGCAGCTACATGATCAGTTAGGTGTCATCTTCTAAAGCTCGAAATGTTTAAAATGTTATGTTATTGTAATCTAGCGTATGCTTTGAACGCCATAGGCAAGATCCCTGCTTCTGATGTAATATTGTTAAGTGTAGTTTTGGCATGTATAATTGGCTATACTAGAAACTTGTAAACGTATGATATTTTCTAGATATGTGATATTGAGAAGCTATATGCAAATAAATAAGGGTAAAGTTATCTGTTAGTTGTGTTATTCATGATTAATTAAATTAGGGGTGTGACAATCCATCAGTTGACCAAGCTCCTGAAGGTCAAATTTCGCGATTCTAGAGTCATTTTCTAAATTTTTGGACCCTATGGACTCGATTTTGAGATCTATTTGGTTAAATTTAAATTAAAAAAGTATATTTTAGGGCTGTCCAACCTGAAGCCTTACCTTGTAAGTAGATAATTCTTTCTTTGATTTACCCTATACTCTTATAGAACTTTAAATGTATAATTGATTATGTTTACAAGTTATTTTTACTTTTATATGTCTCTAAAATTGATTAAATTATTTGAATTATTTACAATCTAATATATAATTCAAGAAAAGTATGGTTTTGAAAATAGATTTCTAAACTCGTTGAATATGTGATTTTAAATGTATTTCTCATTATATGATAAAGGACATATATTGTGCATGTGGCATTGATATGTAAAGTTATAAGATTACCTTGGAAACGGGCATATATATGCGATTACCCTGATTGGGAAGCTTCTAACAAAGGAATTGTACTGAGATTGAAAAATTCTTATTATATTAAAACCTCTATTTCAAATGATATTGCATATATTTAAATATAATTTTTGTGGAGGAATCATTTTGGAAACATTGTTTGCTAACAGCAAGCGATCTTAACTCTGGTGCACCTTGACACCTCAGCTAGCAAGGGTGATACTAGCCTCGTATGATGGCCAACACACAGAATATGATATGTGAAGGAGAGTGAGATGCCTCCTATTTGGATGAGATGCCGACTATATGATATGTGATTTTTCTTTCCTTGTTGTGTGCTTGAAAAATTGCCCATATTAAAGTCCCTTCGCGTGTTCTCTTGAATTGTGGTAAAGAAAACCTTAGCTGGAATACTAAGTATAGGAAAATCCTACACCATCAAAGTACAGAAGGACTTGAACTCTAATATGGTGGTTCTGATATGGGATCCTCCTAATGTTTTCATGTGAAATATTTTGATGCATAACAATATTTGTTTAATGATCATACAGTACAGTATATAGTTTTGGATATCTGAATATTCTTTGTTTTGAGAATAATTAAAATGCAGGTCCCATGTGGATGTACTTTCGAACTGTATTTTCTATGTGACAAATTTTAAATTATAAATATATCCATATGTTGACCTAAGAGGTCATAGGAGGTATTATCTGCTCACTGAATTGTCAAACTTACTACACGATACTTACATATTTTTTAGATAAGGATACAGAGTTTAGTCTTGCAGCTACATGATCAACTAGGTGTCATACTATTTGGGTGAGCCTACTTTGCTTCTGAGGCTCACAGTGTTTAAATTATTTTGTACTTGTATTCTAGAGTATGCTCTGAACGCTACAGGCAGGATCTTTGCTTCTGTTGTAATATGTGTATAAAGACTTGATCTGTATATTTGATTATATTGGAGAACTTGTAAATGTATGTTATTAATCCTTATATGTGATATACTTGAACTAAGTATGCAATAGAATAACGTTAAAGTTATCTGCTACTCGTGACAATCGCGTTCCTTTAAATTAGGGCCGTGAGATCTGTATTTGGTTATGTTTGGAAAAGTTGAAGTAACCAAATTTTTGTTTTAAACTTTGTTTTGCAGCTGTTCTCATTCTCAAAGTGACCGAACTATTTTAACAATTATAGTACCAAGCTGTAATTCTACCATGGTTTTGAAGGCAATAAATGTGTTAAGTGCTTCAGATTTATTTTTGCAACAATAAAGCCGAGTGTACATGGTATAATACCGAAACCACTTAAGGAATTCATAGGAGCAGTGACCCAAATATTTGAATACACTAATTGCATAAGTGCATATAAGAAATGCTGGAATAGGGAAATGGCAATTTGTGTGTTTTTCATAGGCAACAAGCATTACATACAGAAGAAACTTTTTATTGAATACAGGAAGATTAGAATATTTCAAAACCTAATTTAGTACAGGTAGAGCATAATGATCACATCTATGGTGCCACAAATCAAACGAATGGGAATGTGATACAGTAGACATTAGACTACATTACTGTGTTCTTGGAAGACTTGGCTAGCTGCATACCTTTAAAAGCATAAAGCCCACTGGCCCTAACTCCCATCAAAATCTCCTTGTTTGCCTAGGATTTCACAACACGAGTAGCATGAAACTCAAAATAGACATTGTTATCTCTAGCAAACCTTGATACACTTACCAAGTTCTTTGAGATATTAGGCACAAGCAAAAGACCATTCAAAGATAATAAAGTAGAATTATCAGGAGATAATACAACAGTTAACCAATACTAGAAATAAACAAACCTGCACCATTCCCATGAAAACCTTTTAATTTCCTTCAAAATAATCTTTGATGGACAAATTTTCAAGATTAGGCGTGAAATGGATGGTAGCCCTTGAATCTAGGTGCTAGTTTGTGATCACAAACTGAAAAAGCGGTAGCAATCATGGCTGACATGGAAGATTTGTACCTATGAGCTTGTTGTTGATTCTGTGAAATTTTCCTCTACCAGAACTTGTAAAACCATCTCTATTACCATGAAATGCACCTCTTTTAGATTAAGCAAATGAATTGGAAGTAGTCAAATTAACCTGTGCAACAATATCAAGTTCCTTCTTAGATTTTTCAATTCTTTCCTCTATTGCCATTAAGAGAGCTTCTATTTCATATACAGTATAAGATTCCAACTTTGAAATGATAGAAGATATAAGAGAATCATATTCAATAGTTAAACCTTCAAAGATTGCCTCAATTTGTTCTAGTTCACTAAGTCGTGCACTAACTGAAGCCAAAGAATCAAAGACTTTTGTCATTTTCAGCATATATTAATTGATTGTTAAACCTCCTTTCTTTATTGTCCACAATTGATACAATTTCTTTATCTTAGCTCAAGCTAACTCTAGATTTGACACGAAGAGGAAGCACATACCATGTTAAGGATACTGTACATACTGGATCAAAGTCATAGTTGACAAATTAGTTGTATTTAGTTAAAGGGTTATGTTACAGTAGGTTATCTGTTAGTATATTTTATCTATAAATATCCTATTGTACCTGAAGTTGTATATGATAATAACATTCCTTTCTTTCTCAATTTCTCTTCTTCCTTTGTCATTTTCTTTGCTACTGGTTTTTTGTTTATGTAAAACTAACATGGTATCAAAGTCATTTCTACCTTCAATGGAGAATTCATCTTCTTCTGCTGATAATAGATTAAAAAATTTTGTTCTTCAAACATTTTCACATCCAATGTCTACAAAACTGGATGATATAAATTTATTTGGAAATAGCAAATGTTGGCAACGATCTATAGCTTCAAGCTAAAGAAATTCCTGCAAGGTGATCCATGGACTATACTAGCAACGTTTTTGCCTGAGAGGAAGATGAGAATTGTCACGCCCCTAATTTTAAGACATGTGAAACACTTACTTTATTATCATATATTTTCCATAATATGTATAAGAAACTCTTTAACATATATGTATAAACATTATATAAACCAAATCTATAAATATCAGAGTACAGCAGAAACAGGGATCCTACTTGTGGAATTCAGAGCATACTCTAAAGTACAAGTACAATATAAATCAATATCTATGAGCCATGGAAATAAGGTAGGATCACCCAGAGATCATGTCGTCTAGCAAGTCAACTATTTGAAGGGAAAGAATCAAACTCTATATCCTTATCTGAAAAACATATAAACATCGTGTAGTGAGTTTGACAACTCAGTGAGTAGATAAAACCTTCTATGACCTCTTAGGTCAACATATAGATGTACTCATATATTAAAATTTATCACATTGAAAATTACAGTTCAGAAGTACATCCATATGAGACCCGTATTTTCAAATATTCTCAGTTCAAATCACATTCAAATATTTATAATCCCATATGATACAATATGATCTTTAATCAAACTTGATATGCATTAAAAACATTTCACATGAAAACATTAGAAGGATCCCATATCAGAACCATCATATCAGAGTTTAACCCCTTCCGTACTTTGGTGGTATAGGATTTGCCTAAACTCAGCATCCTGCTGAGGTTTGCCCTACTACCATTCAAGAGTACACGCGAAGAGACTCTATATGGGTATTTCCCAAGCACACAGCAAGGGAAGACAAATCACATCTCATATAACTAGCATCTTGCCTATATAGGAGGAATCCCACTCTCTATCACATATCATCTCCCGTGTGTTGGCCCTCACACGAGGCTAGCACCACCCCCTGCTAGCTGGATTATCAAGGTGCACCAAGGTTCACATCACCTGCTATTAGCAAACAGTGTTTCCAATAGGATTCCTTCAAGGAAAATATCATATGCATATATGCCATATAATTCAGTATAAAATTTTCAATATAATACAGACTTTCAGTCTCAGTACAAATTCATCTGTCATAAATTTCCAATTCAGGGTTTATCATATGTACATGCCCTTTCTCGAGGCAATCATATAATTTTATAAATCATACCACATGCATAAATATCCACTTTATCATTTAATGAAAAATACATGTGAAATTAGATACATCATGAGTTCAGAAATCTATTTTCAAATATTATACTCTTCTTGAACCATATTTCAAATTGTAAGCAAATCAGATAATTTTAATGCATTTCAGAATCATATAAAAGTGTAAATATCTCATAAACATATTCAAATACACGTTCAAATATCAAGAAGAGTATAGAGCAAGTCATAAAAAGAATAATCTATTCACAAGATAAGGGCTTCAGATTGGACAACCCCAAATTATACTTTTTCAATCCACATTTGACTAAACAAACTTCAAAAACGAGTCCGAAGGGTCCAAAAATCAAGGAAATGACTCCGGGAACTTTGTCACTATTAATAGCCGGAAAACACTATTTACTGCTGAAAAATACTATTTACCAAGAATAAAAAGTTATCAGATAGCTGAAAAATTTCATATCCTAAGGTTTATCTAACTCCTGAATCTATCTACGGTGTCAGATTTCCAATTTTAGGTCTCTAAGTAAGAGTTTCAGAGTTTACCTTTTTCTAAAAAAATTTACTTCCGATCTGCGGTGACTCAACGGTTGATTTGAAAAAATGTTCAGTCAAAATCGTAGTACTCTTCAACATGAATCCATTGGTACCATTAGTTTTGAGATCGGAGGCATGTAGATACTCTAGATCTAGAGAGAAAAATATAAGTTACTATTCATACTATTTCACACTATTCATCCGTTTCTGCAACTCTTCACATGCTTCTCCGTTGTCTCCTCCTTCTGCTTTTCTCTTTTATTTTTTTAAAATAATTATTATTATTATTTAATAATTGAATAATAGAATTTTTTTATATATATATTCATATAAATTCTTTTTTTTCATTTTAAAACATCCCAAAAATTTCTAAAAATTTATATTCTCATAAACTCTTAATTAAACTCTTAAATCATGACTTTTTTTTATAAAAATCTTAATAAAATAAATCACAAAATAAATATCTTTATACATAATAAAAGAAAGAATATTTCTAAAAATACAACAAAAATTTATTAGAGGTCAATATAATTATTTTAAGCAAAACAGTAATTATTTTAAATAAAAATATATTTACTTCCAACAAAACATGCATAGTCATTTAAAAAAAATCATACTTGTTTATAATAAAATATTATTTAAAAAATAAAAATTTTGAGATATTATAAAAATGTTCACAAGTTGAACGAAGAATATGCAAATTGGAAGCAACAGGACCAGTTGCTAGTGTCCTGGTTGCTGCCCTAAATGACTGAAGGCTTGCTAACAAGAATGGTAGGTGCTACCTCTTCATGTGAAATTTGGAGTAGGGAACTCATTAATGTTTTGAAATTTCTTATTGGTCATTAAATATTTATGCAAGTCATATTTTTATCAAATAGGATTTTATGATTGGCTTTAAAATGTGGGATGAAAATATTTAATTAGCTAAAATTTAATTTTCTACAATGCTATCCTATTGAATGTAACAGAAAACAAAGCAATTGCTAAATTATGGCTATACCATGTTATTTACATTATTCTTTTATCGACAACGAGAAAAAATATAGTATTGTTTAATTTTGTCCAAATTAATTGTAGCCTGTTTGACATAATTTAAAAAACAAATTGAAAGGTTTTTCATAACCTCTACAAAAATTTAGTAAATTAAAACAACAAAAAATGTTACTAGTACACCCAAACAAAAATTTCACAACTTCACAAAGCTCAAACCAAAAAATTGGAACTGGTGGATGGATTAATTTAGTTTAACTCTTAAAATCGTTAAGCAAAAAAAAAAGTATATTAAAATCAACAAAAAAAACTTGTGAACTAGAGCGGTTTGAATGATTTGTTTTTATACTTTTATTTTTTTTATTAAAATGAAATCATTTTAACTATTTTTAAAAATATTTTAACTCAAAACAATATCATTTGAATTAAATTTTTATATTAATAATATTTAAATTTTTTATTATTAAAAATAATATTATAATAACTATTATTGACTTATGAGTATTAGATCATGTAACTATGAATTTCTTTTGTACATAATAGAGTTATTAATAAAATTTCAAATATACTAATAGGTATTATTTGATTATTTCTATTTTAAATTATTTATTTAATTAATTTATATATTTAAGTTTTAATATGAGATATTTTATAATATAAAATTTTAAAATACATATTATATATTTATTATCAATTTAATTATAATTCAACTACAATTATACTAATAAATTATGAATCATTTCTTTTATCAAGTCAATAATGGATTTAATTTTTAAAACATCACTGTCGTTGCTTTGCTTGGGCTCTAAAGGGCTTGAGGCAATTATTTTAACACAAGTTATGAATATATCTACGTAGCCCAATCTATTAAAAGTTGCTAGCTGGCATTAAAATATATAAATTTATATTGTAATATATAATTTTAAAATAAATAAATTATTCTTATCTTTATCTCAAATTCAAAGAGTATTATAAAATGTTAGTAATTTATTTTTATAAAAAAATAAAACTTGTTTAAATAGTCATTATTTTTTCATTATTTTTTTATTTTATTTTTTCGGCTCAACCCTATAATTAAATAAGGAGCCCATATATTTTAAAAATGGACTCTTATTTTACCAAACCCCATACTATATTTTATTGACAGCTGATATTGACATGCCTAGCTCTAGTGCTCATTTGCCGGGCTTAACGATGCAGGTAGATCCCCTTGAATTCAGATTAGATGTAGTTACATTTCAGTTGTGAGAAGGCAAAAAAAAAAAAAAAAAGTTACAACTAGTTAACACGTTTTATCCTAAATTAATGATATTATAGCATGATACCTATTTTAAACAAGAGACAATCACACTTAAAATTAGCTCATCACAGTAGTAAGTTGCTTAAATATCAGGATATGACAAAAATTCAAGATTTGGATATACTACTTCGAAAAAGAACTATACTTCATGTGTTCAATGGATCTATAAAATTAACCTTATACTCTTTGAACAAGAAGAAACCCTTGGTAAATTGTACCGAAAAAGAAAGAAAAAAAAAAGGTCACATGTCATATTGGCAAAGATGACATAAAAAAATTTATGTAAACTATAAATTAAATAGAATTTTTATAATGTTTTTATGGATCTCCTTATTTGTTTCAAAAGTTATCTTATTTCAAATTGTTTGTTAAACAAGCTAATAACTAATTATTTAATTTGTTCATTTTCCTATTTGTGTCGTAACTTAATTTTTAGACCCCATTTTTTAGGGACTTTATTTTGTTTTTAAGTATTGAAAAAAAGCACTAGCCATAGGGACACGGTTAAAGTAACGAAAAGGAAAAAGAAGTATAAAATAGAGAATTGTAGAAGGATCTAATTTTTTATGGTTTCAAACCAATTATAAATTATGCATCTAGCTTGAAATGGAAGTGAAACTCACCAAATTTAGGTAAAGCATACATTTTGTTAACATCAATATGATCAATAATTAATCAATATATCGAGTACTTCTTACCTGCCTTCTTTGTCCAATTGTTAATTTCTTACAATGGCTACCTTCTTACTTTGGCTTTTAATTGGGAGACATGTACCATAAGTACTATACTTGCCTACATTTTTTTCTTTTTCTTAAGCATCATTTTGTGTATTTTTAAAGTGATCAAACATTAAGATGGATGTGAATCAAGTGATTGAGGCCAAGGAAGGTTCCTCTATATAACTTATTTCCCCATAAGGGTTTCAGTACGATTTAACTTGGCTCAACATTTTTTTATCTTACATTTATTGATTATTTATTAATATAATTATTTAGAAAGTAATAAATTATAAATTTAAGAGTACCAAAAATTTTAAGTTAAAATAATAAACTTAAGCTGAATAAAAGTGTAAAGATGTTAGTATATATTACTTAGGAGTGAGCATAAATATTTAGTATTGTAAATTAATAAAGTACATATACTTCGTATATATTAAAAAAACTTAATTATGATATTTTTAAAAATTATAGTTATAATTTTTTGGGAGAGATTGTGAATAAGAAATTAAGAATGCAAATAGTCCTACCTTTTTTTGAAAATGAAAATGTAAAGTATGAAAAAAGGGGGCACTTCATATAATTCAGCATGCAAGTTCTTTTCCTTCTTTTTTTTTTTAATACTTTTGCGTAGATTTTTCCTTTTTGCAATTAAGTGATATTCCACCTCTAGTATACTTTGTTGCAAGCACGTAAAATGACAATAATAGATATTAAGGGAAATTGCACTTATTTGTTTTAATTTATGCTCTCAATTATATTTTTCTCTCAATTTTAAAATTATTGCAATGTCCTCTAAACACAAGTTTCAAAGACACCTTTGGGCACATATGTTACACCGAACTCTACAACTATAAGTGGTGTTTCACACGTGTAGGATATAGTATGCCCCAATTACAATAAGTATCCCTTTGTCCAAATCAAACATCAAGTTGGATATTCTAAGAGTCATATGTGGTGCACGAAATTTTTATATTATTCAATCTACTCAAAAATATCAATTACAATAAATATTTCTTTGTTCAAATCGAACATCAAAGTTTGATATTCAGGAGTCTCATATAGTGCACGTGATTTTTATACTATTCAACTTATTCAAAAATATCATTTTACCCATTTTTTTACTTGCTTATATCTCTTCCCTCAATTTATTTTCCTCATATTGAGATCATCCCCATCGACTTTTTGGTTAGGTTGGATAATATAAACATCAAATTTAATGTCTAATTTAAATGAAGGGATGTCATTGCAATGGAATATATAGATTAGGGAGATATTACAATAATTTTTAAATTAAGAAAAAAGTGCACTTGAAAGTATAAATCAAAGTAGATAAGTGCAATTTTTCTTATATAGCATAATTTATGGATGTACCTAAAATAATATTATTTTGCACTACTACTAGACGAGAGAAAAATTTATTATCCATAAGCAATCATTGTTGGATATCTAACATTAATATATTAGAAGAATATATTTTTATTTTAGGAGTGTTAGACATACGTGAGATTGGTATACTTAATAGAATTATGCGCCTAATAGTTACAAAAATTTTGAAATTAATTTGTGTTTTGGTGATACAGTACAATAAAAAAAATCCATAGGTGACGATATAAAAAATCTAATAATCAAGAATAATCAGAATATAACTTCAAATGTAATTAAAATAGAAAGGTAACTTGGTACCCAAAAAAGAAAGAATAGAAAGGCAACTTTAGTCATTTTAAATTTATAATAGTCATAGCTAATTTTTTTAAAAAAAAAAAATCTCTTAGCTATAAGGTGCTTCTCAAAAGTAAGTAGTAAAAAAAACAAATTTGTTATAAAATAACTGTAATAACCGTCAAATTTAACAAAAATTCCAATTAAATAAAATTTAAAATAAAAGAGAGAATTTCGAAAATGGAAATAAGAACCGTAGAAAATATGTATATTTACTACATGAGTTAAAGAAGTACAAATAAAATATGAGAACTTACGTTTTAGCGCGTAATTTTTATTTTTAAATGATAATATTTTGCTATAAATAAATATATTTTTATTTGTTTAAAAATGATTATATCTTGCTAAAAGTAAATAGACTTTTAATTAAAATAATTATTTTTTTGCTTAAAATAATTATATTGGCCCCTAACAAATTTTTGTTTTATTTTTTAAAATATTTTTATTTATTTTTGGATTTTGTTTTATTACGATTTTTATCAAGAAAAATCATAATTTAAGAGTTTAATTAAAAGTTTATAAGAATATAAATTTTTTGAAATATTTTACAGTGAAAAACAGAATTTATATGAATATATATGAAATAAAATCCTATTATTCAATTATTAAATAATTATTATTATTATTATTATAAAAAATAAATAAATAAATAAAAGAAGAAAATAAAAGGGGAAGGGGGAGACAACACAATGGAGACAAAGATATAAAACTTTCTGAAAACTGGAATAGTGAGTGAATAGTAACTTTCAACTTTTTCTCTAGATCTAAAGTGCCTATTGGCTTCCGATCTCAAAACTGAAGGTTTTATCTGCTCGCTGAGTTATAAAACTCACTACACGTGGTTGACATATTTTTTATATAAAGACCCAGAATTTGGTCCTGCGACTTCTTGATCGACTAGGTGTCGTATTTCCATGGTGAGCCTAAATTACTTTTGGGCTCTCAGTGTTTAAAATTGTAATATAAATATACTTTAGAGTTGCTCTAAACGTCACAGGCAGGATCTTTGTTTCCGCTGTAAAAATGATAAATGTAGACCTGGCATGTATAATTAGTTATGTTGAAATTTGTAAACGTATGATATTATCCTGATATTCAATAATATGAAGTTGAATGCAAATAAATAAAGATAAAGTTATCAGATAGTAGTGTTCTTCGCGTTCCTAAAGTAGGGGCGTGACAAGTTGGTATTAGAGCATTAGGCTTCCCTGTGGCTATCAGAGTAAAAGATTCTTTAGTAGGACCTTTAGTATTGATATGAGCCGGACATATTTATACTTCAGGTGCTGCTGAGGGATTCTATAGGATATTCACTTCCTTTCTATTCCAAGTGTGCTTAAATTCCTAGTATAAGGTTTAAATACATATTATAGTATCTTAAAGAGGTGTTTTATTCTGTATAATAAATGATGCCGCCAAGAACTAAAACAGTCACTAGAGAAGAAGTTGTAGATCATGCACCCTCTACTGAAGAGTCTGCACAATCTACAATTTCAGTGCAAAGAGGTCGTGGTATGGGCCAACCTAGAGGAAGAGGTAGAGGTAGAGGGCGTGCACGGGGTCTGAGAACCTCAAGACAAGATGAACAGGGCCATGTATCTAATAGAGTTCCTGAGGAAAGAGTAGAACCCCCTCAGGAGTCACATGATAGAACCGTGGATATGATTGCTTGTATACATAGGAGTTTAGAGACATTAGCTAGATTTATAGTGGAACAGGGTAGAAGGGAAGGCCAGCCAGCAGAAAATGCTTCTGAAGCGCAAGAACTGGGAAGAACAGCTGAGCAAGAGGACAAGCTTACAGGGATTGAGGTGTCATTACCGCAATTCCTTAAGTTGAAACCTCCGACCTTTTCTGGGTCAGATGTTCAGGAAGACCCACAGATATTTATTGATGTTGAGGAATGAGTTTTCAGAGTTTTGGGGTGCTCTAGTAGAAGATCTGTAGAGTTGGTGTCTTTTCAACTATCTGATATGGCCTAAGTTTGGTTTAAGACACGTGTACAAGGACGGGCAGTTATTTTACCACCAATGGAGTGGGAGAATTTAAGGAAACCTTTATGAATCGCTTTCTGTCAATGAGTGAAAAAGACAAGAGGGTTTGAGAGTTTAAGGAATTAAGACAAACACCGAACATGACAATTTTTGAATACGATATTCGTTTTACCCGGTTGTCCAGATATGCACCATATCTGATCCCTACTGAAAAAGATAGAATTAAGAGGTTTGTTTCGGGATTGATACGCCCATTGTTTAAATCGGTGGGCCCTCAGATGAATCATTTTTCAACTTATTCAGCAGCTGTGGACTGCGCTAGAATGATGGAAGCACGGGAGCAAGCAGATATTGAAAATTTAAAGAAAAGAAAAAGAGAGCGAGATAGTAATGCTCAAACAAGTTATAATCCTAATGTCAGAGGATCAAGATTTCAAAATCCACAACGTTTCACTCAAACAGGAACTGGTAGCTCAAATCAGATATCAATGAATATCAACAAGTAAAGAATGAATTAAAGAGATATGAGACATGTTAGCCAACAAGATTCAAGATCAATTCCACCATGTCCTATTTGTGGTAGGCCTCATACTGGACAGTGTCGCAGAGAAACTGGTGCATGTTTTAAGTGTGGACAAATGGGTCATTTGATGAGGAATTACCCACAACTACGAAGTTTTAGTCAAGCATCAGTACAACCAGCTTCACCTCCTGCATCTATGCCAACACGACCAAATAGAGCAGCGTCAGTTCAAGCAAGTAGTGATGGTACTAGTAGAGGATCAGGAAATCGAGGCCGAGAAGCAGCTCAAGTTTTTTCCTTGACACAACAAGATGCTCTAGCTTCAAATGTAGTTATGACAGGTACATTATCAGTATGTTCCCATAAAGTATATGTCTTGTTCGATCCTGGTTCTACTCATTCTTATATATCACCATACTTTGCTAAGAAATTGGATAGAGATCCTGCTAGTTTACATTGTTCTTTTATGGTTGCTACTCCAATGGTAGAATTATTGCTGATAAATGATGTGTATAAATCGTGTGAGATTTCGATAAAGATAAGGAGACTCTTGTAGATTTGATAATTCTAAATATGGTAGACTTTGATGTAATTTTAGGAATGGATTGGTTGTCATCATGTCATGCCATTCTAAACTGTCACCATAAGGTGATTAAATTTAATGTTCCTAGAGAATCTTCTTTCATGATACAAGGAGATTGTGGTAAGGAATCTAGTAATTTAATTTTAGCTTTAACAGCTCATAAGCTGTTACAAAAAGGATGCCAAGGGTATTTAGCAGTAGTCAAAGATGTTGATATGAAGTATACCAGTGTAGAGCAGGTTCCAGTGGTTAGAGAATTCCCTGATGTGTTCCTTGAGAAATTGCCAGGATTACCACCAAACCGAGAGATTGAGTTTGGTATTAATCTCCTCTCTGAAACACAACCAATATCCATACCTCCTTATAGGATGGCACCTGTAGAACTTAAGGAATTAAAGGAGCAACTGCAAGATTTACTAGATAAAGGTTTATTCGACCCAGTACATCTCCCTAGGATGCTCCTGTTCTCTTTGTGAAGAAAAAAGATGGATCCCTACGCCTATGTATTGACTATAGGCAGTTGAACAAAGTGACTATACGAAACAAATATCATTTACCCAGAATAGATGATCTGTTTGACCAATTACAGGGTGCTCAATGTTTTTTAAAAATTGATCTGAGATCTAGTTACCATCAACTGAGAATTAAGAAAAAGGATATTCCAAAAACTGCTTTTAGGACTACGTATGGGCACTACGAGGTTTTAATAATTCCTTTTGGTTTAACAAATGCCCCAGCTGCATTTATGGATTTAATGAATAGGGTGTTCAAACCTTTTCTGGATCAATTTGTCATTGTATTTATAGATGATATCTTGGTGTATTCAATAAGTTCAGAGGAGCACGAGCAGCATTTAAGAATAGCATTACAAACGCTGAGGGAACACCAGCTGTATGCTAAGTTTTCAAAATGTGAATTTTGACTTAGTAGTGTTACCTTCCTAGGCCATGTGGTTACTAAGGATGGTATTCAAGTTGATCCTAAAAAGATAGAAGCGGTACAAAAATGGCCACGCCTTACAACAATTACAGAGATTCGTAGTTTTCTTGGTTTAGCAGGCTATTACCACAGATTCGTTAAGGATTTTTCAAGGATAGCTGCTCCTTTGACGAGGTTGAGAAGAAAAGGAATAAAGTTTGACTGGTCAAATGAATGTGAAAGAAGTTTTCAAAAACTCAAAGAATGTTTGACAATGGCGCCAGTACTGGCTTTACCTTCAGGTACTGGAGGATATATAGTATACTGTGATGCATCGAAAATTAGATTAGGATGTGTGTTGATGCAAAATGGTAGAGTCATTGGATATGCATCTAGACAGCTTAAACCACATGAGCAAAACTATCTGATTCATGATTTGGAAATGACATCAGTAGTTTTTGCTCTTAAAATTTGGAGGCATTATTTGTATGGTGAGACATGCGAGATTTATACAGATCATAAAAGTCTCAAATATATTTTTCAACAAAAAGATCTTAATTTGAGACAAAGGCGATGGATGGAATTACTTAAAGATTACGATTTCACAATACTATATTATCCAAGTAAAGCCAATGTTGTGACTGATGCTTTAAGTAGGAAGTCTATAAGTAGTTTGGCTCATATCACAATGGTAAGAAGGCCATTGATTAAAGAAATGCATAAGCTGGAAAGTGATGGAGTAGTAATGGATGTAAAGGAGCCTGGAATATTGTTAGCTCATATGCAGTTTCAATCATCTTTGATCAAGCAAGTGAAAAGGGCACAGAAAGAGGATGCCTATTTGTGCAAGAAAGTTGAAGAGTTGAAGAGGTGAAGAATGGTGGTGAAGTTGAATTTACTGTAGACTCTGAAGGAATTCTAAGATTTGGCAAGTGATTATGTGTACCTGATAAAGAAGAACTTAAGAAAGAAATTTTAGAGGAAGCCCATAGATCCATGTATATAATTCATCCTGGAATAACTAAAATATATCAGGATCTAAAAGAAATCTATTGGTGGGAAGGTATGAAGAAAGACAGTGGATTACGTGTCTCGATGTTTAACTTGTCAGAAAGTGAAAGCAGAACATCAAAGGCCTGCAGGATTACATCAGCGGATAGAGATACCTGAATGGAAATGGGAAAGAATAACTATGGATTTTGTTACGGGGTTACCAAGAACACCAAAAGGTTTTGATTCAATATAGGTGATCATTAATAGGTTGACTAAGTCAGCACATTTTCTACCAGTGAAAACCACATACAATGTAGCTCAATATGCAAGATTATATTTGAATGAAATAGTGAGGCTTCATAGAGTGTCAATATGAATTATTTTTTATCGAGGACCACAATTCACATCTCATTTTTGGAGAGCTTTCCAAGAAGCTTTGGGCACGAAGTTGAATCTCAGTACTGCATTCCATCCTCAAACAGATTGGCAGTCTGAGCGAACCATTCAAATATTGGAAGACATGCTTCGAGCTTATGTTTTAGATTTTCAAGGTAGTTGGGAAAGATTTCTACCTTTAGCTGAATTTGCTTATAACAATAGTTATCAAGCCAGTATACAAATGGCTCCTTTTGAAACATTATATGGTAGACGTTACCGTTCCCCGATTGGATGGTTTGAGATGGGCGAAGCAAAGGTTTTAGGGTCTGATATGGTACAAGATGCACTGATTAAGGTAAAATTGATTAAAGAAAGGTTGTTAGCAGCTCAGAGTAGACAGAAGGCCTATGTTGATAATAGATGTCGCCCATTGGAATTTGCCATAGGTGAATATGTTTTTCTGGAAAACATCTCCTATGAAGGGAGTAGTGAGATTTGGGAAGAAAGGAAAATTAAGTCCACGGTATATAGGACCATTTGAAATTCTTGATAGGATAGGTCCGATAGCTTATCGTTTGGCTTTACCTCCTGAATTGAGTAATGTCTATCTAATCTTTCATGTGTCTATGCTACGAAAATATTTACCGGATCCTACACATGTTATACAGTGTCCACAGATTCAGTTACAGGAAGATTTAATCTATGAGGAACAACCAGTAGCAATAGTGGACAGACAAGTAAAGAAGTTGCAGTCAAAAGAAATATCTACAGTGAAGGTGATATGGAAAAATCACTCTTCTGAGGAAGCTACTTGGAAAAGAGAGGAGGATATACGCATCAAATATCTACATTTGTTTGAACAATGAGGTTAGTATTTATCTGCAACTATGGTGATAAAATTTGGGGACCGAATTTCTTTAAGGGGAGAAGAATGTAATAACCGTCAAATTTAACAAAAATTCCAATTAAAGAAAATTTGGAATAAAAGAGATAATTTCGAAAATGAAGATAAGAACCATAGAAAATATGTATATTTACTACATGGATTAAAGAAGTACAAATAAAATATGAGAATTTACGTTTTGGCGCGTAATTTTTATTTTTAAATAATAGTATTTTGCTATAAACAAATATATTTTTATTTTAAAAAAAATGATTATGTCTTACTAAAAGTAAGTAGACTTTTAATTAAAATAATTATTGTTTTGCTTAAAATAATTATAATGGCCCCTAACAAATTTTTGTTTTATTTTTTAAAATATTTTTATTTATTTTTGGATTTGTTTTATTACGATTTTTATTAAGAAAAATCATGCTTTAAGAGTTTAATTAAAAGTTTATGAGAATATAAATTTTAAAAAAAATTTGGAATATTTTAGAGTGAAAAACAGAATTTATATGAATATATATGAAATAAAATCCTATTATTCAATTATCAAATAATTATTATTATTATTACAAAAAAAAGAAGAAAATAAAAGGAGAAGGGGGAGACAACACAACGGAGACGAAAACGGAGAACTTTCTAAAAACTAGAATTGTCACGGCCCCAAATGATGGAACACATGACCGGCACGGCATAAGGGTTTCCCCCTAGTCGTAAGCCTAACACATAGCATGCACAACCATTCAGCACACAATCCAGTACATAATAAATATAACTGGCCACATACGCCACATCTAATATCAGAAAATATTGTATATACATATATATCTTATGAATCCAACATTCTTGATTCAACTTGGCCCATGGCCTCATAGTACAAACATTGTTGCAAAACTTAAAACCATTTTTCAAACAACACAAGAAGCGAGGATCCTGCCTGTATGTTCATGGAGATACACTAGACATAAACTTAAACTATACAACCATTATAATGGAGTCTTGCCCAAACTGGGGCTCACCAATGCTATAGATAGCCTCCTATGGAGCTGTAACTGGATCAGTATTTCTTTGACTATCTGTGGGGAGAAAACAGAAGAGGGGTGAGATTACCACATCTCAGTGAATGGATAAATCATACTATAACAGAAACAAGGCAAACTAAGCACGAGTGTTTCGCAATGAATTAAATAATTGAAATCAAGGTATAGAAAACATTAAACATTTAACTGTAATTTATTAAAAGAATGCTAAACAGTTCAAATGATAAAACATGATTAAATCAATAACTGTAAACAAATCAATTATGCATGGTAAGTAATAAATGAAGATACTTATACAATAACAATGATGAATGAGGTATTTTAGAAATATTTAATCTTTAAGAAAAATGCACTAGTTTATTGGAGGTCTTTCCTAGCAGATCTATCATCTTCCCCAAGCACATAGCAATGGGTATGGCAATCACTGTAGGCGTAGACATAAGTCCACCCTAAATTTTCCCCAAGCACATAGCAATGGGTATGGCAATCACTGTAGGCATAGACATAAGTCCACCCTAAATTTTCCCCAAGCACATAGCAATGGGTATGGCAATCACTGTAGGCATAGACATAAGTCTACCCTAAATTTCCCAAGCACATAGCAATGGGTATGGTAATCACTGTAGGCATAGACATAAGTCTACCCTAAATCCCTGTGTCTTAGGCAGTCATATGCCCGTCACAGTATCTTAGGCCGAAGCCTTAACATGTTCATGGTGCACCAGGGCTAGCACTACCTGCGGCTAGCTAACAGTGATCTAAAAAGGTCCCTCCAATAGAAAACATTTGAAATATGCTATTCAGAGAGTTTAAAGTAAAACATTTCAATAACTTTACAATAAAGCTATAATTCTCCATCTAGCTCTTTTCATGCATAAAACTCTATTCTAAAATATATCTCATCCATGAATTCCCATGGAGACTTTTAAAATCATAAACTTTCCCTTTTAAAACATAGATCGTCCGTAGACGTTACATAGATACTTGTCATGCATCAAATCACTTCATGGCTAACTTAGTTCATTTCTATGACTAAGTTTGCATTTCTATAAATCTAGCTCAAATGGAGAATTAATAGTCTAGATGCTTGCCCTGCATACCTAGGGTTCAGCTAGAATTGAAATTTACAATTTCTAACATGGTTGGAACATATTGGTTTTCAAAGCGGTAAAACAATTTAACATACATTCCAACTAGTTAAAATCATACGAGAGAGTTATAAATCAAATTCCTAAAACATGCGCTATAGTATGAAAAACCCACTCACCTTACTAGGAGTCCAACAACGAGAATTTCACCTCGTGATGGCTCAACAACCTAGAAAACATAGCCATAACATGAAAATTAGAAAACTCTAAAAATCACTATTCACGCCGGAAAACACTATTCACTCGCCGGAACACTATTCATGCCGAAACCTAAAAACCCTATATGCTGTATAGAAACTAATTCTAAGACTATCTATGGAAAGAAATTCGGTAAAACGAAGCCTAAAACGCGATTAAACAGAGTTTTACCTTTGGAGGTACTATTCACGTGATTTTCCAGCGACCTTCCGGCGAATTTCCGGTGAAATTGATCGGTGGGATTTGTAGCTCTTCTTCCCACGAGTCCAACGATACCTTACTTGCTCAAATCGGACGTCCGGATGATGAGATATCTTAGAGAGAAGTTTGAGGAAAATTTTAGAGAGAGTTAGGGTTCAGATGAAAGAGAAGTGAAGAAAAAAGGGGGGGTCCGCGAAAAAAAAGCTATCAGACGAATCTCGCCGCGGCGAACTCATTCTCGCCGTGGCGAGCCGCGATTTTCGCCGCGGCCAGATGCGAAAATCAGAAAACTCATGCTCTCGGGAAAAATACCGCATCATTCTCGCCGCGGCGAAATTATTCTCGCCGAGGAGAACTCCATTTCACCGAATTTGACAAAATGTCCAACATGAACGTTGTATCCCTTTCTCTTAGCTTTCCATAGCCACTTGAATTACCTAATTTGGAGTTCATATGAAGGAGTTATGCATAAACTAGTGAGCAAAGGTCCAGACCACACTACACTTCGGTTTTTGCCTCGTCTCACTATGATATTCATGGAATTTGCAAAAGTTCCCAACATCAAAATTGTAGATATATGTCTTATCTTTCATTAGAAATTGGAATTACTTAATTTAGATTTCATATGAGAGAGTTATGATTATATGAGGGACGAAAGGTCAGAAGAAAAGGTCGAAAACGCTCTAAAATTTTACATTGTTCTCAACTTTCTTTGTTTCAAATGATTTATACTTAACCTTCAAAGGTTTTATTAGTTGAGGGTTATTACAAGAATAGTGAGTGAATAGTAACTTTTAACTTTTTATCTAGATTTGGAGTGCCTATTGGCTTCCTATCTCAAAACTGAAGGTGTTATCTGCTCACTGAGTTATAAAACTCACTACACGTGGTTGACATATTTTTTATATAAAGACCCAGAATTTGATCATGTGGCTTCTTGATCGACTAGGTGTCGTATTTCCGTGGTGAGCCTAAATTGCTTCTAGGCTTTCAGTATTTAAAATTGTAATATAAATGTACTCTAGAGTTGCTCTGAATGTCACAGGCAGGATCTTTGTTTCCGCTGTAAAAATGATAAATGTAGACCTGACGTGTATAATTAGTTATGTTGAAATTTGTAAACGTATAATATTATCCTAATATTCAATAATATGAAGTTGAATGCAAATAAATAAAGATAATGTTATCGGACAGTAGTTTTATTCGCGTTCCTAAAATAGGGGCATGACAATAACACTAATATGAAAAAAAAAATTCCCAAACAATTTGCTTTTACTGCTTTTAATTTTGACAGTAAGAACTATAAATTTATGTTTGGTTACATTTTTACAACAATTCCTTTTTCCAGTGCTTTTGGAAAGTTTTAGTTGCTTTTGGAAGCTCCATAAGGGATTATTTTAAAAGCAGCTATAACTGCTTGGAATTTAAAAGATTTAAAATGACCTATATATTTTGATTAAATTTCAAGATATATTGTCCTTATTATATTCTTTTTTTATATTGGAACCTACATATAACTTTATTTTTAATTTTCATTATAGTCTTTCACTAGAAACCAAATTATTACCACAGATCTCTTCAATTGTTTTCCTAAATTATGTAAATAGTTAATTTTTAATTTAATATAAATAATGAATAAATATTTTATGTCAAATAATTAGTATTTATTAATAATAAGATTATCTCAAGTTTTTAGCTGTACATTATAAAATTCTCTTAGAGATATAAATTAAAATATTTGTTATTTTTATTATACATGTTTTAAAAAAAATTGAAAATTATTACTAAACATATCATCAATTAATTCTATTATTAAAAGAAACTTGAATTTATAAAATTCTTACCCAACATTATTTTTTAACTATTTAAACAACTTTCTTACAATATCTATAACACAAGAAGGTTTAAAAAATCACAACATATATTCTCAAACAAACCCTAAATCTTATCTATCATGCTTTCAATGGTAACAAATACTGCTAGTGTGTTCAATCTAGGCAAGCATTTTTTGTCACACTCGTACTTTTAAAAGCACGTGAAACACATATTTTATGGACATATCTTTACTATAATAGGTATAATACATGAGTTCATTATGGAAACAAATACATATAGGTTCTCTTATATAAACACAATATACAGACCAAATTTATAAATATCATAATAACAACAAAAGTAAGGATTCTACCTGTGGCGTTCAGAGCATACTCTAGAGTACAAGTATAATATAACCAAAGTCTACGAACCCTAGAAACAAAGTAGACTCACCCCGAGATTATGTCGTCTAGCTGATCAACCATCTGAAGGGAAAAGACCACACTCTGTATTTTTATCTAAAAAAATATAAAAATATCATGTAGCGAGTTTGACAACTCAGTGAGTAGATAATACCTCTTATGACTTCTTAGATCAGTATATGAATGTACTCATATATTAAAATTTATCATATAGAAAATTACATAAAGTTCAGAGGTACATCCATATGGGATCTGTATTTCAAATATTTTTAGTTCAAATTACATTTATGTATCCGAAATCATATGCAATACGGTATGATCATTAATCAAATACTGTTATGCATCAAAATATTTCTCATGAAAACATTAGGAAGATATCATATTAAAACCATCATATCAGAGTTCAAACCCTTCCGTACTTTGGTGGTGTAGGATTTGCCTAAACTCAACATCCCTAATAAGGTTTGTCCTACCACCATTCAAGAGGACACGTGAAGGGACTCTAATATAGACATTTTCCAAGCACACAGCAAGGAAAGGCAAATCATATATCATATAGTTGACATCTCGCCCAAACAGGAGGCATTCTACTCTCCTTCATATATTATATCCCGTGTGTTGGCCGTCACACGAGACTAACATCACCTGCTGTTAGCAAACAATGTTTTCAATAGGATTCCTCTACAAAAATCATATTTGCACATATGCCATATCATTCAAAACAGAGGTTTTAATATAAATTCAGAATTTTCAGTCTTAGTACAAATTCCTTTACTAGAAACTTCTCAATCAAGGTAATCACATATACATGCCATTTTTCAAAGCAATCTTATAGCTTTACATATCAATGCCACATGTGCAAAATATTTCATTTACCATATAATGAGACATTCAAAATCACATATTCAATTAGTTCAAAAATTCATTTTCAAAACCATACTCTTCTTGAACTATATGCCAAATTGTAAACAAATCAACTAATTTAATCCATTTTATAGACATATAAAAATATAAATAACTTGTAAACAGAATCAATCATACATTTAAAGTTCAAAAATAGCATATGGTAAGTCATAGAAAAAATTATCTACTCACAAAGTAAAGCTCCAGGTTGAACGGCCCTAAAATACACTTTTTCAATTCAAATTTAAATAAACAGATCTCAAAATAAAGTCCGAAGAGTCCAAAAACCTAAGAAATGACTCCAAAATTGCCAAATTTGACCTTCGAGATTTTGGTCAACACTAGTCAACTGATAGGTACTATTCATGGTCAGAATTATTATTTATCGCCAGAATCACTATTTATACTGGCCGAATTTACTGTCCACGTCGCATAAAAAGTTGTCAAATAGCTGAAATATTTCATATTCTAAAGCTTATCGATCTCTTGAATCCATCTACGGTGTCATATTTTTAATTTGAAATCTTTAAATAAGAGTTTCAAAGTTTATCTTTTTCTAAAATAATTTACTTCTAATCTACAATTCTATGGCTGATTTGAAATATCATTTGGCCAATATTATAGTACTCTTCATTTTGAATCTAGTAGTACTCTTAGTTTTGAGATTAGATGCTCGAAAGTACTCCAGATCTAGAGAGAAAAAATGAGGAGAGAGAAAATTTTATTCACTCGCTTGGTTTACAATTTTTTTTATATTGATGGAGGGACCATTATGCAAATATTCAATTTTTGAGGGAGGTCCTTGCAAATTTCATTATTTACATTTTTACCCTTAAACTTTTAGGGAATTACACTTTGACCCCAAAAATATTAATAAGTTTTCATTTTCGTCCTTAAAACTTTTTAATTACATCTCTACTCCTTTATTTCTTTTAATAATTCATACATAAATAAAAATTACTAAATCTTAGGGTTGTTACATTCTTCCCCCCAAAAGAAATTCGGTTTCCGAATTTCAAACCATCATATCACAAGTAAGGAATGAAACCAAAATATAAATTACAGTTATTAACCTTACTACTCAAGCTATTGGGAATATCTTTTTTGTATATCATCTTCACTAATATATCAATTATCCTCAAATTCACATATTTATATCCATAAGTCGATATAATTAGTAACCATACACATAAAAGAACATATACACATCCATATTGGGTAACCAACTTTTCTTATTCCAAACTACTATCAAGTCATCTTTGATTCTCATATGTCAATATCCTCACATAAATCTCAAGCCTTTCTTACTTTCATTTCTAAAAACATATCATTCAAATTCCTATCAATTCTATTCAATTAGCCCGTTCGTTCTAAGAAGACTTTTTTCAACTATTATTAACACATAAATTTTCAATCTCAATATAATTCACATCCTAGACACTAGACTCAATTTAACATGGTATAAACCCTTAACACAAATATCTTGATCACTTTACATTATTTCCGGACATAGTTCTCAAAATATTCAACATATTTCTAAATTAAGAGTTCAAAAATTAATTTGAATCCTACTTCCCATATTTTATTCCTCAAGAACTTCAATGCCACTAATTCACTTTATTACATTCCTCAAAGCACCATAAGGTCATCATCTGTCTATTCCTTTCTCTTAAAAATCTTTATATAATTCAATGTCCAAACTCACTATTTTAAATTATGACTAGTTTAATATCAAAATTCCTCCAAAATTTCCTCCATTAATCACTTTCAACAAATTGAAATCGCAAATTTCCTAATTTTGTCTTACCTATTCTTAAGTAAACCTAATATGCTCAAATTTTCCTGTTATGACACTTTCCCATCACTAGCCAATCCTTAAGTAATCCAAACATATCTTACTTTTATCATTCCTAACATGTCTACTACCTTCCCATCTCAATTCACATCTCACACATTCATATATTTGAGTGACATACTATCCAAATCTTAGACATAACTCAAGTCATAATCTCGACATACGAAAATATTCATAAATTTACATTATATAACCATATTATACAATTTATAAATTTAGAGACAAATTATAATTCTTTTCTCTATGCCATAATTTATGTCCTTTACTCACTCACCTATTAGGAAACCCATGATATTTCATGTAAAACCTCAAATGGTGCCATTAGTATAGTGGCTTGGTAGTTATTGTTATAAGTAAATTCAGTTAGGGGCAAGAATATTTTCCAACTACCTTGAAAATCAAGCACCCATGCTCGAAGTATGTCTTCTAATATTTAGATAGTTCGCACAAATTGTCCATCTATTTGAGGATGAAAAGCAGTACTGAGATTTAACTTCATGCCCAAAGCATCTTGGAAGACTCTCCAAAAACAAGCTGTGAACTATGTTCGTTGATCAGAAATAATCAATATCGGTACCCCATGAAGTCTCACTATCTTATTAAAATACATATTTGCATACTGAGCTACGTTATATGTGGTTTTCACTTATAGAAATGTGTTTATTTAGTCAACCTATCAATGATTACCCATATTGAGTCAAACCCTTTTTTGGTGTCCGGGGTAACCCCGTAACAAAATCTATAGTTATTATCTCTCATTTCTATTTGGGTATTTCTATTTGTTGATGTAACCCTGCAAACTTTTGATGTTTTTCCTTTAATTGTTGACATGTTAAACATTGAGAAACATAATCAGCTATATCTTTTTTTCATACCATCCAACCAATAAATTTTTTTTAAATCTTGATACATTTTAGTTGATCTAGGATGAATGATATATGTAGATTAATGGGCTTCTCTTAGAATCTCTTTCTTAAGTTCTTCTTTATTAAGTACATAAAACCGCTTGCCCAATCTCAGAATTCCTTTAGAATCTACAGTAAATTTAACATTACTGCCATTCTTCACCTCTTCAATTTTCTTGCATAAATAGGCATATTCTTCTTATGCCTTTTTCACCTGCTCAACCAAAGATAATTAAAATTGAATATGGGCCAATAGTATCCCAGGTTCCTTTACTTCCAATACTACCCCATGACTTTTCAACTTATGCATTTTTTTAATCAACGGCCTCCTTACCACTATGATGTGAGCCAAACTACTCATTGACTTCCTTCTTAATGCATCAGTCACTACATTGGCCTTACCTGGATGATATAATATTGTACAATCATAATCTTTAAGTAATTCTATCAATTGTCTTTGTATCACGTTAAGATCTTTTTGTTGGAAAATGTATTTCAGACTTCTATGATCTGTATAAATTTTACATGTCTCACCATACAGATAATGCCTCTAAATTTTGAGAGTAAAAACCACTACTGTCATTTCTAAATCATGAGTTGGATAATTTTACTCATGTAGTTTAATCTGTCTAGATGTATATGCAATGAATTGAACATATTACATCAACACACACCCTAAAACAATTCTCAATGCATCACAGTATACTGTGTATCCTCTGGTACTTGAGGGAATAGACAATACTGGCACTGTAGTCAAACATTCTTTAAGTTTTTTTAAAAAAATTTCTTACATTCATCTGACCAGTCAAACTTTATTTCTTTTCTTGTCAATTTCATTAAAGGATCAGCAATTTTTTAAAAATCTTTAACGAATCTACAATAATAACCTGCCAAACCAAGAAAACTACAGATCTCTGTAATTGTAGTAAGGTGTGGCCATTACTGCACTTCTTCTACCTTTTTAAGATCAACTTGAATATCATCCTTGGTAACCACATCCCTAGGAAAGTAACACTACTTAGGCAAAATTCACATTTTGAAAATTTAACAAATAACTGGTGTTCTCTTAGGGTTTGCAAAACTATCCTTAAATATCGTTCATGCTCTTCTGAAATCTTTGAATATACTAGGATATCATCTATGAATACAATAATAAACTGATCCAAAAAATGTTTAAATACTCTATTCATCAAATCTATGAATGCAGTTTGGGCATTTGTTAAATCAAATGGCATTATTAAAAATTAATAGTGCTCATACCGAATCCTGAAAGCAATTTTCAAAATATCGTCTTCCCTTATCCTCAATTAATGATACCTAGATCTCAAATCAAATTTTTTTATAAAAAAATTGAGCACACTATAGTTGGTCAAACAAATCATCTATACGAGGTAATGGGTATTTATTATACACAGTCACTTTATTCAATTATCTATAATCTATGCATAATTGCAGTTATCCATCTTTCTTTTTCACAAATAGGATTAGAGCACCTCAAGAAGAGTATTAGGGCGTATAAATCATTTGTCTAACAAGTCTTGTAACAATTTTTTTATTTCCTTAAATTTAGTAGATATTATTCTATATAAGAATATAGATACTAGTTAGGTTCCAAGAAGTAAATCAATATCAAATTTTTTTGCTCGTTTCAGGGGTAATCCAGGCAATTCTTCTGGGAATATATCAAAAAATTCCCTAACCATTGTAACATGATCTACATTGGTATACTTTATATCAACATCTTTCACCACTACCAAATATCCTTGGCACCCTTTTTGTAATAACTTATAGGCTGCTAAAGCTGAAATTAAATTACTGGGTACATGCTTCCATGATTGCTCACTGCTTACAACTCCTTTACTAACATTTTATGCTATTAATGACATCTTCATATTGTATAAGTTAGAACGCACTTCAAAACAATTAAACAATGTCAACCCATTTTGACTTTATTCTTTAACATGTTTATGCAATGTATTAACAATCAATCATGAAAAGCTTATATCTATCCAAGAGTCCTTCATATGAATTGCCCATTTTTTATACCTCAAATTTTAAATTTCGATGGATAAACCTCCCTTTCTCATAATGCTTATAAATAATATTTAGGGGTGTACATAGGTGCGGTTCGATTCGGTTCGGTTTTGGGGCTCAACCAAACCGAACCGAACCAAAACAAAATTGCAAAAAGTGGACCTAATTGGTTCGGTTTGGTTCCATTAAACTGAACCAAACCAAACCGCTAAATAGCGGTTCAGTTTGGTTCGGTTTTTCGATTTTTTTTTGGGCCAAACTTTTTTTATTTTTTTAACCTATTTGAAATTTTTTAGGCCCATTTTTTTAAATTTTTGTATCAATTTAAAATTTTTGTTTGGGCCCAAATAGAGATGGCTAAGTCTAAAAAAAAATATATGTAAAATATTTTTAAAATATAATAAAAATTAAATTTAATTATATAAAATTAATATATTTAAAGTAAATCGGTCCGGTTCGCTTTAGTTCGGTTGGGACTCGGTCCCAACCGAACCGAACCGGTCGGTTTTTAAAAAAAACGAACTAAACCGATTTTAATCGGTTTGGTTCAGTTTTTAATCGGTTCGGTTCGATTTTTTCTGTCTAGTTCGGTCCAGTTCGGTTTTTGTACACCCCTAATAATATTATTGAAAATCAAACTATCTTTAAATCCTTTATATCAACAATATCTATCATTGAAAGCATTATCTTCATAGATTCCCTGCTCTCAAATTCAATCCACCCCATAGCTTGTCAAATCCACTTATATACATAGGTTCCAACTCATCCATCCAAAAAAAGATTTACATCTATTTCCAAAACACTCACTTTATTACAAACCGTTATCTTAGAGTTAACAACCTTAATCACATCATATCCCACTATCAATATTGTATTAGCCATTCGTTATATTGTTTTACATAAGCAAATCAAACAACCAATTCAAACCTTGACATCCAAACAAGCCATTTCCTTTGTGTTCGGATGGAATCTTTTTATTTTCAACTAATTCTTTTTCCTTTGTACCAAGAGAGTTCTCTTTATCATTGTTCATCAAAATGAGTTCAAAAGCTGAACTGGTAGTCCACACTCAAGAGGCACCATCTAGGACATACGCATCGATACTTATACATTGCATAACTAAGGATAAGATTCAGAAAGAAGAAAAGGATGATACCTTATAGAATTCTACAGTAGCACCGTGAGTATAAATATGTCTGTAGTTATATATCTATACTCAAAGTCCTACTATAGAATTCTTGCTCCGATAGCTATAGGGAAACTTATTGCTCTTATACCAACTTGTCACGCCCATACTTTTAAAGGCATGTGAAACACGTACTTTATGGACAGATCTTTACTATAATAGGTATAATACAAGCGTTTATTATGGAAACATATACATATATATGTTCTTTCATATAAACACAATATACAGAACAAGTTTATAAATATCAGAATAACAACAAAAGCAAGGATCCTGCCTATGGCATTCAGAGCATACTCTAAAGTACAAGTACAATATAACCAAAATCTACGAGCCCTAGAAACAAAGTAGGCTCAGCTCGAGATTATGTCATCTAACTGATAAACTATCTAAAAGAAAAAGACCACACTCTGTATTTTTATTTGAAAAATGTAGAAATATAATGTAATAAGTTTGACAACTCAGTGAGTAGATAATACTTCCTATGACTTCTTAGGTCATCATATGGATATACTCATATATTAAAATTTATCACATATAAAATTACAGTTCAAAGATACATCCATATGGAACCCATATTTCAAATATTCTCAGTTCAAATCACATTCATATATTTGAAATCATATGTAATACGGTATGATCATTAATCAAATATTGTTATGCATCAAAATTTTTTTTATGAAAACATTAGGAGGATCCCATATCAGAACCACCATATCAGAGTTCAAGCCCTTCTATACTTTGGTGGTGTAGGATTTGCCTAAACTCAACATCCCAGTTAAAGTTTTTCCTACCACCATTCAAGAGGACACGCAAAGGGACTATAATATGAGCATTTCCCAAGCACACAGTAAGGGAAGATAAATCACATATCATATAGTCGGTATCTCATCTAGATAGGAGGCATCCCGTTTTCCTTCACATATCATATCCCGTGTGTTGGCCGTCATATGAGGCTATCACCACCCCTGCTAGTTGAGGTGTCAAGGTGCATCAGAGCTAACATCACCTGCTGTTAGCAAACAATGTTTCCAATAGGATTCCTCCACAAAAATCATATTTGCACATATGCTATATCGTTCAAAACAGATGTTTCAGTCTAAATTCAAAATTTTCAGTTTCAGTACAAATTCTTCTGTTAGAAACATCTCAATCAGGGTAATCACATATACATGCCTTTTTTCAAGGCAACCTTATAACTTTACATATCAATGCCACGTGCACAAAATATTTCATTTACCATATAATGAGAAATATATTTAAAATCACATATTCAATGAATTCAAAAATTCATTTTCAAAACCATACTTTTCTTGAACTATATGGCAAATTATAAACAAATCAGGTAATTTAATCTATTTCAAAGACATATAAAAGTATAAATAACTTATAAACAGAATTAATCATATATTTAAAGTTCAAGAAGAGTATATAGTAAGTCATAGAAAGAATTATCTATTCACAAGGTAAGGCTCTAGGTTGTACAGCCCCAAAATACACTTTTTCAATTTAAATTTGACCAAACAGACCTCAAAATCGAGTCCGAATGGTTTAAAAACCTAGGAAATGACTTCAAAATTATGAAATTTGGCCTTCATGATTTTGGTCAACACTGGTCAAGTGATGGATACTATTCACAGTCAGAATTACTATTCAATGCTAGATTCATTATTTATACTAGTCAAATTTACTATCTACGACGCACAAAAAGTTGTTAGATGGCTGAAAAATTTCATACCCGAAGGTTTATCTATGTTCTGAATCAATCTATAGTGTTAGATTTTTAATTTGAAGTCTCTAAATAAGAGTTTCAGAATTTATCTTTTTTTAAAATTTTTTACTTCCGATCTACGGCGATTCTAGCATTGATTTGAAAATTACTCGGCCAATAGCGTAGTACTCTTCGTCCTGAATCCAGTGGTACCTTTAGTTTTGAGATCAGATGCTCAAAAGTACTCTAAATCTAGAGTGAAAAAATGAGGAGAGAGAAAACACTATTCACTCACCTCGTTTACAAAAAAATTTCTTTCTTTCTTTCTTTTTTATATTGATGGAGGGACCATTTTGCAAATATAAATTTTTTGAGGGAGGTCCTTGCAAATTTTTTTATTTATATTTTGACCCCTAAACTTTTAGAAAATTACACTTTGACCCCAAAAATATTAATAAGTTTTCATTTTCATCCCTAAAACCTTTCAATTACATCCCTACTCCTTTATTTCTTTTAATAATTCATACATAAATGAAAATTACTAAATCTTAGGGTTGTTACATTTTTTTGTATAATTTCAATAAAATTTAGCATTACACATGAAACGTTTTGGGCCAATTTGATTATTGATCAATGGCACATCTACCCCTATGTTCACAAGTTTATGCCTCAATTGATAATTAGTAAAATTAATCTTAATAGGGACTTCTATAATATTATATGTCTAAGTCAATGAACAAATACTTATGAAAATAAATAGCTTCAATATCTATAACGAGAATAGTCATATACTCAAAAAGTATGGTGAAACTCATGTCACAAAAAAAGTGCAGATGTCTACCTCTTCTATTTGTTGAAACACAACCAAAACATGAGATATACCACCTCTAAACTTCATTAAAATGTATGTTTTAATGAAAAATGCTTGCATATTCTTGGAGTAAATATTCTAATAATATAAGCCAACTTTTCTTTTCTTTTCTTTTTTTTCATCAAAAGACTAGGCCTAAATTATGCCATCATGACTTATGATAAGATTTAAATGCATCTTCCCTTATTGGTACTACTATAAGTTGTTAGATAAATATCCAAACATCTTTATTTAATGTTCAACATCACTATCAAATAAATGGAGTACCAAAACACTAGGTGACATAAAATTTTCCTATATTGAACAATTGACATTAGTTAAGTTAATATGGTATATGAGACCTACTTGTAGAACCCAACATTTCTAAAATTGATGTGAATCAGTAGGTATACTTCTCCATTAATGTATCAGAATTTGTCGTGTTTGATTTTTCTTTCCTTCAATTGCAACCTATAGTTTTTTCTTTAATAAATAAGCAAGGCATGCCTTTGTCCTCATGAAAGGGCCTATATACCATAGGTACAAAAGAATATATATATATATATATATATATATATATATATATATATATATATATATATATATATATATATATATATATATATATATATATATATATATATATATTCTTTTGTACCTATAGTATTCATTAACATCGATTCTTCTCTTATTTGAATTATTAAATAGAGTAAATTATATTCACCTCCCCTAAAGTGTGTGAAAATTACACCACACACTACAAAAAAAAATAGATTTTAGGGATAGTTTCAAAGAATCAGAGACTTCACAATAGTTCCATCTAATCATGGAAAAGCCATCATCAAGTCATGTCATAACGATGATTACAAGATTGTCTTGAAGTTATATAATTTAACCACGGTCAAAGAACCGTCTTGATTTAGTAATGATTTCACCCTAAACTATTATTAAACATTTTTCTTGTCATAAGGGTGATTAGTCTAAAACGGTCATTAAATTATGTCTTAACGACATTATGAACCATTGTTAAGTCAAGTTTTTTCACCTTTTTTATTAATTTTTTAATTCTATTCCTCTACTTTTAAATTATGTCTTAATGACATTAGTTAAATTATGTCCAAAATGGTTTAACTAAACTATCATTAAAACGAATAGTTTTTTCACCTTTTTTTAATTAATTTTTTTATTCTATCCCTCTACTTTATCGATAATAATACCAATATTCACAAGAAAATTAACAAGTAAAAGTTAAATTTCATAAAAATAAAAACTGATATTCAATTAAAAATTGAATTACAATGCATGTTCCATAATAATTATATAAAATGTACAATTAAAATATAAATTAATTCTTAGGGTCTTGAAAAGGCTGTTGTCTACTAATTTTATCAGTTGGGGCCTAAAAATAAAAAAATATATATGATAGTAATAAATAATAAAATTAATTGCATGAATATTTATTTTAGAATTCAATTGAGATTTTAGAAACTTATCCTTGGACCTTGACTCGATACAAATGCAATCTCAAGTGTCACTTAACCCTGATAATTCTAGAGTAGAAAAGCCATAATTGCTTCTATTTGTTGCTATCGTACAACTATTTCTGCCTCACATGTTGCTCGTTCAGCTACATGTGTTGCTCGTTCGGCTTCTCGTCGTTGTTGTTTGGCCTATCGTTCTTCCATCATTACTTTAAGTCTAGGCATCTCATTTTGCAACTCCCAATAAGAAGGCCCAGATTGCAAATCGACCCAGCAAAGCCATGGCTAAAGACTTGGGTCAAGGAAACACCTAATTCAAATCCTCGAAATTGCCTTATGTGTTATTTTCTTTCTAAAGCTATAGCCAATGAATCATCACTAGAAAGCTCTTAGGAATAAAAGTCCTCACATTAAATCGAGGCAATTTTTCTTACAAATTCAAATAGAGAGAAATAATAAATATTGTTAAAAATGTATTTTCATGCCCCTACTTTAAAGGCACGTGAAACACATACTTTATGGACAGATTTTGCCATAACATGCATAATACACTCCTTTATCATAGGAAATAGTTTCATTTAATTTTCTCATGTATACACAATATACAAACTAAGTTTATAAATATCAGAGTAATAACAGAATCAAAGATTCTAACTGTGACGTTCAGAGCATACTATAGATTACAAGTACAATATAACCAAAAATCTACGAGCTCTAAAAACAAAATAGGCTCACTAGAGAATATGTCGCCTAACTGATCATCTATTTGAAGGAAAATGACCAAACTTTGTATTCTTATATGAAAAATGTGAAAATAACGTGTAGTTAGTTTGACAACTCAGTGAGTAGATAATATTTCCTATGACCTCTTAGGTCAGCATATGAATATACTCATATTTTAAAATTTGTCACATAGAAAATACAATTCGAAAGTACATCTATATGTGACTTGGATTTCAAATATTCTCAAATCAAAGGATATTCAAATATCCAAAACCATATAATGTACTGTATGATCATTAAACAAACGTTGTTATGCATCAAAATATTTCACATAAAAACATTAGGAGAATCTCATATTAGAACCATCATATCAGAGTTCAAACCCTTCCGTACTTTGATGGTGTAGGATTTGCCTAAACTCAACATCTCATCTAAGGTTTGCCTTACCACCATTCAAGAGGACACGCGAAGGGACTCTAATATGGACATTTCTCAATCATATAGCAAGGGAGGGCAAATTACATATAATATAGTTGGCATCTAGCCTAAATAGGAGGCACCCCGTTCTCCTTCACATATCATATTATGTGTGTTGGTCGTCACATGAGGCTAGCACTACCCCTGCTAGCTGAGGTGTCAAGTTGTACCAGAGCTAACATCACCTGCTATTAGTAAACAATGTTTCTAATATGATTCCTCCACAAAACTCTTCTTTGCACATAAGTTATATTGTTCAAAATAGAGATTTTAGTATAATACGTAATTTTTAGTCTCAGTATAATTCCTCTGTCAGAAATTTCACGATCAGAGTTATTACATATACATGTACTTTTCCAAGGTAATCTTATAGCCTTGCATATCAATGCCACGTGCACAATATATTTCATTTACCATATGATGAGAAATATATTTAGAAACACATATTCAATGTCTTCAAAAATTTATTTTTAAAACCATACTCTTCTTGAACTATATGCCAGATAGTAAACAAATCAAGTAATTTAATCCATTTCAGAGACATATAAAAATATAAATAACTTGTAAATATAACCAATTATACATTTAAAGTTCAAGAAGAGCATAAGTTAAGTCATAGAAAGAATTATCTACTTACATGGTAAGGCTCTAGGTTGGACAGCCCTAAAATACATTTTTTTCAATTCAAATTTGACCAACTAGACCTCAAAAATGAGTTTAGAAGGTCCAAAAACTTAGAAAATGACTTTGAGAGCTTGGTCAACGCCGGTCAACCAATGGTCATTGTTCATAGAGCAAAAATACTGTTCACATCGGTCAGAATCACTATTCATGCTAGTCGAAATTACAGTTTATGACACCAAAAGTTGTCAGATGATTGTGAAACTTTATTTATTATAGTTTATCTATCTATTAAATCTATCTACGGTGTCAGATTTTTAATTTGAGGTCTCTAAATAGAAGTTTCAGAACTTACTTTTTGTATATTTTTTACTTCCAATCTGCAGTAATTCTGCGATCGATTTAAAAAATTATTTGGATAATATCGTAGTACTCTTCGTCTTAAATCAAGTGGTACCCTTAATTTTGAGATCGAAGCCTCGAATTTACTCCAGATCTAGAGAGAGAAAATGAGGAGAGAGAAGTTACTATTTATACTATTCATTTGCCCTGAAAATCTTTTCGTCTCTTTTTTCAAAAAAATAATAATAATGGAGGACCAATTTGGTAATTGTTAAAAGAAGTCCTTGCAAATTTTATTATTTACATTTTGACCCCTAAACTTTTAGAAAATTACAATTTGACCCCAAAAATATTAACAAGTTTTCATTTTCATCCTTAAAACCTTTCAATTACATCCCTACTCCTTTATTTTTTTAATAATCCATACATAAATAAAAATTATTAAATTTTAGGGTTGTTACATGTATTATTATGACCAAATTAGATCGTAAAACTTTATTTTCATAGGATTTAAACACTTGCATAAATAGTTCTACCATTGTCATTAATATATGATTTGTCAGCCCTTTTATAAACTACAGTCAATGCATCTCCTCATGTCACGAGAGCCCTAATCTCAGCCTCCTAAAAATTTGAAAGATAATATAACGTATATTTAATATAAATTAAAATTAAGATGGACTATTGACAAATGCAAACTTACCATCTCAGCCTTTTTCTATGCAAGGCTTTTTGAACCACTAGTACGTGGCATCATTTGTTGTCCTTCATTTTGTTTATTTTTTCAACCACATCCTATTCAACTATAGAAACCCATTAATAAGACCAACTATATATAAATTGATATATATTAACAACCAAATATGGTTACCCTAAACTTCACCTTGAGATGGTAGTCTATAAAATTTGCCCATTGATCCCGAGTTATGCCTTCTGGGATGTCATTACATAATTGCTCTCTAATTTTAGCCTCATCATTTTTTAACTTATATAGGTTATAACATCTAGCTCTCCACTTGTGTTTAAGTGATTGGAAAATAACCTTCTTGTGCACTTCTTGCACTACAAATTTTCCCTTAAAGAGAAAGTACAAATATTAATAAAGATACATGATCGAAGTGCTTATAAGGAAAAAATAATATATTTGTTAGTATCTATATAGTTTCTCTAAACACATTATGCTTATAGTCTGCAGTAATGCTTCTCCAATCTCTATAAAAGATAGGGAAGATTCAAAAAACCTAGAAACACACCCAACAAACCGCTCTTATCTTCAATTGGTTGATATGTGTCATTAAATTGTACAATGACCCTCTGTCCATCAGAAAGGGACTAGACATAATGTATTATTAATTAGGTGGGTTTTACCTAGCCGTTCTCATATGTAAAAGAAAAGTTAGTACACTAAATGAGATTAAACAACTTAGCCATTAAGATAATTAAGATATTTACTTATAACATTAACTAATCAACTTCTTCATTTAGCATGTTCCTACTATGCAGGCTGACAGGACTAGTCCTTCTCAGTAAATAATACATCAATGTTGAACTCATCCTTATGTTCCTAAGGGTTTTGAGGGGGTAACATAGATGGGACAACCTCAGAATCAAGTATGTCGATGTCCCTTGACTTCCACCCTCACTGACCACCAATCGAGATAGAGAACTCCTCGAATTGGATTCAACCACCCTGCTTGTAACCAATGAACTAGTTCTCTTCATTTTCACAATTCTTATTAATAAAAAAATATAATATTAGTTCAAATTTAATAAAAATGTAACATTTTTAAGTTTATTGTATATATATATATATATATATATATATATATATATATATATATATATATATATTATCAAATATTACTAAGACAAGCATAAATTTATTTTTCCATCTAGAAATAGCATTTCTAAATTTTAAACTTTGAATAGATCACTCTCATATATAATATCATCATTGCCATCACCTATGTCATACAAGTCATGGGGTTTTAGATGAACAACCATACTCTACTTTTTATCTATCTCATCTTGTACATAATATATTAGGTGAATCAACTGATAAAAATCAACGAAGGTAACCCCCAATTCATCAATTGTAATACCCTTGGAATTAGTTGTATTGGCCCACATGCACTTGAATAAACTAACCATAAAGCAGTAAATTCAATTCAATGATGTCTAATAATTTTTCATAATATGTGACACCTTTGAAATATATGTTGTTGCCACTACTACTTGCATAACTTTTTGTCCCAAAAGTCTCAAAAACTCCACTATTTTGAGTTTTCAATCTATGATCTCACTCTAATGTTTGAAATTTAAATCCATTGATATTGTATGTAACATATCGCCTTGTTCTATTTAGTGGCCCAAGTGCAAGCAATTTCAAATCAGTTGAATGAAAACCATTGCCATCATTTATTATCTAAAATAATAAAAAAATGGTGATTTAAAGTGTTTGTACGATCAATGCATATCATCAGTAGGTATGTATTTACATGACAAGAAAATCAAAAGATGAACTCCTTGTGAAGTGGTTTAACAATCAAGTACTAATGCATAATTTTTATAACTTGCTATTTTTTAAACCTACACTTAAAACATGTGCATATTGTTCTACCTTTCACACCAAAGTTAGCAAATACAAAGTCTAAAAATCCATCTAGTCCATCCAAATCTTCACAAGTATACAAAAGTTTAAAAATTTTAGACTTATCTATTTCTAAAAGCATTAGAAAAAAGAAACCAATAGTAGAATTGTTATGAACCATTTCAAAATAACAAGGTCAAACTACTTATTCATACAATAGATAAATTTACAACTCTAAAATAATTTTAAAAAATATAACATATTTACGTTTATTTTCTAATTACGAAATGAATTATAAAATTATAATTGTAGATTTATTGTATCTTAGTGATATATCATTCAATTTTCTAATATTTAATATTTATGGATATATTTTAATGCTTGGATCAATATTAATATGGAAATTAAAGTTTGGTTTATTTTTATTAATTTCATATACTAAATTAGTACTTAACTCTTTTAAAAATAAATTGGTATTTATGTTATTCAGAGTGTGTAATGTTTACTCTTTTAGTAATTATCATATTGTAATTATTTAAAAAAAATTAGATTATATTTTGAGTAAATTTTAAATCGCTGCTTATACATAACTCTAGTCATATATAATATTTGGAGTTCAATTTTTCATGAATTTCTATTCTAATTGAGGTGCACAAATATAAATTTTGTATTTTTATTTTTATTTTGGAGTTCACTAACCTACCATTTTTAATTTATACTTTTAATTCTTATATTTTATATAAAGAAAATTTGTAAAATTACGTTAATATAATTATGAACATAATCTGATTAAAAGTATGTTATATAGTTTTATTATTTTTTATTGAAATTTAACAAGTTTAAATTGAAATATTTCTATCATGTACCCATTTTCTCTTTTTTCTTAATTTTTACATTCCCACTTATTTCATATCTTTAAGTATATTTAATCTCAAAATTGCACAATCAAAAAATATTCACCCAAACATTCAACACATGAAATATTCAACATTCAAAAAAGGAATTAAGATTACACACATGAAATATTCAATCTTCAATGTAGGAATCAAGAATAAGAGCATAAAGTATTTAACCTTTAAAACCAACAAAACCACATTTTAGAAGAAGCAATGAAGGGTAGAGGACAAACTCACATTTGGGGATGACCGGAAATGGACGTCAATGGGAAAAATGCAGTGACTGGCATGGTGGAGGAAGAAGAAGGAGAAGGAACATAGAAGGAGGAAGAAGCTTAATGCAGGCATTTATAGAAAATATTCACCCAAACATTCAACACATGAAATATTCAACAATCAAAAAAGGAATTAAGATTACACACATGAAATATTCAATCTTCAAGGTAGGAATCAAGAACAAGAGCATAAAGTATTTAACCTTTAAAATCAACAAAACCACATTTCAGAAGAAGCAATGAAGGGTAGAGGACAAACTCACCTTTGGAGATGATCGAAAATGGACGTCAATGGGAAAAATGCAGTGACTGGCATGGTGGAGGAAGAAGAAGGAGAAGGAACACAGAAGGAGGAAGAAGCTTAATGCAAGAATTTATAGAAAATGGGAAATGGAGGATGAGCACGGGGGAGGTGAAAAAGTAGGGACTTAACAATGGTTAATTAAGTAACTATCATTAAGTTGCACAAAAAATAATGACTATGAATTAAATGGCTTAACAACTGTTACAAAGAAAATAGCTATTAAATTTTAATCTAACGACAATTTAAAGTTGAACCATCATTGCTTAATGACAATTCCTTTAAACTGTCATTAAGTCTTGTGAATTCTTATGAACAGTCAAAATTTAACAATGGTTCCATGGGAACCGTTTTTAAGTCATGACGATTTAGCATAAAACTGTTATTAAATCCTATGCCCAACCATAGTTTTAAAACTATCATTAAAAAATTGCCCCCATCCCCCACATTTCTTGTAGTGACACTTCCTTTAGGTTTAAATAATACAAAAACAACTTCTCTATTCACAAAAATTATTAATGAAACTTATATTTTATGAATAATTCCTCCTAAAAAAATCATAAATAGCCTAACTTAATACAACACAAAATATCAAAAGATCAAACTAATACTTATGAAAATTAAAAATTAAAAAATTAGTGTAGTTTTGTTTTTTAAACTTAAGGGGTTGTGAGCGGGTGTTTTATAAATTTTAAGAGAGATTCTTCTTAATTTGAAACTAAAGGGGATATGATTGTAAATTTTATGAGTCTCAAGAAATATGAATATAATTTACTATATTAAATAACCGGTCTATGTGATCTAGAAGTTTTAGTAATTTGCAAGAAGTCTAAGATTCAATTTTTTATGAGTAAATATATAATTTAATTCTTAAATTTACTATGTTATGATACTTTAGTCTCTGAATTTAAGTCATTGCACAATTTAGTTTTCGAATTTATCAAATATCAGACAATTTAGTCATTCCGTTATTCTTAAACTAACTGTTTGTTGACGTGGCTCGTTAAATGCTTATGTGGTATGTTAAATGCCAATTAATTATGCTACGCTGACTTAGCTTAAAAAGAGAGTAAATACACAATTTAATCTCTGAATTTACTAAGTCCCTACAATATAGTCATTGAATTTACTATGTCCCTAAATTTAGGTCATTACACAATTTATTTTTCGAATTTATCAAATATCAAATAATTTAATCTTTTTGTTATTTTTACTTTAATTATTTGTTGATATGACCTGTTAAGTGCTTACGTGGCACATTATATACTAATTATTGCATTCATTTTGCAGAATAATAAAAACCTGAAAGCATTCAAATAAAAGGGCAAGTCTAGTGCCAGCAACTGTAGTAATTACAACTCCAATAGCATATATTTAAGTTATTGCAGTTAAAAAGTTTGTAGTTAGACCTTAGGTTGGGTCGTTCGGTCTACTTCTAGTGTGCACTGGTCAGCTCTTCCCTTCTACCAGATATGTGCTCTTGGCCTTAATTGGCTAAATTGTGCCTTCGGTATTGTTACTTTGAATAAATTAGAGTGCCAAGCCAACCAACCATGATTGTTAATATCACAAATTTTAGAATAACTTTCTTATTTTTAATCATCAGAAATTTATTAGAATAACTTCGTAGTAATAGAGTATTTTACAATGTTGTCAGTTGAAAACAAAAAATAGAATTTTTCATATGAGAAGGGAGAAAATAGAGTGTAAAACAAAAAAATTTAATTTTTTTTAAAACTGAGTCAACACTAATATAATATAATTAGTTGTCATATAACGTGTCATGTAGACATTTAATGGACTACATTACAAGCAATTAGTGTAAAAATAATAAAAAAATTAAGTTGTTTGACTTTTGATAAATTTAGAGATTAAATTGTACAATGACTTAATTAAATGATTAAAGTGTAAGGACCTAATAAATTCATGGATTAAAATGTGTGTTTACTTTTTTTGTTAAGTTGAGTCTGCACTGATGTGGTATGATTAATTGACATTTAACGTACCACGTAAACACTTAACAAACCACGTCAGCAAATAATTAGTGTGGAGATAATGAAATGACTAATTTATTTGACATTTGGTAAATTTGAGAATTAAAGTGTGCAATAACTTAAATTCATGGATTAAATTGCAATGATTTAATAAATTTAAAGATTAAATTATGTATTTATTTATTTTTTATCCACAATGTATCAAAAAATAATAATAATGACAATGATTTCTTTTAATATGATTTCATTAATTTAATTAAATAGATTTTTCTTTAAAACACTTTCTCCACACTTAATGAGAACATTTATGAAGAAATTGATTAATAGAGGAAATTATATTTAAATTTTATATACTTATTAAAACTTATAATCACACTCTTTCGAATTTTAATTTATATTGAAAGAAGTTTTTAAATTTATAAAATTTATACTCACTCTATCTAATCTGATGACTTCAAGTTTTCACAAGCATTGTAGCCTTTTGGTATTTTGAGCTATATTAAGAAATTTTAGGAAGTAAAATCAAGTGTGAGGAGAGTATATCTCATGTTGACCCTTCTTGTAATAGAATAAATTGAAATTAAGAAGTGCATGTGTAAATTTTAAATATATCAATAGAGGAAATATAATTTATCAATATATACATATTTTTTCATCGTTATAAATTTTTTGTATTTTATTTTATCAAAAACAATTAATCACTACCGACCAAAATGTTTGGTAGTGTTACATTTTGTATTACCATGAAAAAAGGAGAAAAGAAGAGATAGAAATATAACCATGTGAATAATACTCTAAAAATTCATTTTTATTGAAAAAATTAAGTATGCAACAAGTGTATTTTGTCTTCATATTTTGTAACATAAACCAAGATTATGTCAAATAATAAATACTTTCTCAAATCACTTAGAACCAATATGCATATTAAGTTTTTTAATGAATCTAGATGTGTATATAAAGCCTTAATTAATTGCAAACACAAACTAGCTTACTTAATAAAAGAAAATTTGAGAAGAATTTTGTATATTATGTTGATAATCAAACTTGCCTTACGCTCGTTGGCCAAAAACAAAAAAACAAAACAAAACCTTTTCTAACAATCTATTTTAGGTAGGATTATGTCCTATCAGGTTTTATAATATAAAAATAATAATATATGGATATTTTTTAAAACTCAATATTTAAAAAGTTACTCTACATGCTAATTTTTTTTATTATAAAATTTTGATTAAAATTTTCTTTTAAGTAATGGCAATTCTCTATGTCTATCCTTGACATCTTTATTTATACCATTAGAGTAATATATGAAAAAAAAAATGCCTTAAATAATTATCGGTAAAGTTAGTTTAGGCAAGAACAATCGTGGATTTTTCAAACTTAAGGGGTCAAGTAAAACATGCATTTACACTAAAACAAGGAAACACAAGCAGCTGCAGATTCAATTAAGAGTCCCTTTCAAATTGACAAAAACAAACTAGAAAGGGGTGTGTTTTTCGAAGCAAGGAAAAAGAGAATTCAAAATATCAAATAATCAAGGAGATACTTTTGTGAATACTCAATTTATATAAATCATAAATTAATATTGTCACATATAATTTAAGTATTTTATTATATTAAAATTATAATTTATTTTATTACCAATTCTTATTTATTTTAAGTAAAGTTGATTAACGATGTAAAAAAATTAACCAACAAAAGAAATCCATAATCAAGCATAAGATCCACATATCCATATGGGAATTTAATCATGACGATCTTCTGGGTATGGGCCACAGATCAAGTAGACCAGAACCGAACAGGTTGTGGGTCCACAAATTTAATGGCATTACCCCCCCCCCTTTTTTTTTTTTTTTCCTTTAGCTCTTAGCTTCTTTTGGTATCATTCCAATTTTATCTTAGCTTAATAGCTTCTTTCACATTTTAGTGACTTCTGGCTTTTTTTATTTATTTTTTATTTCATAATATTATGTTACCTGCTGCTGCTACGGATGAGTGACGATTGATCCTCGCCCTTTTTTATCTTCTGGGTCCGGGCAGAGAGTAATTGGAGCTGTAGAAAGCTACTGAAACAGCAGGGAGCTGCTATAGTTCTTGTCGTAACATGCACATTTTTCTTTGGATAAAATGGTAATTTCAACATTTTACGGTACAGTTCACTACCAATCACCCTCTTCCTGCACTAGCCGCCTCATAACCCAGTTTCCCTCACACTCACACACCCATTCACCAAGAGAGAAAGAGAGAGAATGAGAGAAAGAGAGAAGGGGACAAAAGAGTTCAGCTTTTAGAGGGTGAAAGTGAGATCTTTTAAACACACATTCATCTAGCAGAGAAAGAAGGGAAGGAAGGAAGGAAAAGACTTAATTAATGTGCACGCCATTAGAGTGTGTTTAAGGAGCAAAGAGCTTTGCTTGGGTAGTGCCTAGCTAGTGCCTGCAAATTAGGGTTTTCCATATTTGTGATCAAATCCCACTTCTTCACTCAGTTTCATACAGTACTTGTACTGCCATAGGTGAGTTCTTAAGTTCCCCTTAAAACCCTTTTCTTCTCTTTCAAAGCCCACAATTGTTTCACTGAAAAGAACCAAACTTTTCTGAGCTACCTTGTGTTTTCATATACAGCTAGTGAGCGAGCTGAAACGGCGTCGTGCTAGGCCTTCTTCGTAGAGAGAAATGTTGGACTACGAATGGGGCAACCCGTCCACTATGATACTCGCTGGAAACGAAGAAGCAGTCGCCGCCGCCGCCGCAGAAGAATCCGACCAAACTCACCGGCAAATCTTCGACCACTACGCCTCCCATGGCTTATTACCTGACCACTTCCTTTCTCAACCGCAACCGGGACCCGCACACACCACCACCGCTGATTTCTCTCTACACCACCCCCACCACCACCAACACTTTAACCCGCAACCCCACCACCACCATCATATCCACCACTCTCTCTTCGACCCAAACGCCTTCCCCAGCGCGTCTTCCCCCTCATTCCCTCCACCACAACCACCACAACCTCCATCCATGTTCACTTTTGACCCGCTCCCTGCCGTCAACGCCAGCAACTGCGGGCCTGGGCTTCTGCTTGTTCCCAAGTCCGAGGATGTCGGTCGGCCCATGGACTTCGCGGCTTCTCGAATTGGGCTTAACCTGGGTGGCCGTACGTACTTCTCCTCCGAGGACGACTTCGTGAGCCGCCTCTACCGCCGGTCCAGGCCGGCAGAACTGGGCACGATGACGTCGTCTAACAACTCGCCCAGGTGCCAAGCCGAGGGCTGCAATGCCGATCTCTCCCACGCCAAGCACTATCACCGTCGCCACAAGGTCTGCGAGTTTCACTCTAAGGCATCCACCGTCATCGCCGCCGGGTTGACTCAGCGATTCTGCCAGCAGTGTAGCAGGTTGTTGCTGTCAATTGACGGAAATGCCCTGGGCTTTGTCCCCTAGGTGCCAATCATTTGTCCCCCGTACATGGGCTGATCCCGAGGGCATTTGCGTCCGGGGAGAAATTTCCCTCCTTGTTTTCGTTTTCGTACTCTTTGCCCTTTGCTTCTTATGGTAGCGTGATCAGACAACTGAGATTAATTAATCATTTTTTATTAAAAATTTAAAAATTCTCTCAAAAAAGGGAAGTTTTTAAAATGACAAATAGACCCTTCGCTTGCATTTGTATTTTCAGTTTTTCACCATCGCCTCCTTCTCTCACTGCACCCAAATGCAAGGCAAGCACAAGACAAGACCATGGCTGGAATGGTGGTTGAAAAGACGAAAGTGCCCTAGGGGAAATGTTTCTCTACCAATGATTGATGGGGAAATCCCGAGGGCATTTGGGTCTCTAAATCTAACATCTTCTCCCCTCTCCTTTCAGTTTACGTACTGCATTGTTTTGCTCTTTTTAGTAGCATTAAAATGTCAATTTCAGCTGCATTATATCAACCGTCAGCGTTCATAATTATTTTGTTGAAAAAACCCTATAAATTTTTTTTTCCTTTTTGCAGGTTCCATCTTCTTTCGGAGTTTGATAACGGAAAACGTAGCTGCAGGAAAAGACTGGCAGATCATAATCGTCGCAGAAGAAAAACTCAGCAGCCAACTCAAGAATCCCAGAAATCTCAGCTCGAAAATGCCGGCAATTCAACTTTGGAAAGTGTTGCAAGTAAAGTTCTTCTCTTTCTTTCTTTCTTTCCTCTTCTTCTATAGCTTTTACGATAAACATGATTTATACCGTAACCGCACTATTTATAAGCAGGCTTTTCTTCAGTAATGAAAGTTCTCATTTTATTAAGATTTTGTTTTTGGGTACAAAAAGTTGTAAACTTTAAGCAAAACATGAATCCATGCATTACGGGCCTTCCTAGTAAAATTGTTTATGTAGTTTTTCTCCATCTGGGTATTTTATTCGCAGAATCGCCGCCGGATTCCGGAGCTCAGTCATCTTCGTCAGTGACGGTAGCGGTGTCCCCACCAGATTATTTCCGGGAAAGGCCATATCAAAGTCGTACTAGTTCTTCAACAATAACAAGCTCACTGTTTTTCTCAAGTGGGTAGTATAATAAGTGCATGTCAGAGCTAGCTAGCAATTTGCATGCATGGCTACCCAGTTAGAAACCAATGGAGGATGGATCAACAAAAATAACAGTGAACTTCCACTTGTAACTGTCTCCCCACATTTCATTTCAAAGTTAATCTGGTGTTCTTAAGATTGATTTAAAGCATCTATATATAAAATATTATTACCCTTTTTTAAAAAAGTTCTTATACATTTTCTGGGGGGTTCAATAAACTCTGGGGTGCTGCTACCTACTAGCTACCGGAATTCCCCAATGGCCCTGCTGCTACATGTACTTTATTATCCTTTCGGTTTTTGACTGCTGCTTGTAAGTTTTAATAATAGCAAATTAAACTGTGTAGAAGAGAAAAATCAGTCCCTTTATTTTGGATTTTCCTGGAAATGGTGACTGTATGGGTTTCAGAGAGAGATATAGCAGCTGAGCACGAGTGTTTCAGGTTATACTTTCATACCCAAGGCTATCTGGTCCTGGAATTTTCCCGGAAAATGCAGGAATCGTGCACAACTGTATGCCACAGAGAGAGAAAATTATAAAAACTGAGTTCTTAATTAATAGCAGCAACTTCTTTTAGGTAGAGGATGCCAAGCCGTCAAGCTGTCTCCTCTATGGAGGTTGTATCTGTTCTGAAACCCCGAGTTATTATTATTACCAAAATCAACAAGCTGATAGCCTCTCTCTCTCTCTCTCTCTCTCTCGTTATCAACAAATATGTGTGGCTGCTCACTGCCAAGGATCTATCAGTTGGGTCTACCAAAAAAAAACGAACGTACAAAACAGAGGTGGATTGTAATCTTTGGTGATGTGAGCTAAGCATTTGATTCTATGGGGCCACCCTCTCTCTCTCTCATCTCCTCGCTAGGGTTTTGTAAATTTTTTAAAAAATTTTACAAGAAAAATAATTTAATAAAATTAATATTTAATAAATAAATAAAATTTATTTATTTAAAAATAAGTTTTGTAAATTGTGTATTTCTCTCTTTAAATTTATGTTATAAAATTTTTTAGAAGATTTTAAATGATCCCAATCCCTCTTCTCTTTCTCTGGAATATGTGTTGGGGTTGGGGGACTTGGTCATGGCCTCCAGCTGAATTGTGTTTAAGGTAGTGTTTGGTTGAGAGAAAATGAAAAACAGAAGAGGAGAGATTTTTTTTTTTTAAATTATCTTATTTATTTTAATAATTTAAAAGAAAAAAAGAAAAGAAAATAGAGGTGCAAAATGTTCTCTCCTCCTTCCTCTCTCTCCTCCTCATTTATTTTTCCTCAAAAAATGAAAAAATTTTAAAAAGAGAAAAAATATAATTATGTGAAAAGACAAAAATGTCTTTTAAAAATAATCTTATTTTATTTTACTATATATTTGTATAAAATTAAAGGATTATAATAATTATTTTCTTTTCTTTTCTTTTTCTTTACAAATCAAATAAACAAAAAAAAAATTCTCCTCCCCTCAAACTAAACCATATATAAATAAAATTTTATTTATCTTCCATTTCCCTCTTTTCCATTGAAGCAAACAAGTGAGGAAGCAAGGCATCATCTAAGCCAACGATGTGGAGCATATATACATTAATAGGTAGCTCAAACAATTAAAACCGGAAGAGACAAGTGTCTAAAACTAGGCCTAAAGTTACATCGAACTATTATTAATTGGAGCCTGCCATCTCAAGTTTGATGAAAGCATATTTATTTCTTCTTCGGTATTAAGTTTTTGTACTCTTATATGTTTTGGATAACTTTAGGATAAGAGATTCTCACAAAATTGTATATCAATCCAATTTTTTTTTTCATTTTAATGTATATTATAAAATTAATATATAACATTTATTTTTGAAATTATGTCAGGCTTTGAAATTAAAAATTTATATGAATTTTCATTTGATTACATGAAGGAAAAAAAATGGCAAATGATATATAGATGATGAAGTGATGATCATTAATGAGACAGTGAGCAGGGAAGACGAGATGAGTGCTATTTAAATCCGAGCTCAACCAAAAAATAGATGTTTACTTAAACTCGAACCTAAGATCATTTTTTTTTCAAAAAATCTTATTTGGAAAATAGAAATTCTCATATCCAATCCCAGGTTTAGGCTTTCAAAACTTTTTTAGCTAAGTTTGAATAAAGATGTTTCGGCCCAATTTTATTTTTAAAATTTTTATTTTGATCTGAATAAAAATGTAGTGTTAATAAAGTTCTTGCTTGGAAAATAGAAATTCTCACATCCAATAATATGTTTAGGCTCATCTCCTGGTTTCAAAATTTCTTTAGCTAAGTTTGAATAAAGATGCTTGGGCTCGATTTTATTTTTTCAATTTTTTTGACCTGAATAAAAAAGTCAAGGTCAGATATTGGTCCTAAGCCTCGTTTACAAATTTTTTATTAGGGCTTAAGCTCTTAACCCAAATAAAAATATCTTTGTCTATGTGCACTTTTCAAAATTATTGTTTTGGTCTAAATATACATATTTAGGTTTGAGTCTATGCTCAACTCATTCATTTTAAAAAAAAACATATTTTTATCTCAATAAAAATATGAGTAAATTACTCTCTTTTTTATTAATGATTTTATTACATATTTTTTCCTCTATTATAAAAATATACACAAATTTCATTTAAAAATAAGAATAAAATATTCTTTCCTCTCATAATTAATACTATTATTATATTATTTTTCTCTCTATTAAAAAAATATACACAAATATTTTTTTAAAGTAAGATTAAAACACTTTTTTCTCCCATAATTAATGTTCTAATTATACAATCATCTCCATTATGAAAATGTACATAAATCTCTTTGAAAAATTTAAAAAAATTCTACAACTTAACCTCAATATCTTAAATACCTTTTACAAAAAAGAAATAAACAAAAAATAAGTAAATAAAATATCACTTTATCTAATTTTTCTTTTTCTTTTCAATTTTCAATCAATTTTCTCAATCAACAAAATTAATATTTTAATAGCACAAATCACTTCAATTATTTTGAAAATGAATAATTGATATTAGAAGATAATGAATTAGAAATACAATTTACACGAGTATTATTTATTTTATTTTATTTTATTATTTATTTATTTTCATAAAATATTATTTAGATATTTATATTAAGTTGTAGTATATTTTTTATTTTAAAAAAAGTTATGTATATATATTTTTATAATAAAAAAAGTAATGTAATAAGCTGAGAAGAAATATTTTTTATTTTAAATTTTAAATTTTAAAAAACTTAATGCATATTTTTTAAATAAAAAAACTACATATAACAAGTACATTAATAAAAAGAAAAGAAGTAATTTACTCTCAAAATATTTATATTTGAATCAAAGTAGACCTAGCTGGTTGTCAAAATTCTCTCTTGGGTCCCAGCTAGGTCACGGTAGACAGCAATGATGTCAATGACACAGGATAGATGATGATGGTAAGTTGTATAATAGTTTGAAACAAAAATTAAAAATAATATATGAACTATGCATATATATGAAAAAAATATTTTTTCATATCTTGTGAATTTGATTAATTTTTTTTAATGACAACTGAGTGTTATAATATATATGAAAAAATATTTTTAATAAATAAAATATGACAATTTTAGCTCATATTGCTTCATAATGATTATTAAAAGAATTTACGAATTCATATGAAAACTCACCTAATGGATTCAACTCTCTATACTGGGGGAAGCTTTTTTAAGTGTCAGGTATAAAATAAAACAATTCACGGGGTGATAATACTCGGACATTCGTAAAATTCTATCATGTTAAATTTAGTCAAGGCCATTCTTCAGTACAATGCCCCACTTAGTTTAATTATTAAATGCAAAAAAGTTATGAATATTTTCATTTAATCATCAATATCAAATTAATTTGATCTCTAAATTTATATATTCACTTAATTTTAATCTTCAATTTTTTTTAAATACACAAATTAATTTTTAAAAATATCAAACTTATTACTTATTAGTCAAAAAATTAATATACAACCGATTTAATATTTTTTAAAACTAACCAAATAACAAATATAAAAACAAGGTGATAAACTTATAGGTTAATATATAGATTTAAAAAAATTCAAAAATAAAGTTAAATAAATTTAAAAATTCAGATATCAAATTATTAATGTAATCTAAAATTTTCCTTTCAATAACCATTCACCTTTAAAATTTGTCATAGAAAGCTTGACAAATTGACAAAAAATGCAAAATCATGCAGAGAAAAACTGTTTCCCCATGCACACGCTATATTCAATAATGGGACACAGAAATAGGTGCATGCGACAAGGCAGGCATGCATGCATGCCAAAATGATAAAGATAATCAAAAGACATTAATTCTTATTAAACCCCCTCTCTCTTTTTCCTAGTTACATATGTTCCTTTGCTTTTTCCCGGAACGAGAAGCATCCTTGAACCTTCCTCGAAACTAAGATGTGGGCCATTGTTTAATTGGCGTTTTTATGGTCTTTAATTTCACACCCTCTAAACTGTTTGCTTTTATGCTTTAACAAGAATTAAAAGCACATCATTTTGTAGTCACTGCTGATAATGCCAACAACCGAAACCTGCCTTGAGATATCACCATCCATCATTGGCTTTAGGACAAAAATTTCAAAGGGATAAATGGGTTTTATCCACGAAGCTTCCTACGAAATTAAGGTTATGATGTCTCTTTAATCCTAAATTGATAACTTCGGATTTTAATTATAATCTGCTGTTCTCAGAAACCAACAAGCTGTTATTGGAAAAAAGAATAAATCAAGTTGTTATGGAGTCAATTGCGTGATGCTGTATTTGAGATGGGAGAGGTTGCTTCTTATTACACTTTTTTACCTTAAAAAATGTCATTCATTTTTCTTTTCAATTTTTTTGCTTTAAACTTCAACTTTTTTATTTATTTATATTTTTGAATTTTTTGTAGGGTTAATTGATCTTTCTCTCTCCTAGTTAGCATTTTAGTTGACCACTTGAAGTTCATTTTCTGTGTTTACTCTTTCAGCTCCAATTTGAAATCATCCAGCTTTAAGATAGCTAGTGGAGTTATAATGCATAATGATAAGTAAATTGGATTTATAAAAAATTAATAGATTATAAATTATATATATATATATATATATATATATATATATATATATATATATATATATATATATATATATATATAAACTGCCAAAGTGATAGTATTATATTTGAGAGGAATTTTAATTATATAAACAAAGATAAATTTTAAAGTAAATTAAATTATCCTTATTTGTCTTTTATTTTAAATTTTTATGAGTATTAAGTTAATATTTTGATTATTTATATTAATTGAATTGGGTGTATATGAGTTTTTTTTAAATATAAATAAAAAATATATTACAAAGATATTAAAAATTTAAAATTAAAAAGAATGTGTGTGTAATTTTTGTAAACTTTAGTAGAAGTGAATAGAATATACTACAAAATTTATGGAAAATTATAATATTCACAGTGGAAATAATTTTTTTTGATAGTTTAATGATTTTCTCTCTCTTTTTTGTGAAATTGTTTTTACCTATTAAAGTTAAAAATGTCTTTAAAACAAAAGTAATATTTTCTTTTGCATACATTGAGTATTTTTTTGAATTGGGTAGCGAGTTTAGTTAGACTTTCAACTAGCAGTAGGTTTGGTATCCGAATTAATATTAGTGGTTGGTAAATGTCTTTCGGTCGTACTTGGGCACTCGGATTCTAATCTCTTGACAATATTTTTTTGGGATATGTGTTCCCAAATTAACTCTAAGAATGTTAGGTAAGCTGAAGACTTGATAGTTGATTGTAACGGGGTCAAGCTTCAACCTTTGTTTTACATCGTAATTGCCGGGGATTGGGATTCTTATTTTACTTTTTTTTTTTTTTTAAATCACGGTCCAATTTTATTTTCTCTTGGACTGGTTATCACGGTCAGTCTATCAATATAAGTCGGATCAGAATGGCCATCATGGACTTGGCTGAGGCCCAGTCCGACCTCATCTGTCCTTGAAATGTTGGCTCACTTATTCTTTTTATTTTTAATTGTAATTTATTAACTTTGAAATTTATCTTTTTACTATAATCAATAGTCATTAACATTACTTTCACTTTCTTTTTTGTCTTCTTATAAAATAAGGTATGGTAAAACCAAATTATAATACTAAAATAGCAATACCAAAACACTAAGCACCCTACAATAACAATATCAAAACTAAATATAAAAAATGATTCAAGAAATTATAAGTTCATAACATCAAATGTTCAATCATACATAACCCAATAAGCAGGGGTGGAGCCACATTCAAAGTGAGCGTGGGCATTCAGGCGATTTTTTTTTAATTTTTTTTATTAAATATATGTAAAGACTGCCTCAAATTTATATTTAATCCCTATAAAATAAATTTTATCAAATTTATTTAGTGGCCCCTCTTGAATTTATATTTAATCCATTTTAAAATGATTTTTTATTTTAAATTTATATTTATCTCACTCTTAATTTTATATTTGATTTATAATAAAATAAATTGTTTGTTATTTAATTTTGACATAAAATAAATCACAGGGGAAAAGAGAATTGGAGAGAAAAAGCTAAAAGAAAAAGAGATACTGAGTAGAAAGAGTATTTTCAGCAATAAACATTGTAAAGAATTGATTGCATAATCAAATGAGAGATATTTGGATGAACAATTTTTTGACTATTTACATAGAGAAAGATATATTTATTAACATGGACAATAAGTTAATTATTCAACAATTTTAAAATATAAAATCACAACGAGGACAACAGAAAGAGCTATACTTTTCAATGTCGATATGTTATATCTCATCAATAAATTGATTATATATATATATATATATATATATATATATATATATATATATATATATATATATATATATATATATATATATATATATATATATATATATATATATCTCTCTCTCTCTCTCTCTCTCTCTCTCTCTCTCTCTCTCTCTCTCTATTATTTTAAATATGCTTAGAAGTGTAAAAAAGAGAAAAAGAAGCCTGTCTAGGTAATTCAACTAGCTTGAAGGGTTAAATGGAATCGAACTAAAAACTCTTGATTAAAACAGACTGTTTATAAATTAAGGCATAAAAAGTTAAGTTGGTTGACCCCATACTTCCATTTTAACCGCTTTAAGAGAAAGACATTAGGGCATATTACTTAATTTTATGGACTCAATTCTTTATTAAATATATTAATTTTATATACATGATTTCTTTTCCTCTTCAAAATTTGCAAATTCAAGTTTTTTTTTATATAAATGTAGAATACGTAAATCTAATTAATTAGTAGAGTTTTCCGGCCTTTTACAATTTATATAAGTTAATTAAGTCTTTAGCTCGGCCCATAATTAGCCCTAATTTAATCTATATAGTCCGGGCTTTGATTTTGATCACCAATGATTGGCTGCCAAACATCTGTCAAATTGAACATATTAATTGGTCTCCCAAGTTTTATTCGTTAGCAATAATTTGGATAGCAAAAATTATATTAAGACTCAGCTTACTTTGATTGTTGAGTTAGCATAAAGGTTGGATTGTCAAAGACCATTTATCTTCTAAAGGTTGATCAAGTTGTATCTTTTATCCATAAAGACGTAATTCAATTGTAAGTAAGTTGAATTCTAATTGAATGAACTTTACTTATAATGTCAAAAGTTTGTCTGTGCTATAATACATTTTGTAATAAAAAATAAATTTAATATATATTTTGAAAAGAGATTAGTTTCGTATTCAAAAGATGTGAGGATATTTTTTTGTAACCCAAAATTGTAGCCTTAAATTGTTTCACAATGCACAAAATGCTGTTCCCTTGATGAACTTAAAGTGTGTCGGTGTGTGTGAATAATGGTAAAATCAGCTTCAATTGCTCTTGGGGCTCATGCATGCCTGTGCTTCTTTAGACAATGTCTGAGAAGTTGTCCTTTGCATAGCCAAGTATTGTATGGCAACAAATCCTGAGTGACCCAAAAGAGAATCTCTCATCAGAAATCTGTAGTACAAGGTAGGAGAAGAGTCCTTTTCCTTTAGTTTCATCCTGCAAATTTTGCTGCTTCCTTGGGGCCATTTGGTTGGGAAAGGAGCTTTGAAAAGGGAACTGTGGATGCTGTTCCAATTATTCACTTGTAACTTTACTCATAGCCTGATTGGTATGGATGAACATGGAAAAATTAGGAGTAAAAAATGGTTGTGTTCTTGCTTGGTAATTAAGAAAATAAAGCATGGAAGAAAAGATGCTAATATTTGCATTCCATCTGTTGTAAACTATTTTCATTCCCAAACTATTTTCATTCCCAATTGAAATGAGCAATGCAAACAGTTTTATTTTTATTCCAACTTCAAGCCAAGGCACATCAAATACAAGATCCTTTACGTCAACACAATTCAATTTTACTAATTAAAGGAATCCTTATTGATGTTTTATGTTTAATTTATTATTCTTCTCCATTTTATTTTTGATATCATAATTTCCAATGCAGTCAAAGGAAAAAGCACAATTTCTTATATTATAGAAAATTTACAATTTTTTGTTTTTCTTACAAGTTATATATAAAACTCATTTTATAAAAATAATTTAATTTAAATATGAAATTCTAATATTTAATTTTCTTTTTATCTTGATACAAATATTTTTATACTTTTTAAATATATAATTAGTTTATCTTAAATCTTAAAATTATTATTTTTAAATGTTTTTTTTTATTTAAATTCAAACTATTAAAAAAAACTAGATATTTTTAACAACTCGACCTTTATTTTTAGTTTTGGGTGGTCCAAAGTCTCAAACTTAACCTAATAACCAAAATGGAACCTCAATGTTTGTCCAAAGGAATGTAAAGGATACCCCATGTTTCATTGGAGCAGTGCAACTCCCCCCTCAGCTCCCCATTCCCCAGCTTTGTGGGGTTCCACACTCCTCTCCTTCTCCCACCCATCATTTTCCCTCATTTACCGCAGGGCCCACATTTAGTTTATTATTGCTTTCACGTTGATGATGATACATTATTATGTGATGACTGATGAAGGGGGCTGTGTGGGCCCTCCTCCTTTTCTGTGCTACCTGTAACTCAAATCCCTTTATCACTCTTTCTTTGGAGCTTCTTCATACTTTTCAAACTCATCCACGTGGAGGTTTCTAAGCTTAGTATCAGTGGGGCTGCTGTGTTTGTGTGGGGCCCACCTAAGTGAGTCACGTGGCATGCACGTGTATAGAGTAGGGGTGCCCCGTCTAAAATAAATGTAATTTTTTTTACTTCAAATTTAAAACCTGAACTGAATATAGACATTTTGTGGTGCCAAAATTTAATTCCAGCTGAACTCAAATTTAATTCTAGCTCAGGAATTTTCTTTTTTGTGTGAGTCTGTTTATTTATTTATTAATTAAATAGGTTTCATTCTTACATTAATTTTTATGTTGAAGTACTGAAAATAGATACAATAAATTTAACTGAATTTCCTCTTAATAAGTGATTTTAAAATTATTTATTTATTTGAATAAAAGAAAAAACCTCCTTCAAAATGAAAAGATACTTTTGGATTAGCCAAAGTCTAATTTTTCTCTTCAAAAAGTGAAATGTTATCAAATTCCAATCAAGTATTCATTCCGGTCCAAATTTTTTTTTTTTTAAAAAAAAAATCAAGTATTCATTGAATCAGAATATATGGTTAGCTTATCATAATCAAGTTACAGGCCTTAATTTTGTCATTTTTAAAAGAGTTTAAATTTAAAATTCCAACAATTCTTTTGTAAATTAAGGCCCAGAACTCCATCTTTATTCAGGTTTAATATAGTTCCGAAACTTTCAATACAAAGGTAAAAATCATATTTATGTTACACCAGCTTTAAATATTGCATGTATACTAAACAGTGATCTTACAGTATTTTTTTTTAAAAGTTTTTAAAAGAATTATAAGATAAATTTAAAGAAAAAAATTTATTTATACTTAATAGCAGTTAGTCATAAATGGTAGTGACGGTCTGAACTAAAAAATAAAAAATGTTTGATTTTAGATGTGTAGCTTAGATTTTATCCAATGCACTTTTCGGTTTAAAAGGGTGTCTTTATATTTTGCTCTAGTTTTGTCACAAAAATGTATGTTGAATGTACGTCTGAATTAATAAATTTTATTTATTTATTAAATATTAATTTTATTAAATTATATCTTTCTTTCTTTAAAATTTATTCTGTAAAATTTTTCAAAAATTTTAGGAGATTAAATTCGATTAATCTTAAAATATACGATGCTTCAACGCTATGCAATTTTTCATATTGCGACCCTTTCTAACAGTGCCATGCGTCCGGTGTTTCTGCATGTCCACACAAATAAAATGAAGTATATTAAAATGTGCAATTTAGATATTATATTTTTTTGATATGATTAAAATGTTTAAATAAGATTAATCAAATTTAGGAATAAGTATTTATATATATTTTAATTATTAATTATAATTAAAATATAAATTAATTCTATTTTACATTTTATAAAAATTTAAACCTCTCAAAAGTTTAATTTTTTTATTGCTAAATTGATCTCAAAACTTTTATCATGATACTTTTTTGGTTCACTAATAATTAAAATATTAAAACGAGCGAATCACGGGATATATTGTAGGGTGAAAATGCTCAATTTGCTGAAGTTCGAACTCCCTAATAAAATCTCATCCGTACTCACTTATTTTAATTCCATCTTTTCACAAATTTATTGCTCCAATAGCTTGTGACCTTGATGGAAAAAGATCTTGATAGCATTATCAATTTTGATTGATGCCCTCATTTCTTTCCATTATTATCACTATCAAATAAAAGGTATTACCTGCATTAAATATATTATAGAGAACAATGTGCTTGACATATAAAATTATAAACATAAAAAATAATGTAGATAGAGAAGTGAAAAATTAAAATGAAAAAAAAAATTATCTAAAAGTATCACACATATTATTATTATTATTATTATTATTATTATTATTATTATTATTATTATTATTTTGACTATGCACATTTTATTTTTTATTTTCTTTATTTTTTTTATTAAAGATAGATTGAGAAATATTAGAATTTTTTAAATTTGAATATTAGAAAGACACGATTGTTTAAATAGGAATCTGCTATGTTGCCTTGTGAAATATGAATGGCATATCATAATTAAGTAAATTAGAGGATTTAAGGGTTACTAATGACTAGGTTTTAAAGTGAATTAAGAGACCTATGATGTTTCAATGAGGTAGATCAAGAATAAAGAAGAAATATATCTAATCATCATTATAATTTTAGTCTAGTATTTGATAGAAATTAGTATAAAAAAGGGATAATAATGTTAAGTGATGTAGTAATATATTTTGAAAATCATGTAATAATGTATTAAGGAGAAGAAAATAAGGATTACCAAGCACGTAAATGAGCTAGTTCAAATGATGGAAAAGAATGATTACCAAATGAATAGTACTACATATGAAATGAATAGTAATTTTTTTACTTAACATTACTAAAACAAGGAAATCCCTAGTTGAATGGTGATGTTAATACCGAGTTAATTGAGTGTAAGATTGAGAGAAATAGAATAAGTACGTTAAATCCAACAAGCATGATGTAAACTGTAAGAGAATTCTTATACTAAGTTAACTTAAATAAAGATAAGTAATCCTTTTGTCACGCCCCTAATTTTAGAGCACGTGAAACACGTATACCATGAACATATATTTTTCATAAATATGAATATTCCAATCATTCATCAAAAAAATAGATACATATAGGTTTTCCTATACATATACCATATACAAATCAAGTCCATAAACATCAGAGTAACAGTAAAAACAGGGATTCTGCCTGTGGCGTTCAGAGCAACTCTAGAGTATAATTATATTATAATTTTAAACACTGAGAGCCAAGAAACAATTTAGACTCATCACAGAAGTATGATACCTAGTCGATCAAGAAGCCGCAGGACTAAACTCTAGGTCTTTATCTAAAAAATATATTAACTACGTGTAGTGAGTTTTACAACTCAGTGAGCAGATAATACCTCTTATGACCTCTTAGGTCAACATATGGATGTACTCTTTATTTTTAAACTTATCACATTGAAAATCACAATTCAGAGATACATCCATATGGAACCCGAATTTCAAAATCATCTCTGTTCAAATTCATATTCATATTCAATTCATAAGTAATGCTGTAAGTACGATAATAAAATCATGGTATGCATCAATATAATTCATGTGAAAACATCTGGAGGATCCCATATCAGAACCACCATATCAGAGTTTGACCTCTTCCATATTTTGGTGGTATAGGATTTGCCTAAACTCAGCATCCCGCTGAAGTTTGTCCTACTACCATTCAAGAGGACACGCGAAGGGACTCTATATGGGTATTTCCCAAGCACACAGTAAGGGAAGTCAAATAACATCTCATATAATTGGCATCTCGCCCATATATAGGAGGCATTCCGCTCTCTTTCACATATAATCTCCCGTGTGTTGGCCCTCACACAAGACTAGCACCACCTCCCCTGCTAGCTGAGGCAATCAAGGTGCGCACCAGGGCTAACATCACCTGCTGTTAGCAGACAGTGTTTCCAATAGGATTCCTCCATAACACCATAATTTCATATATTCCATATTAATCAAAACAAATGTACTATTATAATACAGCATTTTCATTTTTAGTATATTCCTCTGTTAAAACTTTCCAATAAGGGGAATCACGTATACATGCCCATATCCGAGGCAAACATATCATTGTATAAATCAATATCATATGCACATATGCCATATAATTCAGCATAAAATTCTCAATATAATGCAGACTTTCAGTCTCTGTATATTAATATGTTAAAACTTCTCATTCAGGGAAATCATGTATACATGCCTATATCTAGGGCAAATATATAGCTTTATAAATAATGCCACATGCATAAATATTCACTTTATCATTTAATGAGAAATACATGTGAAATAAGATACATTATGAGTTCAGAAATTCATTTTCAAATACTATACTCTTCTTGAATTATATTTCAAATTGTAAGCAATTTAGATCATTTTAATGCATTTCAGAAACATATCAAAGTGTAAATATCTCATAAACATAATCATATACATGCTCAAATATCAAGTAGAGTATAGGGCAAGTCATAAGAAGAATCATCTATTCACAGGTAAGGGCTCCATATTGTATAGCCATAAAATGTACTTTTTCAATTTCTATTTGATCAAATTGATCTCAAAAACGTATCCGGAGGGTCCAAACAATCAATATAGCAATTTCGGGAACTTGATCACTATTCACCGCCGAAAAATACTATTCACAACGAACAAAAATGTTGTTAGATGGCCGAAAATATACCTATCCTAAGGTTTATCTAACTTCTGAATCCATCTACGGTGTCAGAATTTCAATCAGAAGTCTCTAAGTAAAAGTTTCAGAATTTATCTTTTTATGAGATTTTTTACTTCAGATCTACGACGATTCAACGGTTGATTTGAAAAATTGATCAGTCAAAATCGTAGTATTCTTCGTCCTGAATCCAGTAACACCTTCAGTTTTGAAATCGGAAACCAATAGGCACTTCAAATCTAGAGAAAAAGTTGAAGGTTACTATTCAGTCACTATTCATTTCTCGATTTTTTCCTCGATTTGCAGACGGCATTCTCCCCCGGTTTCTCCTTTTGTTTTATCTTTTTTTTAATAATAATAATAATAATTATTTAATAATTAATAATATGATTTTCTTTTATATAAATTCATATAAATTCTGTTTTTCATCTTAAAATATTTCAAAAATTTCTAAAAATTTACATTCTCATAGACCTTTAGTTAAACTCTTAAATCATGATTTTTTTTGATAAAAATCGTAATAAAATAAATATCTTTATACATAATAAAAGAAAGAATATTTCTAAAAATACCATAAAAATTCATTAGAGGCCAATATAATTATTTTAAGCAAAATAATAATTATTTTATTTAAAAGTCCACTTACTTTTAACAAATCATAATCATTTCTAAGTAAATAAAAATATATTTGCTTATAGCAAAATACTATCATTTAAAAAATAAAATTATGTGTCAAAACGTAAATTCTCATATTTTCTTTGTACTTCTTTAACTCATGTGGTAAATATACATATTTTTCATGGTTCTTATTCCCATTTTCGAAATTCTCTCTTTTATTCCAAATTTTCTTTAATTGGAATTTTCTTTAAATTTTATAGTTATTACACCTTTAGTTTTAGACCAAGAATGCTATATAAGAAATGATGGAAGTAAGATGAACTATGTGCAAAGGAAAGAAAATTTTAAAATTAGGTGTTTGGGCGAAAGGGAATATGGAAGGAGATTAATTTAGTAAGTGTGATAAAGGGCCTTAAGTTTAAAGGACTGTTAGTGAATTATGGCCACCATTCTATAACTTTAATTTTCTCGTTCAATGTAATTTGCATAATGTAATGGTATGAATGTATTTGTTTATTTGAAAATGATTTCGCATACATCCTAATGGCATTACTATTTGTACTGATATATGCATGAAATTAGTTGAGAATATTTGAGTGAATCTATAATATGCATGATATCAATGACAAATTATGCCCAGTATGATTTTATTGTTGTATGTTCGCTGTAAAAGTTGACATTATGTCTTGGCTATTTATGAAAAACAAAAGAAAATATATAGAAGGGGGATGACTCTTACAGTAGCAAGGTGACCAGAGAAAAGTCACATGGCCTTCGTGTCGATACTAGATAGGGGATGCCATATTTACATATATGTTATTATATGAGATTTGACCATGCTTAACGGGACATAGTGTTGGCATGATTAGTGATGCAACACCTGACAAGACATTGTGTTGGCTTGTTTAGTGGTGTAGCTCTAGTATAAGATGAAAAGAAAGTAAATAGCCAGGAGATGAGAATGTTTTAAAATATGATATTTGTGATATGATGTCTATATGAATTATGGATACAACTAATGATGATTGATGAAACATGATATATATGCCATGATTCCTTTGTGATATGTGCACTAGATATGTAGCTGTTGCATGATATATTGATCTATGTAGTTGATATAGTTGAACATAACATGATGTGTATTATGAGATATACGCATGATTATTGTTAAAAATATTGGAAACTTCAGTTCTCATTATTGTTCCATGTTATGTCCAGATAAAGAAAAATAAGATGCAAGTATGTGCTTTATACCTATTACTACTAGATAGCTAGTGGAAATGTTATGTATTGGTTGCCTTGTCAGAATTCTCAGCATATGTACCTTTTCGTCCACCTAGCTCAATGAAGAGTTCGTATGAAAAAGGAAGACAAAAGTTGATATTGTGATTGTATATCTTTGGACTAATGTATGATGTAAATGATTGATTTATTAATAATAGAATGTTATAAGTTTTATCAATAAATTATTGAGATTATATGTTATTTGCTTTTCAATTATTATCACTAATAGACCAAATAAATACCAGAAGATAGAAAAGGTAAAAGAGAAAAGCTAATGCCCTTAGGATGGAAAATTATGTAAATGCGTAAGATAAAATGAATTGAGATCGTTACAAAAGGGATATTTCAAATTGTACCATAACTATGAAGGCTTTTGTATGAGAAAGACAACTTTATATCCTAATTTATCGAAAATAATGGGCTAATTTATCAATATTTCAAACTTATTGGAAAAAATGGCCCAATTTCATTGGAGATTATATTAAAAGAGTAGTGACACAATGACCTCTAACTAATGGCTTCAAAACAATGTTTAAAAGCATGCACAAAAATCCATTCTACAGAATCGTTCAAGAGAAACAAGACTACATTTAAAAAATTAATTAAACAATGGGAGCGATAGCTTACTAGTCAGTGCAAGTGGCACAACGGCGCTGCTTCTAGGATGGGAGGACAGATCCTTGCTAGTCACAAAGTTGCAATAGCAGAAGGGAAGAGAAATATATAATAAAAGCCGAATTGGAGGGTGGGGTTTTGAGCTGTCCTAAGTAAATATATTCATTCTCTCACAATTTTTCCAATGAATTTATATTTTTTTATATACAAACTTGTTCAACAAAGGGACTAAAACTGAATTTCAGCCTGTACTCTGAGTTCAAAAATAACACTCAAAATGAAAAGGCTCTAGCGTATTATTTATATGTTGGGTGTAACAACCATTTTTTTTCCTTTATTATTATACAATATTGAGTTCACATACATGTTATTAATCAAAACAGACATATAACATATCCAAAACACATAGATATTTACATCTTGTTTATTTTGGTTGACCAATTCCGGAGATACAGGTGCGGGTGGTTGCACCTTCACCGGGATCTGAGCCAACTCGACCATAAACATCTTATTTGATTCTGAAATCTGCCCAACATAAAGTAACTCGATCCAATGTGCACTAAAAGCCAGAGCCTTAGAAACAAAAGCTGCATAAATAATTTTCTGAACATGATATGGAAATATAGTGAGAATTAAATCCCAGTAAGTTCAACAATAAATTATCATCAGTAAAGCTCATCACATCATGTTCAGCTGTATAAACTATAGAAAATATCTTTGGTCACATGAATGCATTATATCTATGCACATAAAAATCATACTGTAATGATATGTATGACAGGATTAACTATTTTCAAAATATCATATGATGGCCATCAATTTATTCTCATCTCAAGCTACCCCGGTCAGGGTGAGTATCCTCTACTCTCCAGTACGGGCTTTTCTCGCTCCGTCCGACATGGCCCACTTTCTCTTTCTTTTCTCATTATCATGATCATAACCGTTGGTAGGGCGTCCCCTACTAGTGTACCACACGGATTGCCATGTGACCGTGCTCATTTCTTTTCTTTTCACAATGATAGCAAAAAATATGCTTTCAATAACAAGTATGTTCATCAAAATATAACTATTATCATAAATCATTGGTAATCATGCCATGAACATAACTATTTCAAATATCACTTTATAAAATATTTCCATGTCAAAATTTCACACTTAAGATGGTAAGAAGTTCATACAATGGCAATGGCTATGGCTATACTAGTCATTTATTAAGATTCATCTTCTTTTTTAAATATTAATTTTATTTCTTTATTTTCTTGATACAGGTTTTCATCCTATCTAACCTTCTCTTAGTAATCAGACCATAACTCCCTCAATTTAACTCTGATGTAGGTGATATTGGTGTCAATTTCAAGATAAAACAATTATCTAAAACTATTATGTTTAACATTGTAGCGAAAAATTAAGAAACGAAGGTGATATTACTCCCTCAAAGTACAGGATAGTTCCTCTCGGATAGGTTCTGACCTTTACTGACTAATTAGACCATATCTCCCAAATTGGAATTTCAAATTGAGTTATTCCAGTTGGTAAAAATCCATGAGCCATATATCTATAATTGTTATGTTGGCGCGCTATTTTAATTCCCTACAGAATATTCTCAGAAATTCAAAAACTAAAACATTAATAACATACTCTTCCCTGAATAAACATTTTCTGACCTCTGCTTACTAATCGGATCATATCTACCTCATATGAACTCCAAATTGCATAATTCCAGTGGGTATATTTCCATGAGACATAGATATATAACGTTCATGTTAACCATTTATTTTAATTCCATACAGATAATTGCCATAAATTAAAATACAAAAGCTGTCCTAACATAATCTTCCCTGATGAACCATTTTCTGACCTTGGCTTACTAATCGGACCATATCTACCACATGTGGACTCCAAATTGAATGATTCTAGTGGCTAAAAATCCATGACACACATATCTTTAATGCTTATGTTAACCATTTATTTTTATTCCCTACCAATAATTCCCAGAAATTAAATTACCGAAGCTATCCTAACATATTCTTCCCTGATGATTCATTTTCTGACCTTTGACTACTAATCAGACCATAGCTACCTCATATGAACTCCAAATGGAATGATTCCAGTGGGTGAAAATCCGTGACACATATATCTTTAATTCTTATGTTAACCATTTATTTTAATTCCTTATAGATTGTTCCCAAAAAGTAAAATACCGAAGCTTAAAATTCTGTCAACCATAGCCATACCCATGCAGAACTATCTACACCAACCTAAGTATTCAAACATACATCACATGCAAGATCAATATGTAACATGATATAGCAACATCCATGATCAATCATCAAAGTTCTAAGATCAAAATCTCATATAAATATTATGAATTTCAAAGGTTTTCTTTAAAAAGAAATATTGTTAAACTTACCTGGAGCACTTAGTCCCCTAGACTTCTCCTTCCTCTTTCTTCCTTTCTTCCTCTCCTTTCCTCACACTACCTTGCTTCTATTTTTGCTCTCCCTCATTTGGACGAAATTCTAATGTTGTAAGGGTGGGTTTTCTTATGTAGACCACCAAATAATTCACCTTTCATGATCATGGGTCTACCTTATCACAATTAGGATACACTTTGTTGAATTTTTAGAAAACAAACAACTTATGTTCTTGTCTTCCTCTTCCTTAGTCAAGATATGCATAGAAAAAGGAGATTTGTATTTTGAAAATTATGATGATATGTTCTTAAGATATGGGACAAGATCCCTTTGATTTTAGGATTCATTTCCTTTTTCTTTTGTCTTAATCAAGTATGATAGATTTGCCTTTTTAAGTGGCAAATTTCTAACCCTTGAATTTTCCTTACTTAACTAAAATTATTTGTGTAGGATAATGATGTTTTGTCATAATGCTATGTATTATTACCCACTTGCTAAAGTTATGAATGTAGGATATAGATGTTTTTGTCCTAAAGCCTTGTATTATTATGCCACTTGCCAAAATGATGAATGTAGAATCACACCACTTGCTAAATTTTTGTCTTAATGCCATGTCACTTAATCTTGATTACACCAATATTTCATTACTTTAATTTTATTTTTATTTTTTATTTTTCCTCTTGGGTTTGGGCTCATTCTTGCCCATTTTCCTTACTTTGGTTAAAATTCTACCTTTCATAATGGGCTTGGTCACATTTTCATGATTTTTGGGCTACCGGTCCAATTTCTATATCCTAGTCCAAGTCTATGTTTTATTTCTTCCTTGGGCTATCCTATTGGCTTGCTAAAAATTCATGTGAAGTAGAAAAACTCTATATGAAGTGTCTATAGGTTAAAGCCCAATTACGGGTGGAGATACTAAACTTAGTAACTTTTGCTCTTAAATTAAGAAAAATTACCCTAATCCGATCTTCTTGAAATTTTAAGACCTTTACTTACTTCACAAAAATTTATCTTTCTTTACCTAAGAATTTCACCTTTCTTTAACATGTTTATTTCTAATATTTCCTCTTAGGTTTTCTTTATTTACCTATTCCATTAATATTAGAACATTTCTATGCATATATTTAAGGTGAAGAATTTCTAAGAAAAATATCTAAAAATTACGGGATGTTACATTCTTCCCCCCTTAAGAAATTCGGTCCCCGAATTTCAATCCATCCTACCATATATAGGGAATGAAATTAAGGCATTATTCAGAGTTACCAAGCTTATTACCTAAATAATTAGAGTTATCTTTTCTGTATGACATCTTTACTTTTTAATATGTCTATTCACTTGAGTGATTTTGCCATATAACTTAACCATAAGGATTTCTTTCACTCATAAGTTCTTCAATTGATATCCTCTAGGCCGCATGGATATATCTATGGGTCGATATTAGAAAACACACATATAAAGGAACATATACACCTTCATATTGTGTAACTATCTTTTCTTATTCCAAACTTCTATCAAGTCAATTTTTTTTTTCATATATCAACATCATCCCCTGAATATCATCATCTTAATCTATCATCTATTTTTATCCTCAAATCCTTTAATCAATATGTTAAACATACGTAGCAATAAATCCTTCAAACATTTAATAACGTTTATGTACCATTGACACATGTCTAATAATTCTAACTTACCTCATCACAGTAATTCTATACAAGCTTATTAACACCATTAAACTCATTGTCAAAAATTTCAATTATTTCTTCTATCATATCCAAAAGCACCTCATTCTAGCTTATGCCAATTCCATTTAATTCACCCAATCATTTCAAGAAGATTTGTGTTTTTTTTTCCTAACAATTACTCATACATGAATTCTCAATTCCAACATAATTCACATCCTAGATACTAGACTCAATTTAGCATGATATAATCCTTTAAAACAAATATCTTGATAACCTACATTATTTTCGGACATGGTTCTCAGAATATTCTCTATATTTCCTAATTAAGAGTTCAAAGACTAACTTAAATCCTACTTCCTATATTTTATTCCTCGAGAACTTCAACACCACTAATTCTCTTAATTACATTCGTCAAAACACCATAAGACCATCATCCGTCCATTCTTTTCAAACTTTTCATTACTTTAACCTACTAACAACTTAGACACCATAATAATCGAGTTTTAAAGAAAAGAAATTATCTTTCATTGCAATGAGGGAAAATAACCTTGCATTTAATGCCAACCGTTAATGAGTGAAACAGATGAAAAGCATAATAGAGAATGGTGCCAAAAGCGAAAGTCAAAAATTTCGACAAAGTATTGAAAAATATTAAAATCGGTGGCCGTAATTCTTGAAAATCTGTAAACAAAATCTATCTATGATTTCAGCAAAAATCGGTGGCCGCAAATTTTGAATATAGGTTTTAGAATCTACTTTAAATCTATTGGTATTCGGTGGAAAGATATCACATGAAAAAGAAATATTTCTGAGCTTATAAAAGTCTGTGAAAATCAAAGAATATGTAGTTAACTGGTAGGATGTAGTTGATTACTTCAAAATAGATGTAATCAATCAACTGTAAAAAGAACCAGTCCAAATTAAAATTTCTCAAAATAGCTAGTCGACTTAATAATACTGATAGTTGACTGGCAAAACATTGAGAATACAAAATAAATCATTTGATTGCATTTTTTTTTCAATGACGGCTATCACCTACAACTTTTCTACAAGAATCAAAACATCAATGCTTCATCAAAGACAACAAGATAAAGACAGATTTCTGGTGATATCTTATCTTATACTCTTTATGTGCTTAATATGGGTCACAGTCATACTACTGTACATATACATGCTTGCCGTCATTTTTGAATTTTTTTTATTTACCTTTAATTTAGCTGATATCCACCAATCACTCACATAGTTGTTCTAATAATACCCGGCCTATTTGCATAGCTATTATAAATATGCCCTTCTCTGAGTTCTATAAATACTTACATTAGTATCTTTGTTTATTCTCAAAGTTAAGGTGATAGAAATTATGGAGGGAACCGCATTCCGTCAGTTTCGAAATATCTGTGTCTTTTGTGGTTCCAGTCCTAGAAAAGATGAGGAGTATGTTAAAGCAGCACAAAATCTGGGTATGATGCTGGCTAGGAGAAAAATTCATTTAGTGTATGGTGGAGGTAACTGTGGGTTAATGGGGTGTGTGGCTACAGCTGCACATGCAGGGGGATGCCAAGTTCTAGGTATTATTCCTATAGCTCTAGCTACATCCAGCAACATAGGGAAGACAATTGGGGAAGAATATAGGGTAGTTTCCATGCATGAACGCATGGCTAGAATGATGAGCAATGCTGACGCCTTCATTGCCTTACCAGGTGGTTTTGGTACTTTAGAGGAGATTTTCCAAATAGTCTCTTGGGCACAACTAAATATGCATCACAAACCGATAGGTTTGTTAAATGTTAATCACTTCTTTGATGGTTTGTTATCTTTTCTAGATCAAGCTGTGGAACAGAGGTTTATCTCACACTCAGCACGACAAATTCTCATCTCAGCTTCAAATGCTAAGGAGTTGATTGATGCTTTACAAGCCTATGTTCATGTACCTGATCTAATTATTACTCCAATAGAATGGACGGCAGATAACCGCAGGAAGCGTAAATTGGATTTGGATCTTCATCTTTAAATGTAGTAAAACGTAGCTATTATTGTACTACTTTTACTTTCTTAGACTCTACTTGTATACCATATTTACCAACCATACTCCTTTAGAGTTGGTAAAACTATCTTTGAATGTTGCTTATGATCCTCTGAACTTTTGAAATATTCTAGTATATCATCCATATATATAATAACAAATTGTTCCAAGGATGACCTAATTACTATTCATTAAATTTATGAATGCAGCTAAAGGTTTGTCAATTTAAATGCATCACCAAGAACTCATAATGCCCATAATAAGTCCTACATCCTCTTCTCTTATCCCTAATTAATGTTACTCATATCCCAAATCTATTTGTGGAAAAATATTGAACACCTTATAACTGGTCAAACAGGTAATCTATACGAGCTAATGGGTTTCTATTGTCACCTTATTCAACTGTCTATAATCTATGCATAGTTATAATGATCCATCTTTCTTTTTCACAGATAGAACTAGAGCACTCCAAATAATAGTACTAGGGCATTTAAATCCCTTGTCTAACAAGTCTTGTAACTAATTTTTTTTTTATATTCAATCGATATCATTCTCTATAGGAATATAGATACTAGTTGGTTCTAAGGAGTAAATAAATTCTCAAATTCTCAAATTGCCGTGGTAAGGTTGTGTAAGATTTCCTCCGCACTGTTTACCGGATTTCGCCTTGGTGGTGCCATTTCCTACTGTGGGAAAAATAAATTGCTATTGAGGTGATCAAGCCCAATAGTTAGTTTAAAAAAAAAATTTAATAGCAGTCATAACACCACCTCGGCATATAGATAGGAAACACTAGTAATTTTCTACCTATATGAAATCACTGATCCCCTACACAGCACTACCATAACATACTTAAGATACTATAAGATCGATTCAGACAACCAACCACCCACTGGCCATCTAGGATCGACCTGCTCTGATACCAATTATGTAACAACCTTTTTTTTGCCTTTATGATTATACAATATTGAGTTCACATACATGTCATTAATCAAAACAGACATATAACATATCAAACACATAGATATTTACATCTTGTTTATTTTGGTTGACCAATTCCGAAGATACAGGTGCGGGTGGTTGCACCTTCACCGGGATCTGAGCCAACTCGACCACAAACATCTTATTTGATTCTGAAATCTGCCCAACATAAAGTAACTCGATCCAATGTGCCCTAAAAGCCAGAGCCTTAGAAACAAAAGCTGCATAAATAATTTTCTGAACATGATATGGAAATATAGTGAGAATTAAATCCCAGTAAGTTCAACAATAAATTATCATCAGTAAAGCTCATCACGTCATGTTCAGCTGTATAAACTACAGAAAATATCTTTGGTCACATGAACGCATTATATCTATGCACATAAGAATCATACTGTAATGATATGTATGACAGGATTAACTATTTTCAAAATATCATATGATGGCCATCAACTTATTCTCATCTCAAGCTACCCCGGTCAGGGTGAGTATCCTCTACTCTCCGGTACGGGCTTTTCTCGCTCCGTCCGACATGACCCACTTTCTCTTTCTTTTCTCATTATCATGATCATAACCGTTGATAGGGCGTCCACTACTGGTGCACCACACGGATTGCCATGTGACCGTGCTCATTTCTTTTCTTTTCACAATGATAGCCAAAAATATGCTTTCAATAACAAGTATGTTCATCAAAATATAACTATTACCATAAATCATTTGTAATCATGCCATGAACATAACTATTTCAAATATCACTTTATAAAATATTTCCATGTCAAAATTTCACACTTAAGATGGTAAGAAGTTCATACAATGGCAATGGCTATGGCTATACTAGTCATTTATTAAGATTCATCTTCTTTTTTAAATACTAATTTTATTTCTTTATTTTCTTGATACAGGTTTTCATCCTATCTAACCTTCTCTTAGTAATCAGACCATAACTCCCTCAATTTAACTCTGATGTAGGTGATCTTGGTGTCCATTTCAAGATAAAACAATTATCTAAAACTATTATGTTGAACATTGTAGCGAAAAATTAAGAAACGAAGGTGATATTACTCCCTCAAAGTACAGGATAGTTCCTCTCGGATAGGTTCTGACCTTTACTGACTAATTAGACCATATCTCCCAAATTGGAACTCCAAATTGAGTTATTCCAGTTGGTAAAAATCCATGAGCCATATATCTATAATTGTTATGTTGGCGCGCTATTTTAATTCCCTACAGAATATTCCCAGAAATTCAAAAACTAAAACATTAATAACATACTCTTCCCTGAATAAACATTTTCTGACCTCTGCTTACTAATCGGATCATATCTACCTCATATGAACTCCAAATTGCATAATTCCAGTGGGTATATTTCCATGAGACATAGATATATAACGTTCATGTGAACCATTTATTTTAATTCCATACAGATAATTTCCAGAAATTAAAATACAAACGCTGTCCTAACATAATCTTCCCTGATGAACCATTTTCTGACCTTGGCTTACTAATCGGACCATATCTACCACATGTGGACTCCAAATTGAATGATTCCAGTGGCTAAAATTCCATGACACACATATCTTTAATTCTTATGTTAACCATTTATTTTAATTCTCTACCAATAATTCCCAGAAATTAAATTACCAAAGCTATCGTAACATATTCTTCCCTGATGATTCATTTTCTGACCTTTGACTACTAATCAGACCATAGCTACCTCATATGAACTCCAAATGGAATGATTCTAGTGGGTGAAAATCCGTGACACATATATATTTAATTCTTATGTTAACCATTTATTTTAATTCCTTATAGATTGTTCCCAGAAATTAAAATACCGAAACTTAAAATTCTGTCAACCATAGCCATACCCATGCAGAACTATCTACACCAACCTAAGTATTCAAACATACATCATATGCAAGATCAATATGTAACATGATATAGCAACATCCATGATCAATTATCAAAGTTCTAAGATCAAAATCTCATATAAATATTATGAGTTTCAAAGGTTTTCTTCAAAAAGAAATATTGTTAAACTTACCTGGAGCACTTAGTCCCCTAGACTTCTCCTTCCTCTTTCTTCCTTTCTTCCTCTCCTTTCCTCACACTACCTTGCTTCTATTTTTGCTCTTCCTCACTTGGACGAAATTCTAATTTTGTAAGGGTGGGTTTTCTTCTATAGACCACCAAATAATTCACCTTTCATGATCATGGGTCTACCTTATCACAATTAGGATACACTTTGTTGAATTTTTAGAAAACAAACAACTTATGTTCTTGTCTTCCTCTTCCTTAGTCAAGATATGCATAGAAAAAGGAGATTTGTATTTTGAAAATTATGATGATATGTTCTTAAGATATGGGACAAGATCCCTTTGATTTAGGGATTCATTTCCTTTTTCTTTTGTCTTAATCAAGTATGATAGATTTGCCTTTTTAAGTGGCAAATTTGTAGCCCTTGAATTTTCCTTACTTAACTAAAATTGTTTGTGTAGGATAATGATGTTTTGTCATAATGCTATGTATTATTACCCACTTGCTAAAGTTATGAATGTAGAATATAGATGTTTTTGTCCTAAAGCCTTGTATTATTATGCCACTTGCCAAAATGATGAATGTAGAATCACACCACTTGCTAAATTTTTGTCTTAATGCCATGTCACTTAATCTTGATTACACCAATATTTCATCACTTTAATTTTATTTTTATTTTTTATTTTTCCTCTTGGGTTTGGGCTCATTCTTGCCCATTTTCCTTACTTTGGTTAAAATTCTACCTTTCATAATGGGCTTGGTCACATTTTCATGATTTTTAGGCTACCGGTCCAATTTCTATATCCTAATCCAAGTCTATGTTTTATTTCTTCCTTGGGCTATCCTATTGGCTTGCTAAAAATTCATGTGAAGTAGAAAAACTCTATATGAAGTGTCTATAGGTTAAAGCCCAATTACGGGTGGAGATACTAAACTTAGTAACTTTTGCTCTTAAATTAAGAAAAATTACCCTAATCCGATCTTCTTGAAATTTTAAGACCTTTACTTACTTCACAAAAATTTATCTTTCTTTATCTAAGAATTTCACCTTTCTTTAACATGTTTATTTCTAATATTTCCTCTTAGGTTTTCTTTCTTTACCTATTCCATTAATATTAGAACATTTCTATGCATATATGTAAGGTGAAGAATTTCTAAGGAAAATATCTAAAAATTACGGGATGTTACATTGGGACCAAAAATGGAACCAAATCACTTGATTTTTTTTTTCATTTTGAAATAATAATAACAAAACGAATTTATGTCAATGTTGATTTGTTTTTGCTTATTTCCAAAATTTGATTATGGATGATTTTGAATATGTTCATTGCTGCGTCCATACTTGATAAATCAATCATCAAATTTATTTTATTATAATAATTAGAATAATTTTGTAGTTAAAATGATCAGATTGATTTGGTAGTTAATGTTATAAATTAATGAACGAAGACAATTTATCTATGATAAATAATAAAATAAGATTTTTTAAAGTCATGTGGTCATTTTGCATTGTAAATTATTTTTCTTTTAAATTTTTTCCAAGTTTTGAAATTTTGATTAACAAATTAAATATATACATAGGTAATTACAATATTTAATGGAGCTTTAGATATACTTAATGAAATTAAAAGTGAAATTGTCACTAGACTAGAGTTAAATTGTAATTTTTTGACAAGTGACATTCTCTTTTTTTTTTTTTTTTAAATCTTGATTAATAAATTAAATATTATATATATATAATTACATTTCAATGTAAATATTTAAACCCTTGCAATAATTAACAAAAAATAAATGAAATTAAAAAGAAAACTGTTATTGCAGTACAACTTTTCATTTGTTGATAAGTAAAACTCTAAATCTTTTTCAATTTCTTCTGCTGGTGGATTCCATATATGTTTTATCTTTAAAATTTTGTTTGATAAATTAAAAAGTATATATAATTACAACATTCAATGAATATATTTAAAACTTCACCATAATCTAACTGTCATGACCCCAAGTTAGGAGTATGTAACTAACACGGGTTTTGAGAATAATCTCATCCCATAAGCCTCTTTCTTGATACATATAAATGAATTTCTCACAATTAATATGGATTGTAACCAAACTAATAATTATATATTCATTTGAGAGCTTAATTTTCTATATGATACAATTTCAATTATCTCAAAATATACACAAATACTATGCAAAATAAAAGCTGAGATCCTGCTTGTGATATATGAAGCAACTCTGGAGTGAAAAATATGACATAAGCCAAAAGCTAGGAGCCTTGAAAATAAATTAGGCTCACCCAGAAAATATGACGCCTAGCTGATCAACTAAAGGAGAATGACCAAAATCTGTATTCTTATATGAAAAATGTAGAAATATCGTATAATGAGTTTGACAACTCAATAAGCAGGTAATCCTTACCATAACAGAAACAAGACAAGAATGGCATAAGTTTTTCTTTTTCACAAGTAATAATTTAATGTAAGGAAAAGATGAATGCCATATGTATCATATGTTTGAAAGAGCAATTAAAAAAAAATTCAGTAATAAGGGGCATAAATATAATGTTAATGTAAGTGACATTCTCTCTCTTCTTTTTATTAAAAAAATCTTGATTAATAAATTAAATATTATATATATAATTACATTTCAATGTATATATTTAAAACCTTGCAATAATTAACAAAAAATAAATGGAATTAAAAAGAAAACTGTCATTGCAATACAACTTTTCATTTGTTGATAAGTAATACTCTAAATCTTTTTCAATTTCTTTTGCTGGTGGATTCCATACATGTTTTATTTTTAAAATTTTGTTTGATAAATTAAAAAGTATATATAATTACAACATTCAATGAATATATTTAAAGCTTCACCAGAATCTAACTGTCACGATCCCAAGTTAGGAGTACATAACCGACATGAGTTTTGAAAATAATCTCATCCCGTATGCCTCTTTTTTGATATATATATATATATATAAATGAATTTCTCACAATTAATATAGATTGTAACCAAATTCATAATTACATATTTATTTGAGTGCTTAACTTTCTATACTATACAATTTCAATTATATCAAAATATAGACAAATACTATGTAAAATGGAAGTTGAGATTTTGCTTATGATATATGGAGCAAGTCTAGAGTGCAAAATACGACATAAGCCAAAAGTTGGGAGCACTGGAAATAAATCAGGCTCACCCAGAAAATGTGTTGCCTAGTGTCACGCCCCTACTTTTTAGGGACGTGAAACACATATATCATGAACATATATTTTCCATAAATATGCATATTTCAATCCTTTAACATGTAAACCGGTACATGTAGGTTTCCATACATATACAATATACAAACCAAATCCACAAACATCAGAGTAATGACAGAAGCAGGGATCCTGTCTGTGGCATATAGAGCATACTCTAAAATTGAAATATAATACAATCCAAATAATGTAAGCTTTGGAAGCAACGTAGGCTCACCCAGGGAGTAAGCAGCCTAGCTGATGACTTATCCATAGGACTAGACTCTATATCCTTATCTGAAAAAGATGTAACATCATGTAGTGAGTTTGACAACTCAGTGAGTAGATAAGACCTCCTATAACTTCTTAGGTCAGCATATAGATGAACTCATACGTTAAAATTTCTCACATAGAAGGTACAGTTCAGAAGTACATCCATATGGGACCCGTATTTCAAATATCCTCATTTCACAATATAGCCCAATATTCAAAACCAAATACAGTGCAATATGATTATAAAACAAATGTTATGTAATAAAAGATTTCACATGCTTTAGGAGGTTTCCATATTAAAACTAATAAATATTCCCAAGCATATAGCAAGGGAGGGTAAATCACATATCAATAATAGGAGGCATCCAGCTTTTTCCGATAACAATAATAGGAGGCATCCCGCTCTTCCCAATAATAATAACTCTCGTGTGTTGGCCGTCACACGAGACTAGCACCACCCCTACTAGTTAAGGTGTCAAGGTGCACCAGGGCTAACATTCCTTACTGTTAGCATACAGTGATTCCAATAGGATTCCTCCATAAATTACATATTTGCACATATGCCATATCGTTCAAAACAGAGGTTTTAGTATAAATTCATAATTTTCAATCTCAATACAATTCCTCTGTCAAAAATTTCTCAATCAGGGTTTATCACATATACATGCCCTTTTTCAAGGTAATCATATAACTTTACAAAACAATGCAACATACACAATATATTTTCTTTACCATATGGTGAGAAATACATTTAAAATCACATATTCAGTGAGTTCAAAAATTCATTTTCAAAACCATACTTTTCTCGAACTATATACCAGATTGTAAACAATTCAAATAATTTAATCCATTTCAGAGACATATAAAAGTATAAATAACTTATAATCATAATCAATTATCCAATTAAAGTTCAAGAAGAGCATAGGGTAAGTCATAGAAAGAATTATCTATTCACAAGATAAGGGCCCTAGATTAAACAGCCCTAAAATATACTTTTTCAATCCAACTGTGACCAAATAAACCTAAAAATAAGTTCAGAGGATCCAAAAACTTAAGAAATAGCTCTAGGAGCTCGGTCAACGCTGGTCAACTGTAGGGCTTACTGTTCATCGTCGAAAATTACCATTCACGACGGTTGGATTTACTGTTTACAACATATAAAAGTTGTCAGATAATAGCCAAATTTCATGTCCTAAGGTTTTTTCATCTCCTGAATTCATCTACGGTGTCAGATTTTCAATTTAAGGACTCTAAGTAGGAGATGCAGAACTTATCTTCCTGGAGTTTTTCCTCCACTTTTTGGCAAATTTTCGGTCAAATTTCCAGAAACCAATTGGATAGAATTGTAATCCTTGTCGTTCTAAATCCGTAGGCAGTGATGGTGTTGAAATCCGAAATCCAAAAGTGTTAGAAATCTAGAGATAAATTTTTTGATTTTTAGAGAGAGAAAGTGCAAAAATTTTTATGCCCCTTCTGCATCTGAATTCTCTTAAATCATTTGAGGGACCTATTAGCAAAATTCCAATTGTTGAGGGGTGTCCTTGCAATTTTCGTTATTTACATTTTGACCCCTAAACTTTAGAAAATTACATTTTGGCCTCAAAACTTAAATCCTCATATTAAATTCACAATTTCTCAAACAATATGATAAATAAACATATTTCCAATGGTACTTATTTCCATTTATCATAATCTTCATTTACATTGATAATGTTTCCTTAATTCAGGATTTTTCATTTATTCAGGGTTTTTATTTTAGGGCTATTACATCTAGCTGATCAACTATCTGAAAGAGAATGACCAAAATCTATATTCTTATATGAAAAACGTAGAAATATTGTGTAGTGAATTTGACAATTTAGTGAGCAGGTAATCTTTACCATTATGAAAATAGGACTAGCATGGCACAATTTGTTTTTTCACAAGTAATAATTTAATGTAAGGAAAAGATGAATGCCATATGTATCATATGTTTGAAAGAGCAATTACAAGAACATTTCAGTACTATAGGGCATAAATATAATGTTAATGTATTCTATAAATAATTACAAATCAAATCTCTAAAATAATTACTGAAATTTAACTAAAAGATTACGCACCAAATAAAGTCACGAGTCTCTTATAAGAACCAAAGAATGAAGTAGGGGGAAGTGTTCGCTATTAATCAGGTCAAAAGCCTGTGCTCCATCGGGCAAAAACCCATAATCTATCAGGTCATTGCCTGAAAAGTCCATTAGGCAAAAGTTTGTACAATCTATTAGGTAAAAGCCCGTACAATCCATAGGCAAAAGTATGTACAATCCATTAGGCCAAAGCCCATTACATAAAATTCGAGGTGCTCTAGGGCTAGCACTAACTACTGCTAACTTGTAGTGTTTCCAATTTAAATTCCTCCGTATAGATACAATAAAGAAATAACAAGAAATGCTAGAGGTAAATGAAATATTATGGCATTTCTAGAAAATCATATCTCCACTTATTAACATTAGTCATAACAATTCTAACCTAACTTACACATTTATATCTATAGGCTCATACATGTGCCTCATATAGTCATTTATTAATTTATGTAAAACATAAAACATCACCATGACCTAACATACATTTTTTTTAGTATTTTTAATCAGTATCAATTAATATCAATAGAGAAATAAAGTATATATGATGCTTGTCCTACATTCCTAAGGTTTATATTAGGAGTCATGCTTTAAAATACTTGTTCATGATAAAATGAGTTTCACGTTAGTAATAATATTTCAAAAGTATTTTCGATGAAATGCCAATTAAATTATGGGTTTTCAAATGGATTTAATATATAACAAGGTAGTGCTATGGATATATTAAAAAGATAACTAAAATTTATGTTATAGTAAGTATTATTTATCACAGAGTAAGAGCTCAAGATTAGACAGCCATAAAATATACTTTTTTAATTCAAATTTGACCAAATAGATTTAAAAAACGTGTCCGGAGGGTCCAAAAACTTAGAAAATAACTCCAAGAACTTAATCAACTGATGAGTATTGTTCATGGCCGAAAAAAACTATTCATGCCGAAAAATACTATTCACACATTGTTTGGGGACTGTTCACTGAAGAATAATTTGCAAAATTAGAGCACAAAATCATGTTGTTTGATCATGAAATTCATCATACAACCAATACTTTATATCCTTAACAAAACCCCTAACTCGAAAGCTTGAAAAACCATCAATAATCCAGTATTTTAAAAAAATTATATATAAGTTACTATTCACAATTTTTCGGTGAAATTCTAGTGAACTTCCGATGAAATTGATTGGTGGGTTTTGAAGTTCTCGTCGCCACAAGTCCAACGGTACCATCCGTGGGCTTGTCTCTAGTTTCCTTCCTCCTTTCTTTCGTTTTTTCACCTATTATTATTTAATAATTGGATAATGAGATTTATTGTTATATATATACATATAAATATTATTGTTCATCTTAAAATATCCTAAAAATTCTGAAAAAAGTTATATTATTGCAAAACTTTAATTGTACTCTTAAATCATGACTTTTCTTGATAAAAATTTTAATAAAACAAATCACAAAATAAATATCCTTATGCATAATAAAAGAAAAAATATTTCTAAAAATAAAACACAAATTTATTAAAGGTCAATATAATTATTTTAAGAAAAATAAAAATTAATTTAATTAAAAGTATATTTACTTTTAGTAAAACAAAATCATTTAAAAATAAAAATATATTTATTTATAACAAAATATTATTATTTAAAAATTACAAAATATTACACTAATAGTAATAAATAACATTATAAAATAAAATTGCCACTATATGTCTGTGTATATACACACACACACACACATACATGTAAGTATACATACATACGTATATGTATGTATGTATGTATAAATACTTATATATATGTATATACATGCATGTATACATACATACATACATACATGTATATATGTATGTACATATAGATGTATACATATATACCTATATGTACATACATATATCCATGTATGCATGTACATAATGATGTAAACATACATCCATGTATATATGTATGTACATATACATGTATGTATGTGTATGTATGTATACATATATATGTATATATACATACATTTATGTGTATATGTATATGCATACATGTATACTATATGTATACATACATATATATATATATATATATATATATATATATATATATATATATATATATATATATATATATAAGTATGTATTTATATATACATACATGTGTATACATATATGTAAAACCATTTGTACACTTTGTTAGTATTTTCAATATAATATTGTACATTTCAATATTTTCTACATTCAAAGTTCAATTACTCTCTACATCCATTGCATCATCTTGAATCTACATCGATCTTGCCCCATTTGTGTATTAAAGCCTTATCTAATGTCACACCTCTAATTTAAGGGCATGTGAGATACAAATTTCACAAAGAGATCTTTACCACAACATGCATAATACAATCATTTATCTTGGAAACAGACACATATAGGTTCTATCATGTATACACTATATACATACTAAGTTTATAAATATAAAAATAACAGTAGAAGTAGGGATTCTATCTGTGGCATACAAAGCATACTCTAAGATACAAATAAAGTATTATCCAAACTCTGTGAGCCTTGGAAATAACGTAGACTCACTCAGAGAGTATGTCATCTAACTAATTACCTATCTGTAGGACCAGACTCTGTATCTTTATCTGAAAGATATAGAGATATCGTGTAGTGAGTTTGATAACTTAGTGAACAGATAAAACCTCCTATGATCTTCTAAGTCAACATATAGATGCACTCATATGCTAAAATTGTCACATATAAAATACAGTTCGGAAGTTATCCATATGGGACTCACATTCCAAATATTCTTAATTCAAAAGATAGTCAGATGTCCAAAACCAAATACAATATGGTATGGTCATAAAATAAATATTGTTATGCATTAAAATATTTTGCATGTAAATATTAGGAGAATCTTATATCAGAACCAATAGATAATCCCAAGCACATAGCATGGGAGGGTAATGATAGATCAAAAAGTCAGTATTTTTCCTAGATAGGAGGCATCCCATTCTCCTACATAGATCATATCTCGTATGTTAGCCATTACACAAGACTCGCAAAACTCCTACTAGTTGAGGTTTCAAGATGTACGAGGGTTAACATCTCTTAATGTTAGCAAACAATGTTTCCAATAGGATTTTTCCATAGAAAAATAATTGCATAAATACAATGTTGTTCAAAATAAAAGTTACAATCTGATATAGAAATTTCGGTCTAAATTCAGTCCTCTGTCGTAAACTTTCCAATCAGAGTTTAATACATATCCACACCTTTTTCCAAAAAGAAACCTTATTATTATATAGATCAATGCCACGTGCACAAAAATATTCTTTTTTCAAAATGATGAGAAATGTATTTAGAAACACATGTTCAATGGATTTTGAAATCAATATGCAAAACAATATGAACAATATGCTGACTAGTAAGAAAAATGATAATTTAACCCATTTCATAAACTTGTATTAGTATAAGTAACTTGTATACAGAACCACTTATACATTTAAAGTTCAAAAAGAGTATATGATAAGTCATAGTAAGGACTGTCTACTCACAAAGTTAGGATTTCAAGTTTGACAGCCCCAAAATATATGTTTCCAAGCTAAATCTAAAATAATAGACCTTAAAATCGAGTTCAGAGGGTCTAAAAACCTAGGAAATGACTCCAAAATCACAAAATTTGGCATCTAGAAGTTTGGTCAACGCAACAGGGGGAAAGTGTATGAGCTGCATGTGCCATCTGTAGGGGCTGTGTGTGGGCTTCACGTGCCTAGAGAGAGAGAGAGAGCGTGTAGAGGCGCGCGAGGCTCCTCCAAAAGTGATTTAAGTCCGAAATTTGAGATCCCAAGGTTTTTTTACCTCCTGAATGCATCTATAGTGTTAGTTTTCCATTTTGAAAACTTTAAATAGGAGTTTCGAAACTCACCTTTTTATGGGTCTTTCTTTTTCATTTTCTAGCAGATTTTCAGCCAATTTTCTAGAATCCAATTAGATGAATTTGTAGATCTCTTCGTTTTGAGTTCGTTAGTGGTGGTGGTGTCCAAATTCGAAGTTCAGAAGTGGCAAAATCTTAGAGAGAAGTTTTGGAGTTTTCTAGTGAGAAAAAGTGAATTTTTGGGAAAGGGTCTGCAATTTTTCTACGCCTCCCTTCGGTAGATTGCATAATAATATCATGTAATAGCCCTAAAATAAAAGAAAACCATCAATAAATGAAAAATTATGAATTAAAGAAAAATTATGAATGTAAACGAGGATTATGATAAATGGAGATAACTACCTGTGGAAATGTTTTTATTTATCATATTGTTTGAGGAATTATGAAGGTAATATGATGATTTAAGTTTTGGGACCAAAATGTAATTTCATAAAATATAGGGGTCCAAATGTAAATAAAAAAATAGCAAGGAGACCCCTAAACAATTGGAATTTTGCTGATAGGTCCCTTAGATGATTTTAAGGGAAACCGAATGCAGAACTAGCGCGAAATTTTTGCATTTTCTTTCCCTCTCCCTATTTTCTCTCTCTAAAAACCCTAAAACTTCTCTTTAGATTTTTAGCATTTCTGTATATCAAATTTTGACACCACCACCACCAACAGATTCAGAACAACGAGGACTACAATTTTATTTGATTGGTTTCTGAAAATTTGGCCGAAAATCTATCGAAAAAGGGAGAAAAATCTCTAAGAAGGTAAATTCTAAAACTCATACTTTGAGTCCTCAATTTGAAAATTTGATACCATAGATGGATTTAAGAGGTGGAAAAACTTTAAGATATGAAATTTTGCTGCCATCTAAAAACTTTTGTATATCATGAACAATAAATTTGGCCGTCGTGAATAGTGATTCTGACAGTAAATAGTAATTTCGGCCATGAACAATAATCCACAATTGACCAACGTTGACCAAGCTCTCAGAGGGAAAATTTTACAATTATGTAGTCATTTCCTAAGTTTTTGGACCCTCAAACTCTTTTTTGAGGTCTATTTGGTCAGATTTGGCTTAAAAAAAATATGTTTTGGGCAATCCAACTTAGAATACTAGTTTTGTGAGTAGATAATTCTTTCTATGATTTACCATATACTCTTCTTGAACTTTAAATGTATAATTAGTTATATTTACAAGTTATTTATACTATTATATATCTCTGAAATGGATTAAATTATTTGATTTATTTGCTAACTAGGATATTGTTCAAGAAGAGTATGATTTTGTATAATGATTTTAAAGCCATTAAACTTGTAATTTTGCATACATTTCTCAACAATATAAAAATTGAATATTTTATGCACATGCCATTAATCTGTAAAGCTTTAAGATTGTCTTAAAAAATGGTATGTATATGTGATGAACTCTAACTGGGAAGTTTATGACAGATAAGCTGTACTGAGACTGAAATTTTGTAATATACTGAAAGTTCTGTTTTGAATTATATGGCATATGTGTAAATGATAATTTCTATGGAGGAATTCTATTGGAAACACTATTTGATAACAGCAGGTGATATTAACCCTGGTGCACCTTGATACTACAACTAGCAGTGGTGGAGCTAGCCTCGTGTGATGGCCAACACACGGGATATGATATGTGATGGAGAGCAGGATGCCTCCTATTTGGTTAAGATGCCGACTATATTATACGTGATTGGCCTTCCATTGTTGTATGCTTGGAAAATATCCATATTAGAGTCCCTTCGCATATCCTTTTGAATGGTGGTAGGGCAAATATCAGCGAGATGCTGAGTTTAGGAAAATCCTACACTGCTAAAGTACATAAGGGTTTGAACTCTGATATGGTAATTCTGATATGGGATTCTCCTAATGTTTTCATGAGAAATATTTTGATGCATAACAATATTTGATTAATGATCATACTGTATTGTATATGGTCTTAGATATCTGTATGTGATTTATATTGAGAATATTTGAAATGCGGGTCCCATATGGATGTACCTCTGAATTGTAATTTTTTATGTGATAAATTTTAGTACATGAGTATATCCATATGTTGAGTTAAGAGGTCATAGGAGGTATTATCTGCTTATTGAGTTGTCAAATTCACTACACGATATTTATATTTTTTTAGATAAGGATACAGAGTTTGGTCTTGTAGCTACGTGATCAACTAGATGCCATATTCTCTAGTTGAGCCTACGTTGCTTCCAAGGCTCACAGTGTTTAAAACTTATGTATTTGTAATCTAGAGTATATTCTAAATGCCACAGGCATAATCTCTGCTTCTGCTATAATATGGATATGTGTAGACTTGGCATGTATATTTAGCTATACTAAAAACTTGTGAACGTATGTTTTACTCCTGTTATGTGATATACTTGAAACAAGTATGCAATAAAATAAGGGTAAAGTTATTTGCTATTCGTGACAATCGCGTTCCTTTAAATTGGGGGTGTGACGAGTTGGTATCAGAGCATTAGGTTTTTGTATGGCTATCAGAGCAAATGATTATTTATTAGAACCTTTAGTATGGATATGAGTCAGACATATTTATACTTCACATGCTGCTGAGGGATTTTATAGGGTTTCACTTTCCTTTCTATTCCAAGTTTGTTAAATTTCCTAGTATAAGACTAATTGAATATTATGGTATTTTAAAAAAGTTGATTTGTTTTGTATAGTCTATGATGCCGCCAAGAACTAGAGCGGTTGGTAGAGAAGTTGTAAATCGTGCATCCTCTACAGAAGAGTCTACACAATCTATAATTTCAGTACAAAGAGGTCGTGGTAGAGGCTAACTTAGAGAAAGAGGTAGAGGGCGTGCACGGGATATGAGAACCCCAAGACATGATGAACATGTTTATATATCTAATAAAGTCCTTGAGGAGAGAGAAAAACTCCTCATGAGCCATATGATAGAACAACTAATATGATTATTGGCATACACAAGAGCTTAGAGACATTGGCTGGATTTATAGTAGAACAGGGCATGAGGGATATCCAGCCACTAAGAAATGCTCCTGAAGCACAAGAAGTAGAAAGACTAGGTGAAAAAGATGACAAGTTTATAGGGATTGAGTTGACATTACCGTAATTCCTTAAGTTAAAGCCCTCGACTTTTTCTAGGTCAGATATTTAGGAGGACCTATAGATATTCATTGATGATGTAGAACGAATTCTCAGAGCTTAGGGTGCTCTACTAGAAGATCTATTGAGCTAGTTTCTTTTCAACTATCAGATGTGGCCCAGGTTTAGTTTGAGACTGGTACAAGGAAGAGTAGTTATTTTACCGCCAATGAATCATTTCCTGCCAATGAGTGAAAGGGACAAGAGGGTCAGAGAATTTGAAAAATTAAGGTAGATGCTGAACATGACAGTTTTTAAATATGACATCCGTTTTACCCGGTTGTCTAGATATGCACCATATCTGGGTCCTAATGAAAAATATAGAATTAAGAGATTTGTTTTCAGATTGATACATCTATTATTTTAATAGGTGGGTCCCTAGATAAACCATTTCATAACTTATTCAGCGGTTGTGATTTGTGTTATAATAATGGAAACACAAGAGCTAGCAGACTTAAAAGGTCTAAAGAGAAGAAAAAGAGATCGAGATAGTAATATCCAGACTAGTTATAATCTTAATATAAGAGGACCAAGATTTCAGAATCTACAGCGTTTGATTCAAGCAGGGTTTAGTAGCTTAAGCCAGGTATCAGTCAATATTAATAAGTAAACAATGATTCAAAGAGATATGAGACCCACTAGTCAACAAGATTCAAGATCAATTCCATTATGTCCCATTTGCGGCAGGCCTCATACTGGATAGTGTTATAGAGAAATTGGTACATGTTTTAAGTGTGGACAAGTGGGTCATCAGATGAGAAATTGGCCACAATTACAAAATTTGAGTCAAACATTAGACAGCCAACTTTATCCCCTGCATTTGTACCAGCACGACCAACTACAATAGATTCAATTAAAGTAAATAGTGGTGGTACTAGTAGAGGAACAAGAAGTCGAGGCTAAGAACAAGCCCGAGTTTTTGCCTTGACACGATAGGATGCTCAGGCCTCAAATGCAGTGATAACAGGTATATTATCAATATGTTCTCATAGAGCATATGTACTATTCAATCCTAGTTCTACTCATTCTTATATATCACCATTCTTTGCTAAGAAATTGGGTAGATATCCTATTAGTTTACATTGTTTTTTTATGGTTGCTACTTCATTGGAAGAATTCTTATTAGTAAACGATGTGTATAAATTGTGTGAGATTTTGATAGAAGATAATGAGGTTTTTATGGATTTGATAGTTTTAGATATGTTGGATTTTGATGTGATACTGGGAATGGATTGGTTGTAATTATGCCATACCATTTTAGACTATCATCTTAAGGTGATTAAGTGTAATATTCTCGCAAAATCTTCCTTCCTGATACAAGGAGATCGTAGTGGGGTACCCAGTAATTTAATCTATGCTCTAACAGCTCATAAGCTATTACAAAAAGGATGCCAAGGGTATTTATCAGTGGTCAAAGATATTGATATAAAGTACTCCAATATGGAGCAAGTTCTAGTGGTTATAGAATTTTTTGATGTGTTCCCTGAGTAATTGCTAGGGTTACCTCCAGAACGGGAAATTGAGTTCAGTATTGATTTACTTACAAGAACCCAACTAGTGTTTATACCTCCATATAGAATGGAACCGACTGAGCTCAAGGAACTGAAGAATCAATTACAAGACTTGATAGACAAGAGATTTATATGCCCTAGTACTTCTCTTTGGAGTGCTCCAGTCCTATTTGTAAAAAAGAAAGATGGATCGCTACGATTGTGCATTGATTACAAACAGTTGAATAAGGTGATAGTATGTAATAAGTATCAATTACTTTGTATAAATGATTTGTTTGACAAACTGTAGAGTGCTCAATATTTTTCAAAAATTGATTTAAGATCTGGATATCATCAATTGTGGATAAGGGAGGAGGATATTCCAAAAACTACTTTCAAGACTCGGTATAGTCACTATGAGTTCTTAGTAATTCCATTTGATTTAACAAATACCTTAGTTGCATTCATGGATTTGATGAATAGAGTATTTAAATCTTTCCTGGATCAATTTTTTATTGTATTCATAGATTATATCCTGGTGTATTCAAGGAGTTCAGGGGAGTATGAGCGACATTTAAAGATAGCTTTGCAATCCCTAAGAGAACACCAACTATATGCTAAATTTTTAAAATGTGAATTTTGGCTTAGTAGTATTTTTTTTAGGACATGTGGTAACCAAAGATGGTATTCAAGTTGATCCTAAGAAGGTAAAAGCGGTGCAGCAATGGGCATGCCCTACCATAATTACAGAGATCCGTAATTTTCTTATTTTGGCAGGCTATTATCGCAGATTCGTTATAGTATTTTCAAAAATTGCTACTCCCTTGATGATATTGACAAGGGAAGGAATAAAGTTTGATTAGTCAAATGAATGTGAGAAAAGTTTTTAGAAACTTAATGAATGTTTGATTACGGCGCCAGTACTGTCTATTCCTTTAAGTATAAGTGGATACACAATATACTGTAATGCATCAAAAATTGGATTAGGGTGTGTATTGATGCAACATGGTTGAATCATTGCATATGCATTTAGACAGTTTAAGCCACATGAGCAAATTTATTGACTCATGATTTGAAAATGGCAGCAGTGGTTTTTGCTCTCAAAATTTGGAGGCATTATCTGTTTAGTGAGACATGCGAAATCTATACAGATCATAATAGCCTCAAATACATTTTTCAAAAGAAAGATCTTAACTTGAGACAAATACGATGGATGGAATTACTTAAAGATTAAGATTGTACAATACTATATCATCCGGGTAAGGCCAATGTAGTGGCTGATGCAATAAGTAGGAAATCTATGAGTAGTTTGGCTTATATCATAGTGATAAAGAGGCCGTTGGTTAAAGAAATGTATAAGTTGGAAAGTCATGGGTTAGTATTGGAAGTAAAGGAGTTTGGGATACTATTGGCCCATATATAGTTTTAATCGTCTTTGGTTGAGCAGGTAAAAAAGGCATAGGAAGAGGATGTCTATTTGTGCAACAAAATTAAAGAGGTGAAGAATGGCAATGATGTTGAATTTACTATAGACTCTGAAGGAATTCTGAGATTAGGCAAGCGGTTGTGTATACCTAATAAAGAAGATATGAAGAAAGAGATTTTAGAGGAAGCTCATAGATCCATATATACCATTCATCTTGGGGTTACTAAAATGTATCAAGATTTAAAAGAAATGTATTAGTGGGATGTAATGAAGAAAGATATAGCCGATTATGTTTCTCGATGTTTAACATATCAACAAGTGAAAGCAGAACATTAAAGACCTGTAGGATTACATCAATGGATAGAGATACCTGAATGGAAATGGGAAAGAATAACTATGGATTTCGTTACAAGGCTACCGTGAACACCAAAAGGATTTGATTCAATATGGGTAATCATTGATAGGTTGACTAAATTAGCACATTTTCTAGTAGTGAAAACCACATACAATGTAGCTCAGTATGAATATTTGTATTTGAATGAGGTAGTGAGGCTTCATGGAGTGCCAATATCGATTATTTCTGATTGAGGACTACAGTTCACATCTTGTTTTTGGAGAGTATTCTAAGAAGCTTTGGGCACGAAGTTAAATCTCAGTACTGCTTTTCATCCTCAAACAGATGGACAGTCTGAACAAACCATCCAAATATTGGAAGACATGCTTCGGGCACGTGTGCTTAATTTTCAAGGTAGTTGAGAAAGATTCTTGCCCCTAGCTGAATTTCCTTATAACAATAGCTACCAAGCCAGTATACAAATGGCCCCTGTTGAGGCATTATATGGTAGACATTGTCGTTCTCTAATCAAATGGTTTGAGATGGACGAAGCTAAGATTTTTGGGCTGACGTTAGTACCAGATGCAATTGACAAGGTAAAGTTGGTTAAGAAAAGGTTATTAGCACTCCAGAGTAGACATAAAGCTTATGTTGATAATAGACGTCGGCCATTGGAATTTGCCATAGGCGAACATGTCTTTTTGAAGATATTTCATATGAAAGGAGTAGTAAGATTTGGGAAGAAAGGGAAGTTAAGTAAATGGTACATAGGACCATTTGAAATTCTTGATAGGATTGGCTTAGTAGCTTATCATTTAATTTTACCACCTGAATTGGGTAATGTCCATCCAGTCTTTCTTGTCTCTATGCCACGAAAGTACTTGCCAGATCCTACATATGTTATACAGTGCCCACAGATTTAGTTACAGGAAGACTTAACTTATAAGGAACAATCAGTAGCGATAATAGACAGACAAGTAAAGAAATTGCATTCAAAAGAAATACCTACAGTGAAAGTGATATGGCAAAATCACTCTTCTGAGGAGGCTACTTGGGAAAGAGAGGATGACATTCGCACTACATACCCACATCTTTTTGAATCACGAGATTAGTTTTAATTGTAAGTATAGAGATGAAATATAGGGACCAAATTTCTTTAAGGGAAGAAGAATGTAATAGCTCTAAAATAATGGAAAACCCTGAATAAATGAAAAATCCTGAACTAAAGAAAAATTATGAATGTAAACGAGGATTATGATAAATGGAGATAAGTACCGTTGGAAATATGTTTATTTATCATATTTCTTGAGAAATTATGAAGGTAATATGATGATTTAAGTTTAGGGGAAAAATGTAATTTCTTAAAAGTTTAGAAGTCAACATATAAATAACAAAAATAGTAAGGACACCCCTCAACAGTTGAAATTTTGCTAATAGGTCCCTCAAATGATTTTAAGGGAAACCAGATGCAGAACTAGCGTGAAATTTCTGCACCCTCTCTCTCTCTCCCAATTTTCTCTCTCTAAAAAAATCTTAAATTTCTCTTTAGATTTCTAGTACTTCTAGACCTCAGATTTGGACACCACCACCACTAATCGATTCAGAACAACGAAGACTACAATTCTATCTGATTGATTTCTGGAAACTTGGTCAGAAATCTACCGAAAAAGAGAGGAGAAACTCTAGAAAGGTCAGTTTTAAAACTCTTACTTAGAGTCCTCAAAATGAAAATTTGACATCATAGACGAATTTAGGAGGTGGAAAAACCTTAGGATATGAAATTTTGTTGTCATCTAACAACTTTTGTATGTCATAGATAGTAAATTCAGCCGTCATAAATAGTGATTCCAGATCGTGAACAGTAATCCCTAATTGACCAGCATTGATCAAACTCTCGGAGGCTAAATTTCACGATTTTATAGTCATTTTCTAGTTTTTCAGACCCTCCGAACACGTTTTTGATGTCTATTTATTCATATTTGACTTGAAAAAATACATTTTGGGCTATCCAACTTAGAATACTAGTTTTGTGAGTAGATAATTCATTTTATGACTTACCCTATACTCTTCTTGAACTTTAAATGTATAATTAGTTATGTTTACAAGTTATTTATACTGTTATATATCTCTGAAATAGATTAAATTACCTGATTTACTTGCTAACTAGCATATTGTTCAAGAATAGTATGGTTTTGTATAATGATTTTAAAGCCATTAAACATGTGATTTTGCATACATTTCTCAACAGTATAGAAAGTGAATATTTTATCCACATGGCATTAATCGATATAAGATTGCTTTGGAAAAAGGGCATGTAAATGTGATGAACCCTGACTGGAAAGTTTATGAGAGATGAGTTGTACTAAGACTGACATTTTGTACTATACTAAAAGCACTTTTTTGAATGATATGTTATAATATCTCGTAATTTTTATTTTTAAATAATATTTTACTATAAACAAGTATTTTTTTTAAAAATGATTATGCATGTTTTGCTAAAAGAAAGTATACTTTTAATTAAAATAATTATTGTTTTGCTTAAAATAATTATATTGGCCTCTAATAAATTTTTGATATATTTTTAAGAGTATTTTGTGATTTGTTTTATTAAAATTTTATCAAGAAAAGTCATGATTTAGGAGTTCAACTAAAGTTTTATAAGAATGTAAGTATTTAGAAAATTTTGGAATATTTTAAGATGAAAAATGGTATTTATATGAACATATATATAAAATAAAATAAAATAAAAATAATATTAAATATTTAATTATTAAAAAAAAGAGAAAATTGGGAGGGGGAGATCAACCGAGAGGAAGGAGTGTCTGCAAAAAAACTTAGATGAATAGTATGAATAGTGTAAATAGTACCTCCATGTTTTCTCTCTATATCTGATGTGTCTACCGGCCTCTGATTTCAAAACTGAGGGTACCATTGGATTTAGGACAAAGAAAACTATGATTTTGACTAAATAATCTTTCAAATCAACTGTAAAATCGCCGTAAATGGGAAGTAAATTTTTTTAAGAAAATGTAAACTCTAAAATTCTTATTTAGAGACCTCAAATTGGAAATCTGACACTGTAGATGGATTCAGGAGCTAGATAAACCTTAGAATATGAAATGTTTTAGCCATCTGACAACTTTTTGTTCATCGTAAATAGTAATTTCTGATAGTAAATAGTGATTTCGTCGGTGTGAACAATATTTCCGGCCATGAATAGTGACCAAGTTCCTGGAGTTATTTTCTTACTGTTTGGACCCTCTAAACACATTTTTGAAGTCTGTTTAGTGAAATGTGGATTGAAAAAGTGCATTTTAGGGCTGTCCAATCTGGAGCCCTTACCTTGTGAGTGGATAATTCTTTCTTTGACTTGCCCTATACTCTTCTTGATCTTTAAACATGTACTTGATGATGTTTATGAGATATTTACACTTCTATATGTGCTTGAAATGTATTAAAATTATCTGAATTGCTTACAATTTGAAATATAGTTCAAGAAGAGTATAGTTTTGAAAAATGAATTTTTGAATTCATGGTATATTTGATTTCACATGTATTTTTCATTAAATGATAAAGTGAATATTTATGCATGCAGCATGATTTATAAAGCTATATGATTGCCTCGAGAAATGGCATGTATATGTTATAAATCTTGAATGGGTAATTTATGACATATAATCTGTATTGAGACTGAAATTATGTATTATACTGAAAACTCTATTTTGAATGATATGAAACATATGCATATGATAATTTTGTGGAGGAATCCAATTAGAAACATTATTTGCTAACAGCAGGTGATGTTAGCCTTGATGCACCTTGATACCTCAGCTAGTAGAAGTGGTGCTAGCCTCATGTGAGGGCCAAGACACGGGATATAAAATTTGATGGAAAGATGGATGCCTCCTATATAGGCGAGATGCCGACTATATGATATTTGACTTGCCTCCCTTGCTGTACGCTTAGGAAATACCCAAATTAGAGTCCCTTCGTGTATACTATTGAATGGTGGTAGGGCAAACTGTAACATCCTTAATTTCATTTCTTTTATTGATAAAGGTACATAAAAAATTTAATTAAGGAAATAAAATTTATTAGACAATATTTTAGATATCTAAGGAAATATAGTCGTTAGAAATTCTTCACCTTATGTATATGCATAGAAAATGTTTCTAACATTAAGAGAACAAATAAAGAAGGAAAATTTAATAGGAAAGAAATTAGAAATAACATACTAAAGAGATGCAAAATTCTTGGATAAGGAAGATAAATTTTTAGAAACAAGTAAAGGTCTTAAAATTTCAAGAACATTGAATTAGGGTAATTTTTCCTAATTCAAGAACTATAGTTACTAAGTTTAAAATCTTTACCCATACATTGGGCTTTTACCTATGGACACTTCATATAGAGTTTTTCCACTTCACATAAGTTTCTAGCAAGACTATTGGATAACCTAAACAAGAAATAAAACATAGACTTGGACTAGGATATAGTAATTGCACCAATAGCCCAAAAATTATGAAAATGTGACCAAGCCCTCCAAGAGAGGAAGAATTTTATCCAAAGCAAAGAAAATGGGTAGGACAAGCCCATAATGGGTAGGAATAAGCCCAAATCCAAGAGGAAAAATAAAATAAAATAAATTAGATGATGATATAATAATAAGAATAAAGATTAGGTTACATGGCATTAAGACAAAAATTTAGCAAGTGGTGTGATTCTACATTCATCATTTAGGCAAGTGGCATGATAATACAAGGCTTTAAGACAAAAACATCTATATCCTACACTCATAATTTTAGCAAGTGGTATGATAATACATGGTATTAAGACAAAACATTCATAGCCCACACAAATAATATCAACCAAATAATGGAGATTCAAGGGCTAGAAATTTGCCACCTAAAAAGGCAAACCTATCATACTTTTTTAAGACAAAAAAAAGGAAATGAATCCCTAAATCAAAGGGACCTAGTCCCTTATCTTAAAAACATATCATCATAATTTTCAAAATACAAATCTCCTTTTCCTATGCATATCTTGACTAAGGAAGAGGAAGACAAGAACATAAGTTGTTTGTTTTCCAAAAATTCAACAAATTGTATGTTAATTGTGATAAGGTAGACCCATGATCATGAAAGGTGAATTATTTGGTGGTCTATATAAGAAAACCCACCCTTACAACATTAGAATTTCGTCCAAGTGAGGGAGAGGAAAAATAGAAGCAAGGTAGAGTGAGTAAAGGAGAGGAAGAAAGGAAGAAAGAGGAAGGATAAGTCTAGGGGACTAAGTGCTCCAGGTAAGTTTAACAATATTTCTTTTTGAAGAAAACTTTTGAAACTTATAATATTTATATGAGAATTTGATCTTAGAACTTTTATGATTGGTCATGATGTTGCTATATCATGTTACATATTGATCTTGCATGTGATGTATGTTTGAATATTTAGGTTGGTGTAGATAGTTCTGCATGGTTTTGGCTATGGGTGGCAGAATTTTAAGCTTCGGTATTTTAATTTCTGGGAACAATCTATAAGGAATTAAAATAAATGGTTAACATAAGAATTAAAGACATATGTGTCATGGATATTGAGGCACTGAAATCATTCAATTTGGAGTCCATATAAGGGAGATATGAACCGATTAGTATACAAAGGTCAGAAAATGGGTCATCAGGGAAAAATATGTTAGGATAGCTTCGGTATTTTAATTTTTGGGAAGTATCTGTAAGGAATTAAAATAGTGTGCCAACATAACAATTATAGATATATGGCTCATGGAATTTTACCAACTGGAATAACTCAATTTGGAGTTCATATGAGGTAGATATGATCCGATTAGTAAGCAGAGGTCAGAAAATGTTTATTCAGGGAAGAGTATGTTATTAAAGCTTTAGTTTTTAAATTTCTGGAAATATTCTGTAGGGAATTAAAATAGCATGCCAACATAACAATTATAGATATATGGCTCATAGAATTTTACCAACTGGAATAACTCAATTTGGAGTTCAAATTTGAGAGATATGGTCTAATTTGTCAGTAAAGGTCAGAACCTACACGAGAAGAAATAATACTAAATTTAAAGGAGTACTAACACCACGATATCATACCATTTTGTTGATATGATTAACATAATAGTTTTAGATAATTGTCTTAGCTTTTTATAGACACTAAGATCATCTTAATCGGAGTTAAAATGAGAGAGGTATGCTCTGATTTGTAAGCAAAGGCTGTGTTAAAAGTTAGTAAAACCTATTTTCAATATTTTTTTTTACCCTAGATGAATTTTTAAGGTAATAGTAGAAATCAATTTGAGGAAAAATGCTCTATAAAATTTGTAAGAACATGTGTTGGAAATGATATAAGTAGAAATAAAATGACTAAATGCCTAGACATAAAGAAAATGAAAAGATGAAAATAATATTCAAGAAAGAAGAGGAATTTTATAAATGAAAATAATAAATGCCTAGTATATGCCCTAGCTATTGCCATTACATGAACTTACTACCATTTTAAGTTTGTAATTTTTAACATAGAATTTACCCTAGTACTCATATAAATTTCGAAGAAGTTTTGAAAGTGCCGGTTTTATTTGAAAAATCTTATTATGCTCCGTGGTTGCAGTATTTCTACATCAGAAAATAATTATTCTAGTTACTGGAAAAAAAATTGTGATTTGTGAAAAGTGCATATCTAAGGAAAGCTCTGGCAAGGAAAGACTTGGTACTTAAGCGTGTCCATATATTTCTGAAACTTTCCCCGACTACTGGAGTTGGTAGGTCCCTCAAAACAAGAAAGCTAAGTCCGCAATTTTTAGAACCCTACCAAATTCTGAAGAAAGTAGGGACATCAGCATATCAAGTTGCTCTCCCACCTAATTTTTCCAACCTGCATAATGTTTTCCACGTATCACAGCTGCGGAAGTATCTATCAGATTCATCACATGTAATATTGGATGAACCAATCCAAATAAAGGAGAACATGACATACCAGCTAGTACCTGCATCCATATTGGACACTGACATGAAGCAACTGAGAAATAAAACCATTCCACTAGTTAAGGTGTTATGGGAAGGTTTGACTCCAGAAGAAGCAACTTGGGAGCTGGAAGAAGTCATGAGGAAGAAATATCCACAATTGTTCTTATAAGGTAATTTCTGAAATTTTGAGGACAAAATTTCTTTTAGGGGGAGAGAAATGTAAGATCCTTAATTTCGTTTCTTTTATTGATAAAGGTACATAAAAAATTTAATTAAGGAAATAAAAATTTATTAGACAATATTTTAGATATCTAAGGAAATATAGTCCTTAGAAATTCTTCACCTTATGTATATGCATAGAAAATGTTTCTAACATTAAGAGAACAAATAAAGAAGGAAAATTTAATAGGAAAGAAATTAGAAATAACATACTAAAGAGATGCAAAATTCTTGGATAAGGAAGATAAATTTTTAGAAACAAGTAAAGGTCTTAAAATTTCAAGAACATTGAATTAGGGTAATTTTTCCTAATTCAAGAACTATAGTTACTAATTTTAAAATCTTTACCCATACATTGGGCTTTTACCTATGGACACTTCATATAGAGTTTTTCCACTTCACATAAGTTTCTAGCAAGACCATTGGATAACCTAAACAAGAAATAAAACATAGACTTGGACTAAGATATAGTAATTGCACCAATAGCCCAAAAATTATGAAAATGGGACCACGCCCTCCAAGAAAGGAAGAATTTTATCCAAAGCAAAGAAAATGGGTAGGACAAGCCCATAATGGGTAGGAATAAGCCTAAATCCAAGATGAAAAATAAAATAAAATAAATTAGATGATGATATAATAATAAGAATAAAGATTAGATTACATGGCATTAAGACAAAAATTTAGCAAGTGGTGTGATTCTACATTCATCATTTAGGCAAGTGGCATGATAATACAAGGCTTTAGGACAAAAACATCTATATCCTACACTCATAATTTTAGCAAGTGGTATGATAATACATGGTATTAGGACAAAACATTCATAGCCCACACAAATAATATCAACCAAATAATGGAGATTCAAGGGCTAGAAATTTTCCACCTAAAAAGGCAAACCTATCATACTTGTTTAAGACAAAAGAAAATGGAAATGAATCCCTAAATCAAAGGGACCTTGTCCCTTATCTTAAGAACATGTCATCATAATTTTCAAAATACAAATCTCCTTTTCCTATGCATATCTTGACTAAGGAAGAGGAAGACAAGAACATAAGTTGTTTGTTTTCCAAAAATTCAACAAAGTGTATCTTAATTGTGATAAGATAGACCCATGATCATGAAAGGTGAATTATTTGGTGGTCTATATAAGAAAACCCACCCTTACAACATTAGAATTTCGTCCAAGTGAGGGAGAGGAAAAATAGAAGCAAGGTAGAGTGAGGAAAGGAGAGGAAGAAAGGAAGAAAGAGGAAGGAGAAGTCTAGGGGACTAAGTGCTCCAGGTAAGTTTAACAATATTTCTTTTTGAAGAAAACTTTTGAAACTTATAATATTTATATGAGAATTTGATCTTAGAACTTTTATGATTGGTCATGATGTTGCTATATCATGTTACATATTGATCTTGCATGTGATGTATGTTTGAATATTTAGGTTGGTGTAGATAGTTCTGCATGGTTATGGCTATGGGTGGCAGAATTTTAAGTTTCGGTATTTTAATTTCTGGGAACAATCTATAAGTAATTAAAATACATGGTTAACATAAGAATTAAAGATATATGTGTCATGGATATTTAGGCACTGGAATCATTCAATTTGGAGTCCATATAAGGGAGATATGAGCCGCTTAGTAGACAAAGGTCAGAAAATGGGTCATCAGGGAAAAATATGTTAGGATAGCTTTGGTATTTTAATTTCTGGGAAGTATCTGTAAGGAATTAAAATAGTGCGCCAACATAACAATTAGAGATATATGGCTCATGGAATTTTACCAACTGGAATAACTCAATTTGGAGTTCATATGAGGTAGATATGATCTGATTAGTAAGCAAAGGTCAGAAAATGTTTATTCAGGGAAGAGTATGTTATTAAAGCTTTAGTTTTTGAATTTCTGGGAATATTCTGTAGGGAATTAAAATAGCGCGCCAACATAACAATTATAGATATATGGCTCATGGAATTTTACCAACAGGAATAACTCAATTTGGAGTTCAAATTTGAGAGATATGGTCTAATTAGTCAGTAAAGGTCAGAACCTACACGAGAAGAAATAATACTAAATTTAAAGGAGTAATAATACCACGATATCATACTATTTTGTTGATATGATTAACATAATAGTTTTAGATAATTGTCTTAGCTTTTCATAGACATGAAGATCATCTTAATCGGAGTTAAAATGAGAGAGTTATGCTCTGATTTGTAAGCAAATGCTGTGTTAAAAGTTAGTAAAACCTATTTTCAATATTTTTTTTTACCCTAGATGAATTTTTAATTTAATAGTAGAAATCAATTTGAGGAAAAATGCTCTATAAAATTTGTAAGAACATGTGTTGGAAATGATATAAGTAGAAATAAAATGACTAAATGCCTAGACATAAAGAAAATGAAAAGATGAAAATAATATTTAAGAAAGAAGAGGAATTTTATAAATGAAAATAATAAATGCCTAGTATATGCCCTAGCTATTGCCATTGCATGAACTTACTACCATTTTAAGTGTGTAATTTTTAACATAGAATTTACCCTAGTACTCATATAAATTTCCAAGAAGTTTTGAAATTGCCGATTTTATTTGAAAAATCTTAGTATGCTCCGTGGTTGCAGTATTTCTACATCAGAAAAGAATTATTCTAGTTAGTGGAAAAAAAATTGTGATTTGTGAAAAGTGCATGTCTAAGGAAAGCTCTGGCAAGGAAAGACTTGGTACTTAAGCGTGTCCATTAGTGACCCACCTCTCTTTTCTGGGAACTTTCCTGGTGCGCTATTTACAGACTACAATTACTATCCAGTTACCGAGGTATTAGTGTGGAATTTTGACATGGAAATATTTTATAAAGTGAAAATTAGAAAATGATTATATTCATGGCATAATTTCAGTTTACCAATGAATTTTGAGAATGATTATGTTTTGATACATTATGGCATGAGAATATAATGAACATACTTGTTATTGGAATCATATTTTCGGCTATTAATATAAAAAGAAAAGGAATGAGCACGGTCACATGGCAATCCGTGTGGTGCACCAGTAGGGGACGCCTTACCAACGGTTATGATTATGTTCATGAGAAAAAGAAAGAGAAAGTGTGCCATGTCGGACGGAGCGAGATAAGCCCGTACCGAAAAGTAGAGAATACTCACCCTGACCGGGGTAGCTTGAAGTAAGAATAAGTTGATAGCCATCATATGAAATTCGAAAAATAGTTATTCATGCCATACATGTCATAACTGTATAATTTTCATATGCATGATAAAGTGCATTCATGTGACCTAAGATATTTTCTGTAGTTTATACAGCTGAACATGACGTGATGAACTATATTGATAATGAATTATTGTTGAACATACTGGGATTTAATTCTCACTATATTTCCATATCATGTTCAGAAAATTAGCTATGCAGTTGTTTTCAATGAGACTTATTATTGCCGTACGTATGATCGAGGTGCCCTATCTTGGGCAAATACCTATTATTGCGGATATATCAGTTGTTGAAGTGAGTGAGATTCCGGCGGAGGTGGCACCACCCGAACCAGTGGCCCCGGAAATAGTCTATGTGGAAGATTAGGGCTTATATGTACATGTATGTCTTGTACAAATGTTTGTATTAATGATGTGAGTGTAAACTTAGTATTGTATAATTAAATAAATGTTATTGTAAGTTAAGTTGAGGTAATAACTTCATGATGTTAAATAAAAAAAAAATTTGTTACATAAATGGAGCTGTTACACAAACCTCAGCGGGATGTTGAGTTTAGGCAAATCTTACACCAACAAAGTACGGAAGGGCCTGAACTCTAATATGGTGGTTCTAATATGGGATTCTCCTAATATTTTCATGTGAAAGGTTTTGATGCATTACAATATTTGAATAATGATTATACCATATTGTATATGATTTTGAATATTTGAATGTGATATGAACTGAGAATATTTGAAATGTGTAACAACTCCATTTAAGTAAAAAATTTTTTTAGAATACCATGAAGTTATTATCTCGTTACAACTTAACGCAAAATAACATTTATTTAATTTATACAATACAGAGTTTACATACATATCATTAATCAATAACATCCATACAAAGGTCTAACACATATTTAATTACATCTTATTCATCCTTGTTGACCAGTTCTGGAGATAAAGGTGCGGGTGGTTTTACCTTCACTGGGATCTTAGTCAACTCGACCATAGTCACCATATATATTACTGAGATCAGCTCAAAATAAAGTAACTCGAACCAACATACGCTAAAAGTCAGTGCCATAGAGAAAATCTGTATAATTATTCTTCTGAACATAACATGGAAATATCGTGAGAATTAAATCCCAGTAAGTTCAACAATAATTCATTATCAATAAAGCTCATCACGTCATGTTCATCTGTATAAACTATAGCAAATATCGTTGGTCACATGAATGCACTATATCTATGCACATGAGAATCGTACAATAATGACATGTATGACATGATTAACTATTTTCAGAATATCATATGATGACTATCAATTTATTCTCATATCAAGCTACCCCGGTCAGGGTAAGTATTTTCTATTCTCTGGTACGGGCTTTTCTCGCTCCGTCCGACATGACCCACTTTCTCTTTCTTTTCTCATTAACATGATCATAACCGTTGGTAGGGCGTCCCCTACTGGTGCACCACACAGATTGCCATGTGACCGTGCTCATTTCTTTTCTTTTGACAATAATAGTCAAAAATATGATTTCAATAACAAGTATGTTCATCAAAATATAATTATTACCAAAAATCATTGGTAATAATGTCATAAACATAACCATTTCAAATATCACTTTATAAAATATTTTCATGTCAAAATTTCACACTTAAGATGGTAAGAAGTTCATATAATGGCAATGGCTATGGCATATACTAGTCATTTATTATTTTCATTTATAAGATTCTTTTTTTTTAAATTTTAATTTTATTTCTTTATTTTCTTGATGCAGGTTTTCATACTATCTGACCTTATCTTACTAATCAGAGCATAACTCCCTCAATTTAACTCCGATGTAGGTGATCTTGGTGTCAATTTAAAGATAAAACAATTATCTAAAGCTATTATGTTGAACGGGTTAGCGAAATATTAAGAAATCAAGGTGATATTACTCCCTTAAAGTACAAGTTATTTCTTCTCGGGTAGGTTCTGACCTCTACCTACTAATCTGTCCATATCTCCCTCATAAGAATTCAAAATTAAGTGCTTCCAGTGGTTAAAAATCCGTGACACATATAGAAATAATTGTTATGTTAATCATTTATTTTAATTCCCTGCAGAATGTTCCCAAAAATTAAAACACAGAAACTATCTTAAAATATTCTTCCCTGATTAACCAATTTCTGAACACTGCATACTAATCAAACCATATCTGCCTCATACAGACTTCAAATTGAGTGATTTTAGTGGCTAAAATTCCATGACACATTTATCTATTATTCTAATGTTAACCATTTATTTTAATTCTTTACCGATTCTTCGCAAAAGTTTAAAAAGAAAACTTAAAAGTTTGCCACCCATAGCCATACCTATGCAGAACTATCTATACTAGCCTAAGTATTCAAACGTACATAATATGTAACATGATATAGCAACATCCATGACCAATCATTAAAGTTCTAAGATCGACATCCCATATAAATATTACACGTTTCAAAACTTTTCTTCAAAAAGAAATATTGTTAAACTTACCTTGAGCACTTAGTCTTCTAGACTTCTGTTTCCTCTTTCTTCCTTTCTTCCTCTCCTTTCCTCACTCTACCTTGCTTCTATTTTTCCTCCCCCTCACTTGGACGAAAATTCTAATGTTATATGGGTGGGTTTTGCTTAAATAGACCACCAAATAATTCACCTTTCATGATCATGGGTCTACCTCATCACAATTAGGATACACTTGGTTGAATTTTTAGAAAACAAACAACTCATATTCTTGTCTTCCTCTTCCTTAATCAAGATATGCATAGGAAAAGGAGATTTGTATTTTGAAAATTATGATAATATGTTCTTAAGATAAGGAAGAAGGTCCCTTTGATTTAGGGATTCATTTCCCTTTTTTTTGTCTTAATCAATTTTGATAGGTTTGCCTTTTTAGGTGGAAAATTTCTAGCCCTTAAATCTCCATTATTTGGTTGAAATTATTTGTGTGGGATATGAATGTTTTGTCCTAATATCATGTATTATCATACCACTTGCTAAATTGAAGAGTGTAGGATAGAGATGTTTTGTCCGAAAGCCTTGTATTATCATACCACTTGGTAAATTTTTGTCATGTAACCAAATCTTTATTATATTATCACATGATTTTTTTTTTCTCTTGGATTTGGGCTTATTCCTACCCATTTCCTTTGCTTTGGATAAAATTTTACCTTTTTTGGAGGGCTTGGACATATTTTCATAATTTTTTGGGCTATCGGTCCAATTTCTATATCTTAGTCCAAGTCTATATTTTATTTCTTATTTAGGTTATCCAATGGGCTTCCTAGAAACTTATGTGAAGTGGAAAAACTCTATATGAAGTGTCCGTAGGTAAAAGCCCAATTTATGGGTGGAGATACTAAACTTAGTAACTTTAACTCTTAAATTAGGAAAAATTACCCTAATCCAATCTTCTTGAAATTTTAATACCTTTACTTACTTCACAACAATTTATCTTCCTTAACCAAGAATTTCACCTTTCTTTAGTATATTTATTTCTATTTTTTCCTCTTAGGTTTTCTCTCTTTACCTATTCCATTAATGTTAGAACATTTCTATGCATACACGTAAGGTGAAGAATTTTTAAGGATTATATCTCCTTGGATATCTAAAAATTGTCTAATAAATTTTATTTCCTTAATTAAATATTTATGTACCTTTATCAAGAAAAGAAACAAAATTAGGGATGTTACAAAATATGGGTCCCATATGGATGTTACAAAATACGTGTCCCATATGGATGTACTTTTGAACTGTATATTCTGTGACAAATTTTAAAATATGAGTACATCCATATGTTGACCTAAGAGGTCATAGGAGGTATTATCTGTTCACGGAGTTTTCAAACTCACTACATGATATTTATATGTTTTTCAGATAAGGATATAGAGTTTTGTCCTTTTCCTTCAGATAGTTGACCAGCTTGACGACATGATCTCTGGGTAAGCCTACTTTATTTTCAAGGCTCGTAGATTTTGATTTATATTGTACTTGTACTCTAGAGTATGCTCTAAACGCCACAGGCAGGATCCCTACTTCTGCTGTTACTCTGATGTTTATAGACTTTATCTGTATATGGTATATGTATGAGAGAACCTATATGTATCTATTTTCATGATAAATGATTGGAATATTCATGTTTATGAAAAATATATGTTCATTGTATACGTGTTTCACATACCTTAAAATTAGGGATGTGACAAGTTGGTATCAGAGCATTAGGTTTCCCTATGGCTATCAGAGCAAAAGATTCTTTAGTAAGACCTTTAGTATGGATATGAGCCGGACATATTTATACTTTAGGTGCTGCTGTGGGATTCTATAGGATTTCAATTTCCTTTTTATTCAAAGTTGCTAAATTTCCTAGTATAAGATTGATTGGATTTTGTGGCATTTTAAAAAGTATTTATGGGTTAATTTTTGCCTGAAAGTGAAAGGATAGGCATGCGAAGGAATTTAAAGAATTAATACAGATACCAAATATGATGGTGTCTGAATGTGATATTTGTTTTACCAGTTGTCTAGATATGGTAGACTTTGATGTGATATTGGGAATGAATTGGTTGGTATTATGTGATGCCATTTTAGAATGTCATCCTAAGATGATTAAATTTAATATTCCTAGAAAATCTTCTTTCTTGATACAAGAAGACCGTAGTAAGGTATGTAAAAATCTAATCTTTATTTTAGTAGCCTATAAGTTATTACAAAAAGGTGTCAAAGATATTTGGCAGTGGTGAGAGATGTTGATATAAAGTATGCCAGTGGTGAGAGATGTTGATATAAAGTATGCCAGTGTAAATCAAGTTCTAGTGGTTAGAGAATTTCCTGATATGTTCCCGGAGGAATTTCCAGGATTTCTGCAAAATGATAAATAGAATTTGGTATTGATTTATTTTCTGGAACCTAACTAGTGTCTATATTCCCATATAGAATGGCACCCACTGAATTTAAGGAACTGAAAATGAATTAGTTACAAGATGTGTTAGACAAGGAATTTAAATGCCCTAGTATTTTTTGTTGGAGTGCTCTAGTTCTATCTATGAAAAAAAAATGGATCGCTACGATTATGCGTAAATTATAGATAGTTAAATAAGACAATAGTGTGGAATAAATACTCATTACCTCATATACATGATCTGTTTGACTAGCTACAGGATGCTCAACATTTTTCAAAAATTAAATTGATTTGAGATCTGGTTATCATCAATTAAGGATAAGTAAAGAGGATATTACAAAAATTGCTTTCAGAATTCAGCATGGACACTATGAGTTCTTAGTGATGTAATTTAACTTGACAAATGCCCAAGCTTCATTTATGGACTTAATGAATAGAGTATTTAAACTATTCTTGGATAAATTTATTATTGCCTTTATTAACGAAATACTAATATGTTTCGAGAGTACAAAGGATAATAAGGAACATTTAAAGATAGTTTTACCAACTCTAAGGGAGTATGTTGGTAAGGATGGTATCCAAGTTGACCCTAAGAAAGTAGAAGTGGTACAGCAATGGCTATGTTTTATTACATTTAAAAATGAAGATCCAAATAAAATTTACGCTTCCTGCAGTTGTCTGTCGTCCATTCTACTTGAGCCATAGTTGGATAAGGTACATGAACATATGCTTGTAAAGAATCAATCAACTCCTCAACATTTGAAGCCGAGATGAGAATTCATCGAGCTGAGTGTGAGATAAACCTTTGTTTCACAGCTTGATCAAGAAAAGACAACAGATCATCAAAGAAATGGTTAACATTTAACAAACCTACCGGTTTGTGATGCATATTCAGTTGTGCCCAAGAGACTATTTGGAAAATCTACTCTAAAGTACCAAAACCCTCTAGTAAGGCAATGAAGGCATCAGTATTGCTCATCATTCTAGCCATACGCTCATGCATGAAAGCTACCCTAAATTCTTCTCCAACTATTTTTCCTAGGAAGTTTTGATACAGTTAGAGCTGTAGGAATAATACCTAGAACTTGGCATCCTCGTACATGTGCAGCTATAGATACACACCCCATTAACCCACGGTTACCTCCACCATACACTAAATGAATTTTTCTTCTGGCCAGCACCATACCCAGATTTTGTGCAGCTTTCACATACTCTCCATCTTTTTCAGGATCGAAATCACAAAAGACAAAACTATTTCGAAACTGATTGAATGTAATTCCCTCCATAGCTGCACACACTCTAACTTTGAGTATGAAAGTAAAGATACTAATGTATGCATTTATAGAACTCAGAGAAGGGCATACTTATGATAACTATACGAATAGGCCGAGTATAATTAGAATAGCTATGTGAGTGATTGGTGGATATAAGTTAAATTAAAAGTGGAAATTTCAAAAATGACGGCACACATGCATATGTATAGTAGTTGTGATTGTGACTGATATTAAGCATATAAAGAGAATAAGATTAAGGTATCACCAGAAATTTTCCTTTTCTTTGTTGTCCTTGATAAAGTATTGATGTCTTGATTCTCATAGGGAACTCGAAGGTGATAGGTGTCATTTTACAAAAATGGTGAAGATGTAAATAAGTTAGTTGTTGAAAAGGGATAATCAAATAAATTATCTTATTTTTTCCAATGTTCTTGCCAGTCGACTATCGGTATTATTAAGTCGACTAGCTACTTTGAGAATTTTTAATTCTGACTGGTTTATTTTACAGTTGATTGATTACATCTATTTTGAAGCAATTAACTGCATCCTACCAGTTAAGTACGTGCTATTTATTCTTCATAAACTTTTATAAGCTCACCATGTGCTATTTTTCTACTGAATACCAACAGCTTTAAAGTAGATTTTGGCATATATATTCAAAGTTTGCAGCCACTGATTTTTGTTGAAATATCAGTTAGGTTTTGTTTACAGATTTTCAAGAATTATAACCATCGATTTTAATTTTCTTTCAATACTTTGTCCAAACTTTTGACTTCCTATTTTGGCACCATGCTCTATTAAGTATTTCTCTTTTTCTGCTACGTCATCCTTCATTAATGTTTGGCATTGAATGTAAGGTTCATTTTCTTATTACAAGGAGGGTGAATTTTCTTTCTTTAAAACTCAGTTATTTTGGTATTCAAGTGGTTAGTATGTTAAAGTAATAGAGATTTTGAAAGAAATAGACGGATGATGGCCTTAAGGTGCTTTGACGAATGTAATCAAGTGAATTAGTGGTATTGAAATTTTTAAAAAATAAAATACAGGAAGTAAGATTTAAATTAATCTTTGAACTCTTAATTTGGAAATATGGAAAATATTTTAAGAACCATGTCCAAAAATAATATAGAGCGATCAAGATATTTGTGTTAAAGGTTTATACCATGTTAAATTAAGTCTAGTATATAGCATGTGAATTATGTTGAAATTGAAAATTCATGTATAAGTAATTATTGGGGAAAATCTTCTTGAAATGATTAGGTGAATTAAACGGAATTGATATAAGATAGAATGAGGTGCTTTTAGATATGATAGAAGAAAGGCTTAAAATTTTTGATAATGAATTTATTGGTGTTAATAAGAGGGTATAGAGTTACTGTGATGAGGTAAGTCAGAATTGTTAGAGATATGTCAATGGTACATAAACGTTATAAAATGTTTGGTGGATTTATTGTTATGTATGTTTAACATATTGATTAATGGATTTTAGGATAAAAATAGATGACAGATTAAGATGATGATATTCATGGGAGGATGTTGACATGTGAGAATAAAAAATGACTTGATAGAAGTCTGGAATAAGCAAAGATAGTTACCCAATATGGATATGAATATATTCTTTTATGTGTGTGTTTTCTAATATCGACTTATAGATATATGCATGCAAACTTGAGCATATAAAGGAATGAGATACACAATGGTTTAAGAGTTCCTTATATGTATATATATAATTTGTTGAGTATTTTGTATAAAGTGAAATTGATTAGAAAAGGAATACTAGCAACTCAATACAAGTCAAAAGTCTATAAGGACCATAAATGTTGAGCACTAGAAATTATCAGTTGGTGACTATATATTCTTGAAGGACTCACCAATGAAAGAGGTAATGAGGTTTAGAAAGAAGAAAAAAGTTAAGCTCTAATATATAGACTCTTTTGAAAACTTGAACAAAGTAGGCATAATAGTACATTGCCTAGCCTTGCTATCAGGATTAAATAATGTGGATACAGTTTTTTTTGCATCAATGTTAAGGAAGTACCTATCAGATTCTTTTCATGTTATCGAATTTCAAGAAATTCAATTGAACATAAATTTGGCTAAATTATGAGGAAAAACCAATGTCTATTGTTGATCGACAAGTGAAGAACTTATGGTGGAAAGAAATCCCTATGGTTAAGGTTATATGACAAAATCACACAAGTGAAAAGATTTCTTAGAAAGTAAAAAATGATATACAGAAAAAAAATCCCCAATTATTGAGTAAAAATGTTGTTAACTTCGAATTATGCCTTGATTTCATTCCCTACATATGGTAGGATGGGTTGAAATTTGGGGGTCGAATTTCTTAAGGGGGAAAGAATGTAATATCGTGTAATTTTTATTTTTAAATAATATTTTACTATAAACAAGTATTTTTTTTTAAAAATGATTATGCATGTTTTGCTAAAAGCAAGTATACTTTTAATTAAAATAATTATTGTTTTGCTTAAAATAATTATATTGGCCTCTAATAATTTTTTTTAGAAATATTCTTTCTTTTATTATACATAAAGATATTTATTTTGTGATTTGTTTTATTAAAATTTTATCAAGAAAAGTCATGACTTAAGTGTTCAACTAAAGTTTTATAAGAATGTAAATTTTTAGAAATTTTTGGGATATTTTAAGATGAAAAACGGTATTTATATGAATATATATAAAAATTAAATAAAAATAATATTAAATATTTAATTATTAAATAAATAAAAAAGAGAAAACGTGAGAGATGAACCGAGAGGAAGGAGTGTCTGCAAAAAAACTTAAATGAATAGTATGAATAGTGTGAATAGTACCTCCATGTTTTCTCTCTAAATCTGAAGTCTCTCTAATCTCAAAACTAAGGGTACCATTGGATTCAGGACGGAGAATACTATGATTTTGACCGAACAATTTTTCAAATTAACTGTAGAATTGCCGTAGATCGGAAGTAAAAAATCTCAGAAAAAGGTAAACTTTGAAATTCTTACTTAGAGACCTCAAATTAGAAATCTAAAACCGTAGATGGATTTAGGAGCTAGGTAAACCTTAGGATATGAAATTTTTCAGCCATCTGACAACTTTTTGTTCATCGTAAAAAGTGATTTTCGGCGATGAATTGTATTTTCTGGCGGTGAATAGTATTTCCCCGCCATGAATAGTGACCAAGTTTCCAGAGTCATTTTCTTGATTTTTGGACCCTCTAGACATGTTTTTAAAGTCAGTTTAGTCAAATGTGGATTGGAAAAGTGCATTTTGGGGTTGTCCAATCTGGACCCCCTTGTGCTGTGAGTGGATAATTCTTTCTATGACTTGCCCTATACTCTTCTTGAACTTTAAGCATATATTTGATTATGTTTATGAGATATTTACGCTTCTACATGTTCCTGAAATGTATTAAAATGATCTGAATTGCTTACAATTTGGAATATAGTTCAAGAAGAGTATAGTTTTGAAAAATAGATTTATGAATTCATGGTATATCTGATTTCACATGTATTTTTCATTAAATGATATAGTGAATATTTATGCATGTGACATTGATTTATAAAGCTATATGATTGCCTCGAGAAATTGCATGTATATGTGATAAACCCTGAATGGGTAATCTATGATAGATGATCTGTATTGAGACTGAGATTATGTATGATACTGAAAACTCTATTTTTGAATGATATGAAACATGTGCATATAATACTTTTGTGGAGGAATCCTATTAGAAACACTGTTTGCTAACAGCAGGTGATGTTAGCCCTAGTGCACCTCTATATCTCAGCTAGTAGGGGTGGTGCTAGCCTCGTGTGAGGGTCAAGACACGGGATTTGAAATGTGATGGAAAGATGGATGCCTCCTATATAGGCGAGATGACGATTATATGATATGTGACTTGCCTCCCTTGTTGTGTGCTAAGGAAATACCCATATTAGAGTCCCTTCGTGTATCCTCTTGAATGGTGGTAGGGCAAACCTCAGCGGTAAGTTGACTTTAGACAAATCCTACACCAACAAAGTACGAAAGGGCCTGAACTCTGATATGGTGGTTCTAATATGGGATGCTCCTAATATTTTCATGTGAAAGGTTTTGATGCATTACAATATTTGAATAATGATTATACTATACTGCATATAATTTTGAATATTTGAATGTGATATGAACTGAGAATTGTAAAATGCGGGTCCCATATGGATGTACTTCTGAACTGTATTTTCTGTGATAAATTTAAAATATGAGTACATCCATATGTTGACCTAAGAGGTCATTGGAGGTATTATCTACTCACTGTGTTGTCAAATTCATTAAACGATATTTATATGTTTTTTAGATAAGGATATAGAGTTTGGTCATTTTCCTTCAGATAGTTAACCATCTAGACGATATGATCTCTGGGTGAACCTACTTTGTTTCCAAAGCTCGTAGATTTTGATTTATATTGTACTTGTATTCTAGAGTATGCTTTGAACGCCATAGGCAGGATCCTTGCTTCTGCTGTTACTCTAATGTTTATGAACTTTGTCTGTATATGGTATATGTATGGGAGAACCTATATGTATCTATTTTCATGATAAATGATTAGAATATTTATGTTTATGAAAAATATATGTTCATGGTATACGTGTTTCATAAGCTCAAAAATTAGGGCTGAGACATTTGTCATATGTGTAAATGATATTTTCTGTGGAGGAATCCTATTTGAAACACTATTTGCTAACATCAGGTGATGTTAGCCCTAATCACTTTGATACCTCTGCTAGCAAGGGTGGTGCTAGCCTCGTGTGATAGCCAACACACGGGATATGATATGTGATGGAGAGCAGGATACCTACTATCTGGGCAGGATGTCGACTATATGATATGTGATTTGTCCTCCCTTGCTGAGTGCTTGGGAAATACCTATATTAGAGTCCCTTCGCGTGTCTTCTTGAATGGTGGTTCGGCAAACCTCAGCGGGATGCTGAGTTTAGGCAAATCTTAAACTACCAAAGTACAGAAGGGCCTGAACTTTGATATGATGGTTCTGATATAGGATTCTCCTAATATTTTTATGAGAAATATTTTGATGCATAACAATATTTGATTAATGATCATACAGTATTGTATATAGTTTTATATATCTGTATATGTTTTATACTAAGAATATTGGAAATGCGGGTCCTATATGGATGTACCTCTGAACTGTAATTTTCTATGTGATAAATTTTAATATATGAGTACATCCATATGTTGACCTAAGAGGTCATATGAGGTATTATCTGCTCACTGAGTTGTCAAACTCACTACACGATATTTAAATTTTTTTTTGATAAAGATACAGAGTTTGGTCCTATAGCTACGTGATCAACTAGGTGTCTTATTCCCCGGGTGAGTCTACATTGCTTCTAAGGCTCATAGTGTTTAAAACATTATTTATTTGTAATCTAGAGTATGCTCTGAATGTCACAGGCAGGATCCATGCTTCTCTTGTAATATTGATATTTGTAGACTTGGCATGTATATTTGGCTATACTGAAAAAACTTGTGAACGTATGTTTTACTCTTGTTATATGATATACTTGAAGCATGCATGCAATAAAATAAGGGTAAAATTATTTGCTATTCTTGACAATCTTGTTCTTTTGAATTGGGGGCGTGACATATTAGGGCGTGACATATTAAAGGAAAATTCTACCGTACAGCTATAAGACCTGCTATATTGTATGGTACGGAATGTTAGGCGGTTAAAAGACAACATGAAGATAAACTCAACATTGCAGAGATGAGAATGTTGCGATGGATGTGTGGACACACCAGAAGAGATATGATTAGAAATGAGTGCATTAGAGAGAAAGTTGGGATAGCACCTATTGTGGAGAAGATGGTTGAAACTCGCTTAAGGTGGTTTGGCCATGTGTGGAGAAGACCTGCAGAAGCCCTTGTGAGAAGAGTTGATCGGATGGAGAATAGTCCAATAATTAGAGGTAGAGGGAGGCCAAAGAAAACAATAAGTGAAACTATTAAAAATGATTTAATAGTTAATAACTTATCTATTGATCTCATCCATGATAGGCCACTATGGCGCCGTTTGATCCATGTAGCCGACCCCACTTAGTGGGAAAAGGCTTAGTTGTCGTTGTGTTTGCAAATTTTTGTTATTTATATTTTGGCCTCTAAACTTTTAGAAAATCACACTTTGGCCTCCAAAACTTAAATCCTTATATTATCTTTATAATTCTTCAACCAATGTGATAAATAAACATATTTCGAATGGTACTTATCTTTATTTATCATAATCCTCCTTTACATTCAAAATTTTTCTTTAAGTCAGAGTTTTTTTATTTATTGAAGATTTTTCTTTAATTTAAAGCTATTACATTCTCCCCTCATTTAAAAAATTCAGTCCCCGAATTTCATTACCATAACTTCAAATAAGTACTAATCTCATCGTTCAAAAAGATGAGGTTATTTGACGCGCATATCATCCTCTTTTTCTCAAGTAGCCTTATCTAAAGAATGATTATACCAAATCACTTTCACCGTAAGTATTTCTTTTGAATGCAATTTCTTTACTTGCCTGTCCACTATTGCCATCGGTTGTTTTTCATAGGTTAAATCTTTATTTAACTAAATATGAGGCATTGAATTACATGTATGGGATCTGAAAAATACTTTCGTAGTATAGATATATGAAAGACCAGATGGATGTTACTCAATTCAGGTGGCAAAGCTAAACGATAAGCTACTGGATCAATCCTATCAAGAATTTTAAATGGACCTATGTACCATGGGCTTAATTTTCCTCTTTTACAAAATCTCACCACCCTTTTCATAGGAGAAATTTTTAAGATGTATTCACCTATGGCAAATTCCAAGGGTAGACATTGCTTATCAATATAAGCTTTCTATAACATCCCGTAATTTTTAGATATTTTCCTTAGAAATTCTTCACCTTACATATATGCATAAAAATGTTCTAATATTAATGGAACAGGTAAAGAAAGAAAACCTAAGAGGAAATATTAGAAATAAACATGTTAAAGAAAGGTGAAATTCTTAGGTAAAGAAAGATAAATTTTGTGAAGTAAGTAAAGGTCTTAAATTTCAAGAAGATCGGATTAGAGTAATTTTTCTTAATTTAAGAGCAAAAGTTACTATGTTTAGTATCTCCACCCGTAATTGGGCTTTAACCTATAGACACTTCATATAGAGTTTTTCTACTTCACATGAATTTTTAGCAAGCCAATAGGATAGCCCAAGGAAGAAATAAAACATAGACTTGGACTAGGATATAGAAATTGGACCGGTAGCCCAAAAATCATGAAAATGTGACCAAGCCCATTATGAAAGGTAGAATTTTAACCAAAGTAAGGAAAATGGGCAAGAATGAGCCCAAACCCAAGAGGAAAAATAAAAATAAAAATAAAATTAAAGTGATGAAATATTGGTGTAATCAAGATTAAGTGACATGGCATTAAGACAAAAATTTAGCAAGTGGTGTGATTCTACATTCATCATTTTGGCAAGTGGCATAATAATACAAGGCTTTAGGACAAAAACATCTATATCCTACATTCATAACTTTAGCAAGTGGGTAATAATACATAGCATTATGACAAAACATCATTATCCTAAACAAATAATTTTAGTTAAGTAAGAAAAATTCAAGGGCTAGAAATTTGCCACTTAAAAAGGCAAATCTATCATACTTGATTAAGACAAAAGAAAAAGGAAATGAATCCCTAAATCAAAGGGATCTTGCTCCATATCTTAAGAACATATCATCATAATTTTCAAAATACAAATCTCCTTTTTCTATGCATATCTTGACTAAGGAAGAGGAAGACAAGAACATAAGTTGTTTGTTTTCCAAAAATTCAACAAAGTGTATCCTAATTGTGATAAGGTAGACCCATGATCATGAAAGGTGAATTATTTCGTGGTATATATAAGAAAAGCCAACCTTACAACATTAGAATTTCGTCCAAGTGAGGGAGAGCAAAAATAGAAGCAAGGTAGTGTGAGGAAAGGAGAGGAAGAAAGGAAGAAAGAGGAAGGAGAAGTCTAGGGGACTAAGTGCTCCAGGTAAGTTTAACAATATTTCTTTTTGAAGAAAACCTTTGAAACTCATAATATTTATATGAGATTTTTATCTTAGAACTTTGATGATTGGTCATGGATGTTGCTATATCATGTTACATATTGATCTTGCATGTGATGTATGTTTGAATACTTAGGTTGGTGTAGATAGTTCTGCATGGGTATGGCTATGGTTGACAGAATTTTAAGCTTCGGTATTTTAATTTCTGGGAACAATCTATAAGGAATGAAAATAAATGGTTAACATAAGAATTAAAGATATATGTGTCACGGATTTTCATCCACTGGAATCATTCCATTTGGAGTCCATATGAGATAGCTATGGTCTGATTAGTAGTCAAAGGTCAGAAAATGAATCATCAGGGAAGAATATGTTAGGATAGCTTCGGTAATTTAATTTCTGGGAATTATTGGTAGGGAATTAAAATAAATGGTTAACATAAGAATTAAAGATATGTGTGTCATGGATTTATATCCACTGGAAGCATTCAATTTGGAGTCCACATATGGTAGATACGGTCCGATTAGTAAGCCAATGTCAGAAAATGGTTCATTAGGGAAGATTATGTTAGGACGGCTTTTATATTTTAATTTCTGGGAATTATCTATATGGAATTAAAATAAATGGTTAACATGAACGTTATATATCTATTTCTCATGGGAATATACCCACTGGAATTATGCAATTTGGAGTTCATATGAGGTAGATATGATCCGATTAGTAAGTAGAGGTCAGAAAATGTTTGTTCAGCGAAGAGTATGTTATTAATGTTTTAGTTTTTGAATTTATGGGAATATTCTGTAGGGAATTAAAATAGCGCGCCAACATGACAATTATAGATATATGGCTCATGGAATTTTACCAACTGGAATAACTCAATTTGGAGTTCCAATTTGGGAGATATGGTCTAATTAGTCAGTAAAGGTCAGAACCTATCTGAGAGGAACTATCCTGTACTTTGAGTGAGTAATATCACCTTCTTTTCTTACTTTTTCGCTACAATGTTAAACATAATAGTTTTAGATAATTGTTTTATCTTGAAATGGACACCAAGATCACCTACATCAGAGTTAAATTGAGGGAGTTATGCACTGCTTAGTAAGAGAAGGTTAGATAGGATGAAAACCTGCATCAAGAAAATAAAGAAATAAAATTAGTATTTAAAAAAGAAGATGAATCTTAATAAATGACTAGTATAGCCATAGCCATTGCCATTGTATGAACTTCTTACCATCTTAAGTGTGAAATTTTGATATGGAAATATTTTATAAAGTGATATTTGAAATGGTTATGTTCATGGCATGATTACCAATGATTTATGGTAATAGTTATATTTTGATGAACATACTTGTTATTGAAAGCATATTTTTGGCTATCATTGTGAAAAGAAAAGAAATGAGCACGGTCACATGGCAATCCGTGTGGTGCACCAGTAGGGGACGCCCTACCAACGGTTATGATCATGATAATGAGAAAAGAAATAGAAAGTGGGCCATGTCAGACGGAGCGAGAAAAGCTCGTACCGGAGAGTAGAGGATACTCACCCTAACCGGGGTAGCTTGAGATGAGAATAAGTTGATGGCCATCATATGATATTTTGAAAATAGTTAATCATGTCATACATATCATTATAGTATGATTCTTATGTGCACAGATATAATGCATTCATGTAACCAAAGATATTTTCTGTAGTTTATACAGCTGAACATGACGTGATGAGCTTTACTGATGATAATTTATTGTTGAACTTACTGGGATTTAATTCTCACAATATTTCCATATCATGTTCAGAAAATTATTTATGCAGCTTTTTTTTCTAAGGCTCTGGCTTTTAAAAAAAAAGGTTGTTACATAATTGGTATCAGTGCAGGTCGATCTTAGATGGCCAGTGGGTGGTTGGTTGTCTGAATCGATCTTATAGTATCTTTAGTATGTTATGGTTGTGCTGTGTAGGGGATAAGTGATTTCATATAGGTAGGAAATTACTAGTGTTTCCTATCTATATGCCGAGGTGGTGTTATGACTGCTGTTAAATTTTTTTTTAACTAACTATTGGGCTTGATCACCTTAATAGCAATTTATTTTTTCCACAGTAGGAAATGGCACCACCAAGGCGGAATCCGGTAAACAATGTGGAGGAAATCTTACACAACCTTACCACGGCAATTTGAGAATTTGAGAATTTATTTACTCCTTAGAACCAACTAGTATCTATATCCCTATAGAGAATGATATCGATTGAATATAAAAAAAAAATTAGTTACAAGACTTGTTAGACAAGGGATTTAAATGCCCTAGTACTATTATTTGGAGTGCTCTAGTTCTATCTGTGAAAAAGAAAGATGGATCATTATAACTATGCATAGATTATAGACAGTTGAATAAGGTGACAATGTAGAATAGAAACCCATTAACTCGTATAGATTACCTGTTTGACCAGTTATAAGGTGTTCAATATTTTTCCACAAATAGATTTGGGATATGAGTAACATTAATTAGGGATAAGAGAAGAGGATGTAGGACTTATTATGGGCATTATGAGTTCTTGGTGATGCATTTAAATTGACAAATCTTTAGCTGCATTCATAGATTTAATGAATAGTAATTAGCTTATCCCTGGAACAATTTGTTATTATATATATGGATGATATACTAGAATATTTCAAAAGTTCAGAGGATCATAAGCAACATTCAAAGATAGTTTTAACAACTCTAAAGGAGTATGGTTGGTAAATATAGTATACAAGTAGAGTCTAAGAAAGTAAAAGTAGTACAATAATAGCTACGTTTTACTACATTTAAAGATGAAGATCCAAATCCAATTTATGCTTCCTACGGTTATCTGCCGTCCATTCTATTGGAGTATAGTTAGATCAGGTATATGAACATAGGCTTGTAAAGCATCAATCAACTCCTGAGCATTTGAAGCTGAGATGAGAATTTGTCGTGCTGAGTGTGAGATAAACCTCTGTTCCACAGCTTGATCTAGAAAAGATAACAAACCATCAAAGAAGTGATTAACATTTAACAAACCTATCGGTTTGTGATGCAAATTTAGTTGTGCCCAAGAGACTATTTGGAAAATCTCCTCTAAAGTACCAAAACCACCTGGTAAGGCAATGAAGGCGTCAGCATTGCTCATCATTCTAGCCATGCGTTCATGCATGAAAACTACCCTATATTCTTCCCCAATTGTCTTCCCTATGTTGCTAGTTGTAGCTAGAGCTGTAGGAATAATACCTAGAACATGGTATTCCCCTACATGTGCAGCTGTAGCCACACACCCCATTAACCCACAGTTACCTCCATCATACACTAAATGAATTTTTCTCCTAGCTAGCACCATACCCAGATATTGTGCTGCTTTAACATACTCCCCATCTTTTCCAGGACTGGAACCACAAAAGACACAGATATTTCGAAACTGACGGAATGCGGTTCCTTCCATAACTTCTATCACCTTAACTTTGAGTATTGACAAAGATACTAATGTAAGTATTTATATAACTCAGAGAAGGGCATATTTATAATAGCCATGCGAATAGGCCGGGTATTATTAGAACAACTATGTGAGTGATTGGTGGATATCAGCTAAATTAAAGGTAAATAAAAAAAAATTTCAAAAATGACGGCAAGCATGTATATGTCTAGTAGTATGACTGTGACCCATATTAAGCACATAAAGAGCATAAGATAAGATATCACCAGAAATCTGTCTTTATCTTGTTATCTTTGATGAAGCATTGATGTTTTGATTCTTGTAGAAAAGTTGTAGGTGATAGCCGTCATTGAAAAAAAAAAATGCAATCAAATGATTTATTTTGTATTCTCAATGTTTTTGCCAGTCGACTATCAGTATTATTAAGTCGACTAGCTATTTTGAGAAATTTTAATTTGGACTGGTTATCTTACAGTTGATTGATTACATCTATTTTGAAGCAATCAACTGTATCCTACCAGTTAACTATATATTCTTTGATTTTCACAGACTTTTATAAGCTCAGAAATGTTTCTTTTTCCATGTGATATCTTTCCACCGAATACCAATAGATTTAAAGTAGATTCTGACACATATATTCAAAATTTACGGCAACCGATTTTTGCTGAAATCATAGATAGATTTTGTTTACAGATTTTCAAGAATTACGGCCACCGATTTTAATATTTTTCAATGCTTTGTCGAAATTTTTGACTTTCGCTTTTGGCACCATTCTCTATTATGCTTTTCGTCTGTTTCACTCATTAACGGTTGGCATTAAATGCAAGGTTATTTTCCCTCATTACAATGAAAGATAATTTTTTTTTCTTTGAAACTCGATTATTATGGTGTCTAAGTTGTTAGTAGGTTAAAGTAATAAAAAGTTTGAAAAGAATGGATGGATGATGGTCTTATGGTGTTTTGACGAATTAGTGGCGTTGAAGCTCTTGAGGAATAAAATATAGGAAGTAGGATTTAAATTAGTCTTTGAACTATAATTTGGAAATATAGAGAATATTCTGAGAAACATGTCCGAAAATAATGTAAGTGATCAAGATATTTGTGTTAAAGGATTATATCATGCTAAATTGAGTGTAGTATCGAGGATGTAAATTATGTTGGAATTAAGAATTCATGTATGAGTAATTGTTAGGAAAAATCTTCTTGAAATGATTGGGTGAATTAAATGTGATTGACATAAGCTAGAATGAGGTGCTTTTGGAGATGATAAAAGAAATAATTGAAATTTTTGACAATGAGTTTAATGGTGTTAATAAGTTGGTATAGAATTACTGTGATGAGATAAGTTGGAATTATTAGACATGTATCAAGGGTACATAAATGTTATTAAAGGTTTGAAGGATTTAGTGCAACGTATGTTTAACATATTGATTAAAGGATTTGAGGATAAAAATAGATGATAGATTTAAGACGATGATATTCAGGGGATGATATTGATATATATATAAAAAAATGACTTGATAGAAGTTTAGAATAAGAAAAGATAGTTATCCAATATAAAGTTGAATATGTTCCTTTATGTGTGTGTTTTCTTATATCAACCCATAGATATATCCATGCGGGCTAGAGGATATCAATTGAAGAACTTACGAGTGAAAGAAATCCTTATGGTTAAGTTATATGGAAAAATCACTCAAGTGAATAGACATATTAAAAAGTAAAGATGTTATACAGAAAAGGTATCCCTAATTATTTAGGTAATAAGGTTGGTAACTCTAAATAATTCCTTAATTTCATTCCTTACATGTGGTAGGATGGATTGAAATTCGGGGACCGAATTTCTTAAAGGGGGAAGAATGTAACATCCCGTAATTTTTAGATATTTTCCTTAGAAATTCTTCACCTTACATATATGCATAAAAATGTTCTAATATTAATGGAATAGGTAAAGAAAGAAAACCTAAGAGGAAATATTAGAAATAAACATGTTAAAGAAAGGTGAAATTCTTAGGTAAAGAAAGATAAATTTTGTGAAGTAAGTAAAGGTCTTAAAATTTCAAGAAGATCGGATTAGGGTAATTTTTCTTAATTTAAGAGCAAAAGTTACTAAGTTTAGTATCTCCACTCGTAATTGGGCTTTAACCTATAGACACTTCATATAGAGTTTTTCTACTTCACATGAGTTTTTAGCAAGCCAATAGGATAGCCCAAGGAAGAAATAAAACATAGACTTGGACTAGGATATAGAAATTGGACCGGTAGCCCAAAAATCATGAAAATGTGACCAAGCCCATTATGAAAGGTCGAAATTTAACCAAAGTAAGGAAAATGGGCAAGAATGAGCCCAAACCCATGCGGAAAAATAAAAATAAAAATAAAATTAAAGTGATAAAATATTGGTGTAATCAAGATTAAGTGACATGGCATTAAGACAAAAATTTAGCAAGTGGTGTGATTCTACATTCATCATTTTGGCAAGTGGCATAATAATACAAGGCTTTAGGACAAAAACATCTATATCCTACATTCATAACTTTAGCAAGTGGGTAATAATACATAGCATTATGACAAAACATCATTATCCTACACAAATAATTTTAGTTAAGTAAGGAAAATTCAAGGGCTAGAAATTTGCCACTTAAAAAGGCAAATCTATCATACTTGATTAAGACAAAAGAAAAAGGAAATGAATCCCTAAATCAAAGGGATCTTGCCCCATATCTTAAGAACATATCATCATAATTTTCAAAATACAAATCTCCTTTTTCTATGCATATCTTGATTAAGGAAGAGGAAGACAAGAACATAAGTTGTTTGTTTTCCAAAAATTCAACAAAGTGTATCCTAATTGTGATAAGGTAGACCCATGATCATGAAAGGTGAATTATTTCGTGGTATATATAAGAAAACCCACCCTTACAACATTAGAATTTCGTCCAAGTGAGGGAAAGCAAAAATAGAAGCAAGGTAGTGTGAGGAAAGGAGAGGAAGAAAGGAAGAAAGAGGAAGGAGAAGTCTAGGGGAGTAAGTGCTCCATGTAAGTTTAACAATATTTCTTTTTGAAGAAAACCTTTGAAACTCATAATATTTATATGAGATTTTTATCTTAGAACTTTGATGATTGGTCATGGATGTTGCTATATCATGTTACATATTGATCTTGCATGTGATATATGTTTGAATACTTAGGTTGGTGTAGATAGTTCTGCATGGGTATGGCTATGGTTGACAGATTTTTAAGCTTTGGTATTTTAATTTCTGGAAACAATCTATAAATAATTAAAATAAATAGTTAACATAAGAATTAAAGATATATGTGTCACGGATTTGCATCCACTGGAATCATTCCATTTGGAGTCCATATGAGATAGCTATGGTCTGATTAGTAGTCAAAGGTCAGAAAATGAATCATCAGGGAAGAATATGTTAGGATAGCTTCGGTAATTTAATTTCTGGGAATTATTGGTAGGGAATTAAAATAAATGGTTAACATAAGAATTAAATATATGTGTGTCGTGGATTTTTAACCACTGGAATCATTCAATTTGGAGTCCACATGTGGTAGATATGGTCCGATTAGTAAGCCAAGGTCAGAAAATGGTTCATCAGGGAAGATTATGTTAGGACAGCTTTTGTATTTTAATTTCTGGGACTTATCTGTATGGAATTAAAATAAATGGTTAACATGAATGTTATACATCTATGTCTCATGGAAATATACCCACTGGAATTATGCAATTTGGAGTTCATATGAGGTAGATATGATCCGATTAGTAAGCAGAGGTCAGAAAATGTTTATTCAGGGAAGAGTATGTTATTAATGTTTTAGTTTTTGAATTTTTGGGAATATTTTGTAGGGATTTAAAATAGTGCGCCAACATAACAATTATAGATATATGGCTCATGGATTTTTACCAACTGGAATAACTCAATTTGGAGTTCTAATTTGGGAGATATGGTCTAATTAGTCAGTAAAGGTCAGAACCTATCCGAGAGGAACTATCTTGTACTTTGAGGGAGTAATATCATCTTCGTTTCTGAATTTTTCGCTACAATGTTCTACATAATAGTTTTAGATAATTGTTTTATCTTGAAATGGACACCAAGATCACCTACATCAGAGTTAAATTGAGGGAGTTATGCTCTGATTAGTAAGAGAAGGTTAGATAGGATGAAAACCTGCATCAAGAAAATAAAGAAATAAAATTAGTATTTAAAAAAGAAGATGAATCTTAATAAATGACTAGTATAGCCATAGCCATTGCCATTGTATGAAATTCTTACCATCTTAAGTGTGAAATTTTGACATGGAAATATTTTATAAAGTGATATTTGAAATGGTTATGTTCATGGCATGATTACCAATGATTTATGGTAATAGTTATATTTTGATGAACATACTTGTTATTGAAAGCATATTTTTGGCTATCATTGTGAAAAGAAAAGAAACGAGCACGGTCACATAGCAATCTGTGTGGTGCACCAGTAGGGGACGCCCTACCAACGGTTATAATCATGATAATGAGAAAGGAAATAGAAAGTGGGCCATGTTGGACGGAGCGAGAAAAGCCCGTACCGAAGAGTAGAGGATACTCACCCTGACCGGGGTAGCTTGAAATGAGAATAAGTTGATGGCCGTCATATGATATTTTGAAAATAGTTAATCATGTCATTCATATCATTATAGTATGATTCTTATGTGCATAGATATAATGCATTAATGTGACCAAAGATATTTTCTGTAGTTTAAACAGCTGAACATAACGTGATGAGCTTTACTGATGATAATTTATTGTTGAACTTACTGGGATTTAATTTTCACTATATTTCCATATCATGTTCAGAAAATTATTTATGCAGCTTTTGTTTCTAAGGCTCTGGCTTTTAATGCACATTGGATCGAGTTATTTTATGTTGGGCAAATTTTAGAATCAAATAAGATGTTTGTGGTCGAGCTGACTCAGATCCTGGTGAAGGTGCAACCACCCGCACCTGTATCACCGGAATTGGCCAACCAAAATAAACAAGATGTAAATATCTATGTGTTTGATATGTTATACGTATGTTTTGATTAATGACATGTATGTGAACTCAATATTGTATTAATAATAAAGAAAAAAAAAGAATTAAAAAAAAGGTTGTTACACTTTCTGTCTACTTTAAGATGCTAGTAATCATTCATTAATCAATTTTACCTTATCAGGGGCATCTTATACTAGATCAGGTTCTAAAATCTTAGCTTTTCTCATTTCAAACCATCCAATCGAAGAACGACAATGTCTTCTATATAATGCCTCAAAAGGGGCCATTTGAATATTGGCTTGATAACTATTGTTGTAAGCAAAGTCAGCTATAGGTAAGAATCTTTCCTAACTACCTTGAAAATCAAGCACAGACGCCCAAAGCATTCCTTCCAATATTTGAATGATTCACTCAGATTATCCATATGTTTGAGGATGAAAAGGAGTATTGAAGCTTAACTTCATGCCCAAAGTTTCTTGGAAGACTTTCTGAAAATGAGCTGTGAACTGTGTTCCTCAATAAAAAATAATCGATATCGGTACCCCATAAAGTCTTACTATCTCATTCAATTATAGATTTACATATTGAGCTACGTTGTAGGTAGTTTTCACTGGTAGAATATATGTTGACTTAGTTAACCTATCAATGATTACTCATATAGAATCAAACCCTTGTAGTGTCCATGGTATCCCTGTAACAAAGTCCATGGTTATTCTCTCTCATTCCCATTTTGGTATTTCTATTTGTTGATGTAACCTCACAGGCTTTTGATTTTCTACTTTTACTTGTTGACATATTAAACATCGAGAAACATAATCTACTATATCTTTCTTCATACCATCCCACCAATAAATTTCTTTTAAATCTTGATACATTTTAGTTGATGCAGGATGAATGGTATACGTAGATTGATAAGCTTCTTCTAGAACCTATTTCTTAAGTTCTTCTTTATTAGGTACACACAGCCACTTGCCCAATCTCAAGATTCCGTCAAAAGTCTATAGTAAATTCAGCATCACTGCCATTTCTCACATTTTCAATTTTTTTGCATAAATAGGCATATTCTTCCTGTGCCTTTTTCACCTGTTCTACCAAAGACGATTAAAGCTAAATATGGGCTAATAGTATCCCAGGCTCTTTTACTTCTAGTACTACCCCATGACTTTCCAACTTATGCATTTCTTTAACCAACGGCCTCCTTAATTCGATAATATGAGCCAAACTACTCATATACTTTCTACTCCATGCATTTACCACTACATTTACCTTGCCGAGATGATACAAAATCGTGCAATAGTAATCTTTAAGTAGCTCTATCCATCTCTTTTGTCTCAAGTTAAGATCTTTTTGTTGAAAGATATATTTAAGGTTTTTGTGATCAGTATACATTTCACACGACTCACCGTACAGATAATGCCTCTAAATTTTGAGAATAAAAATTATTGCTGCTATATCCAAATCATGACTTAGATAATTTTGCACTTGTTGTTTAAGCTGCCTGGACGTATATACAATAACTCGACCGTGTTGCATCAACACACACCCTAATCCAATACTCAATCCATCACAGTATACTATGTATCCTCCGGTATCTGAAGGAATAGATAAGATTGATGCTGTAGTCAAAATTTTCTTTAGTTTATAGAAAATTTTCTCACATTTATCTAATCAGTCAAACTTTACTTCCTTTCTTGTCAACTTCCTCAAAGGACCAGTAATTTTCAAAAAATATTTAACAAATCTACGGTAATAATTTGCTAGACCAAGAAAATTACAGATCTCTGTAATTGTGGTAAGGCGTGGCCATTGCTGCACCAAGTCCACCTTCTTAGTGTAAACTTGAATACCATCTTTGGTAACCACATGCCCTAAGAAAGTAATGCTGCTAAGCCAAAAATTCATTTTGAAAACTTAACATATAGCTGATGTTCTCTTAGGGTTTGCAAAACCATCTGTAAATGTTGTTCAATATCCATCTGAACTCTTTGAATATACTAGGATATCATCTATGAACACAATAACAAACTAATCCAAGAAAAGTTTAAATACTTTATTCATTAAATCCATGAATGTAGCTGGGGCATTTGTCAAACCAAATGACATAACTGAGAACTCATAACGCTCATACCGAGTCTTGCAAGCAGTTTTCAGAATATCCTTATCCCTTATCCTCAATTGATGACTCCCATATCTCAAATCAATTTTTGAAAAATATTGAGCACCCTATATTTGGTCAAAAAAATCATCTATAGGAGGTAATATGTATTTATTACACACTGTCACCTTATTCAAGTATCTATAATCTATGCACAATCGTAGCGACCCATCATTCTTGTTCACAAATAGAATTAAAGCACTCCAAGGAAACGTACTAGTGCGTATAAATCCCTTGTCTAACAAGTCTTGTAAATGATTTTTCAATTCTTTGAGTTCAGTGGGTGCCATTCTATATATGGGGGTATATATACTAGTTGAGTTCCAGGAAGTAAATCAATACCGAACTCAATTTCTGGTTATGGGAGTAATCTTGTCAATTCCTCTGGGAACACATTAGGGAATTCTTTAACTAATGGAACCTGATCTACATTGGCATATTTTATATCAAAATCTTTGACCACTGTTAAATATCTTTGGCATCTTTTTTGCAATAACTTAAGGGATGTTAAAGCAAAGATTATATTACTGGGTATCTCACTATGGTCTCCTTGTATCAAGAAAGGAGATTCTCCATAAATATTAAATTTAATCACCTTAAGGTAACATTCCAAAGTGGCATGGCATGATGCCAACCAGTCTATTCTCAGTATCACATTAAAATGTACCATATCTAGAACTATCAAATCCACAAGGGTCTTTTTGTCTGCTATCAAAATCTTACATGACTACACATCATTCACTAGCAAAAATTCTCCCAATAGGGTAGCAACTATAAAAGAACAATGCAAGCTAGTAGGATCTCTACCTAATTGCTTAGCAAAGCATGGTGATATATAAGAATTAGTAGAACCAGGGTCAAATAATACATATGCTCTATGAGAACTTACTAATAATGTACCTGTCATTACTGCATTGAAGGCCTGAGCATCCTGTCGTGTTAGGGCAAAAACTTGAGCTTGTTCTCGACCTTACCTCATAATTTTCTACCAGTACCACCACTACTTGCTTGACTTGAAGCTACTCTAACTAGTCGTACTGGTACAGATGTAGGGGGTGAAGCTGGTTGTATTGATGTTTAACTTAAACTTCATAATTGTGGACAATTATTTACATATGCCTTACTTGTCCACACCTAAAACATGTACCAATTTTGCTGTAACACTGTCTAGTATAGGGCTTACCATAATTAGGACATATTGAGGTCAATCTCAATTCTTATTGCATAGTGAGTCTCATATCTCTTTGAATCATTCTTTGCTTACTCATATTGACTGATGGCTGGATGGAACTACCAGATCCTACTTGTGTCATACGTTATTGATTTTGAAATCTTAGTCCTCTTATATTAGGATTATAATTAGTCTAGATATTAATATTTCGATCTCTCTTACTCTTCTTCAGACTTTCTATCTCTGCTAGATCTTGTGTTTCTATCACTCTAGCACAATCTACAATCGCTGCATAAGTGGAGAAATGATTAATCTAACGACCCACCGACCTAGACAATGGACATATTAGTCCTAGAACAAATATCTTAATTCTATCTTTTTCAATCGGGACCAGGTAGGGTACATATCTAGATAACTGGATAAAATAGATATCATATTTAAAATGGTCTTATTTGGCATATGTTTCAATTCTTCAAATTCTCATGCCCTTCTGTCCCTTTCACTTTCAGACAGAAATCAGCCCATAAATACTTCTTTAAATTTTTTCTAGTCTATTGGTGGAGAGGTAACATCTTTTCCTTGAATCACAGTCTCATACCAGACTTATGTGACATCTAGAAGTTGAAAAGATACTAGTTCAATGGATCTCTTACCATAGCAACCTAGATCCTTAAGAATTCTTTCTATTACATCAACAAATATTTGTGAGTCCTCTTGAGTATTAGATCCAAAAAAATTTAAAGGATTTAGCTTTAGAAATTGTGATAATGTCACCTAAATCCTTATAAATCTATCATCTTGTTCAGCTGGTCTTTCTGGTTCTTGAGCTACAAGAGCATTTTCTGGTGGTTGGACATCCCTCTTGTCCTACTCCACTATAAATCCTGCCAATGACTTTAGACTCCTATGTATACTAGTGATTATTTCAACTATTCTATCATATGGCTCCAGAGGGGTTTCTACTTTATCCTTAGGGATGTTATCAAATACATAGCCCCGTTTATCCTATCATGGAATTCTCATACCCCGTCCATGCCCTTTGCCTCTTCCTATGGGCTAACCTCTACCATTGCCTCTTTGTACTGCGATTACAGATTGTGCAGACACTTCTGCACATGGTGTATAATCTGCAGCTCCTAGCCACTGCTCTAGTTCTTGACGACACCATAGACTATACAAAAAAAATACCTTTTAAGATACCATAATATTCAATCAATCTTATACTAGGATCTTTAGCAAACTTAGAATAGAAAGGAAATTGACATCCTATATAATCCTTCAGCAGCACCTAGAGTATAAATATGTCTCACTCATCCATACTCAAGGTCTTATTAAAGAATCCTTTGCTCTGATACCAACTTGTCATGCCTCTAATTTAAAGGCACGTGAGATACATATTTCACAAATAGATCTTTACCGTAACATGCATAATACAATCGTTTATCATGGAAGCTCATACATATAAGTTTACAAATATCAAAGTAACAATAGAAATAGGGATTCTACCTACGGCGTACAAAGCATACTTTAAAATACAAATACAGTATAATCCAAACATTGTGAGCCTTGGAAACAACATAGGCTCACCCAGAGACTATGTCACTTATCTGTAGGACCGAAATATGTATCTTTATCTAAAAAATATAGAGATATCATGTAGTGACTTTGATAACTCAATGAGTAGATAAAACCTCCCATGATCTTTTAGGTCAGTATATGGATGCACTCATATGCTAGAATTGTCACATATAAGATACAATTTAGAAGTACATCCATATAGGACCCGCATTTCAAATATTCTTAATTCAAAAGATAGTTAGATGTCCAAAACTAAATATAGTACGATATGGTCATAAAATAAATATGGTTATGCATCAAAATATTTCACATGAAATATTAAGAGGATCTTATATTAGAACCATCAGATAATCTTAAGCACATAGCAAGGGAGGGCAATCATAGATTAGAAAGTCAGCATTTCGCCCAAATATGAGGCATTCCATTTTTCTACACATAACATATCTTGTGTTTTAACTGTCACATGAGACTAACAAAACCCCTGCTAGCCGAGGTTTCAAGGTACACTAGGGCTAACATCTCTTACTGTTAGCGAACAATGTTTCGAATAGGATTCCTCCACACAAAAATAATTGCATAAATACAATGTCGTTTAAACCAGAAGTTTCAGTCAGATACAAAAATTTCAGTTTGAGTTCAGATTTCTATCAGAAACTTTCCATAGTTTAATACATATCTATACCTTTTACCAAAGGCAACCTTATAGTTATAGAGATCAATCCCACGTGAACAAAAATATTCTCTTTTCAAGGTGGGCTTATCTAGAAGATAAATAGCCTAATCATATGCTAAATTACCAAGGAAGGACCAGACTCTATTTTTTTTTATCTTAAAAATATGGAAATATAGTGTAATGAATTTGATAACTCAGTGAGTAGATAAAACCTATTACGATCTTACCAAGCCCGTATATGGATGTACTTTTATGTAAAAATTATACTTTCTTCCAAGGTAAAGAGAATATATAAATACATATAGGGCTGTAAGTAACCTGACTAATCCATTTTAAACGGACCCAAGCTGACAAAATAATTTCTCTTTTGGTAAACCATTTTGGATTTTCGAGTTTAAATGGATGAAAATTTGAAAATTTTCAATTTTAAGTGATCAGGTTAGGTCTGAGTTAAATAATCCCGTTGAAACCAACCCAACTGAATAGGTACTTTAAATAAGAGTTTTTCATATAAAGTTCTAGGGAGGCTATAGCTCAACGTAAAGAACAATTCTCAATAATTAAGGGAACTTGAGTTCGAATCTTAGCATTCATTAGTTTGGGTTTTGTGTCAGAAAAATTAAAAAAAGAATCCAAAACACCAAAATGACGTCGATTTTTGGGTTTATATAAAGATTCCTTTCACCTCAGAAACCCTAGGCCATCTCTTTACCTTCTTTCTCACTCTTTAGAATATATCGTCTCTTTACTTCCGTTAGGCCATATCTTTACCTCCCCCCCACTCTTCAGAAAACCTCATCCTCTTCACTTCCCTACCCCCTCACTCCTTAGACCCTTTGTCACGGCCCCAAATGATGGAATACATGACCGGCACGGCATAAGGGTTTTCTCTTAACCGCAAGCCTAACACATAGCATGCACAAACATCCAGCATACAATCCAGAGTACATAATAAATATAACTGGCCACATATGCCACATCCAATATAAGAAAATACTGTATATATATATATATCTCATGAATCCAACATCTGTGATTCAACTTGGCCTATGGCCTCATAATACAAACATCATTGTAAAACATAAAACCATTTTTCCAAACAACACATCAAAATACGCAAGAAGCGAGGATCCTGCCTGTATGTTCATGGAGGTACACTAGACATAAACAAAACTAAACAAACAGTACAAAAGAGCCTTGCCCAAACTGGGGCTCACCAACGCTATCTTCAGCCTCCTACGAAGCTGTAGTTGGATCAAAGTCTCTTTGACTATCTGTGGGGAGGAAACAGAAGAGGGGTGAGATCACCACATCTCAGTGAATGGATAAATCACACTATAATAGAAACATGGCAAACCAAGCACAAATGTTTCACAATGAGTTTAATAATTGAAATCAAAGTGTAAAGATAATAAAAGAAACATTAAGCATTTAACCATAATTTATTGAAAGAAAAGCTAAACAGTTCAAATGTATGTTCAAAAGATAAAACAGGATTAAATCAGTAACAATAGAGCAAATCAATTATTCATGGTAAGTAATAAATGAAGTTATTTATGCAATAACAATGATAAATGCAATTGTTTAGAAATATTTAATCTTTAAGAAAAATGCACTAGTTTATTGGAGGTCTTTCCTAACAGATCTATCATCTCCCCCAAGCACACATCAAGGGTAGGGTAATTACTGTAGGCATAGACATAAGTCCACCCTAAATCTCCCAAGCACACAGCAAGGGTATGGTAATCACTGTAGGCGTAGACATGAGTCCACCCTAAATCCCTGTGTCTTAGGCAGTCATATGCTCGTCACAGTATCTTAGGCCGAAGCCTTCACATGACCATGGTGCACCAGGGCTAGCACTCCCTGCGGCTAGCTAACAGTGATCTAAAAGGGTCCCTCCAATAGAAAACATTTGAAATATGCTATTCAAAGAGTTTAAAGTAAACCATTTCAATAACTTTACAATAAAGCTATAATTCTCCATCTAACTCTTTTCATGCATAAAATTCCGTTCTAAAATATATCTCATCCATGAATTCCCATGGAGACCTTTATAATCATAAACTTTCCCTTTTAAACATAGATCGTCTGTAGACGTCACATAGATGCTTATCATGCATCAAATCATTTCATGGCTAACTTAGTTTATTTCTATGACTAAGTTTGCATTTCTATAAATCTAGTTCAAATGGAGAATTATCAGCCTAGATGCTTGCCCTGCATACCTAGAGTTCAACTAGGATTTAAATTTATAATTTCTAACATGGTTGGAACATATTGGTTTTCAAAGCGGTAAAACAATTTAGCATACATTCCAACTAGTTAAAATCATACGAGAGAGAGTTATAATCCGAATTCGTAAAACATGCGCTATAGTATGAAAAACCCACTCACAGGTAAGGGCTCCAGATTGGACAACTTTAAAATCCTAGTTCCTAGTCTGAATTCGGTAAAACAGACCCCAAAATCGAGTCCGGAAGGTCCAAAAACCTTAAATGAGCTTGGTTACTGTTCACTGCCAGAAATACTATTCACGCCTGAAAACACTATTCACTGTCGCAAAATTTTTACCGAATCAACAAAGCAATTTCATATCCTAATATTTATCTAGTTTCTGAATCCATCTACGGAGTCAGATTTCTAATTAGAAGTCCATAAGTAAGGTTTTTCAGAACTTACCTTTTACCGAGATTTTCTACTTCAGATCTACGGCGATTCAACGGTTGATTTGAAAAATTAATCGGTCAAAACTGAAGTACTCTTCGTCCTGAATCCAATAACATTTTCAGTTTTGAGATTGGATGCCCATAAGCACTCCAAATTGAAAGATGAAATTGGATGTTACTATTCATACACTATGCATTTTCTTCATTTTTCTCGAATCCGATCGTCGCTCCCGGTTTTCGTTTTATGGTTTCTGTTTTCTGTTTTTTTTAAATATAATAATAATTATTAAATAATTAATAATAAGATTTTCTTTTATAAAAATTCATATAAATTCCGTTTTTCATCATAAAATATCCCAATAATTTCTAAAAATTTCCTTTCTCATAAACCTTTAGTTAAACTCTTAAATCATGATTTTTCTTGATAAAAATCATAATAAAACTAATTTCAAAACAAATATCTTTATTCATATTAAAAGAAAGAATATTTCTAAAAATACCATAAAAATTCAATAGAGGCCGGTATAATTATTTTAAGCAACACAATACTTCTTTTACTTAAAAGTCCAATTACTTTTAACAAATCATAATCATGTCTACATAAATAAAAATATATTTTCTTATAGCGCGCCAAAACATAAATTCTCATATTTCTTTTGTAATTCTTTAATCCATGTAATAAATATACATATTTTCTACGGTTCTTATCTCTATTGTTAAAATTCTCTCTTTTATTCTAAATTTCCTTTAATTGGAATTTTCGTTAAATTTTACGGTTATTACACCCTTACTTCCAGATCTATATCTAGTTTTAGTTTTAGAGAAGGTGGCTTCATTAGTGCTTATTGCTTTCTCTCCATCTCCATGTTTTCTCTCTCCATGCTTGTCAACACCATCTCCATTCTCACCCAGACATAGCTGGTTTTTGGTTGTCTGGCATCATATAAAGAAGTTTCCTTTGGATGGTATATGTGTTTGTAGTCGGTTTATGAGTTCCAGTTTCATTTGTATAAAGCTGGTAGCTCATTTTTTATAAAGGTAATCGTTTTAACAATTTGATAAAGTTCAGCTTTTTGACTTTAGTTGCTTCACTTTGTCTTCAACTACTTTTCCCTCTTATTTATTGTTCATTCGTGTACAAATTTCAAGTTTGTGAATGTGATCTGATTCAATTCCTTTCAGGCAACCTACTCGAACCCGCTTGAGAAATAGAACCGATCAAGCCCACTTGCTTCATGTAACTTGAAACACCGATAGGATTCAGATGGAGTTTGTGACCCGACCGTTAGTTGGTCAATTTACATTTATACCTTAACTTGACCAAACTCGACCCACATACACAACTTAATACATCCATATATATCCCTTCTGATTAATAATCTCAATTTTAAAAAGATAACATAAAGTTCAAATATAGATGCAGTGCAATGTAACAATAAAACAACTATTTCTTTATGCGATCAAGGATTTTGTATGTACTTCAACAAATCTAAATTTTAGCATTTAGAAAGACTCTAATTCAAAACCACAATTTAATCCCAAGCACACAGCAAAGGAAGGCATTTAAAATTCAAATAGTTAGTTGGGATTTCACCCAATAATAGGAGGAATTTCGCCACTCTTTTCAAAACACATACCGCGTGTTGGCCGTCACACAGGGGTAGCAACACCCAAGCTAGCTGAAGTCTCAAGGTACACTAGGGTTAGTGTCTCCTACTGCTAGCGAACAATGTTTCTGAAAATGATTCCTCTCGAGAAAAAACAATGCATGAAAATAATATGCTCTTCAAAGAATTCCTTTGTCAAAATTTCCAATCAAATTTATCACATGTCCATAAATTTTTCCATGGGTAAAAAATATGCATATTAATGCCATTGGTACAATACATATTCTTCTAATAAGTGAAATCATTCACAAATCCAATAAGAATTCTTTAATCCAATTACCCTTGGATTGATCTTCTCAAAATGGTAAAATTCTTATATGCATCATATATTCAAGAGGTTTTAAATTGAGGGAATTTGGACATTTAAAATTCCATCATAACCATAACATACCATCTTTGAAAATGTAGCATATAGTAAGAAAACTTGAGCACTAATTCAGTTATTAAAAATTTGAAAATAAAAGAGTGACATTATATGCTACACTAATATCACAATTAAAGTATAAAGAAGGTGTAAAATAGGTTAGAGCTAACATTATCTACTCACAAAACAAGGATTCAAAGTTGAATAGCCCTAAAATGCATGTTTCTAAGTGAAATTTGGAAAAATGAACCTTAAAATTGAGTTTGGAGGGTCTAAACACCTAGGAAATGACTCTAGAATCATGAAATTTGGCTTTCAGGAGTTCGATCAACGCTAGCCAACAAATCAAGGTTCTGGTGCATGAGCTCACACACCACCTGTAGGGGCTGCTTATAAGTTTCATGCACTTAGGGAAATGCAGTTCGTGGTAGCGCGTGTTAGGGTTTTACACCTGAATTTTGAATTCTCCTTGAATCTATCTATGGTGTTAGTTTTTCGTTTTAAGAACCCTAGCTAAGAGTTTCGAAACTTACCTCTTTAGGAGAATTTCTTTTCCACTTTCTGGCCAATCTTTCATAATTTCTTAGGAAACTAATTGGATAGACTTGTAGATCTCATCGTTTTTAATCCGTTGGTGGTGGTGGTGTCGAAATTTAAGGTCTAGAAGTGTCAAAATTTTAGAGCGAGAAAATATGGATTTTAGAGAGAGAACATGGTGATTGAAGGTGGAGAGTCTTGTACACCTCTTTTACTGTAGATTTCATAAAAATCATCTTAGGGACTAATTGGAAATTTTTTATTTATTGAGGGATGTCTTTGTAATTTTTGTTATTTACATTTTAACCCCTACATATTTGAGAATTATACTTTGATGCCTAACTTTGAATCCTCTTATTTCCCTTTTAAATCTCTATAGTTAGGTGATAAGTAACCAAAATTATTTAGTCCAATTGCATTCTTCTCTAATCTATTTAAGTTATAATTTTTCTTTAATTTAAAGTTTTCCATTTGTTTAGGGTTTTCTTTATTTTAGGGGCATTACAGAAACTTTTGGACTTTAGGTGGTATAAAGACTATTTTATTCCTTTATTTTGTCAAAGACCAGATGGTTAAGAAAAATATTGGAAAGAAAGATATACAACAAGACATCTAAAATTGTTTGCTAAAATAGTTACCAAAGCTCTTAAAAAACAATACAATGGAATTATTCCATACGATGATTTTACATATGGACAACTCAATATTTTTATCACTATAGAAGCTTTTAGTTTATGTAATCAAACAAAAGTGCAAAACAAATACAATAACGACTTTAGAACGGGTAAAAGGGAACTAGGAGAATTTTGTGAACTAAACGGTTGTTCATTAAAAGCACCCTTCATAGAAACCAAAAAGACCTATCAAAAGTCTAAAAAGAAATACTACAAAACCTACAAAACTTCTCCCTTGTAGGAAAACTTATAAGAAAACATCAAAGAAAAATGTAGTTTGTTACAAATGTGACAAACTTGGATATTTTTCAAACAAATGTAAAACCATCAGTATAGTTTGTAAGTATTTTCAATAAAATATTGTACATTTCAATATTTTCTGAATTCAAGTTCAATTACTCTCAGCTTCCATTGCATCAGCCTATATATGCACTGATCTTGACCTTTTTTGGTATCATTATATATATATGTGTGTGTGTGTGTGTGTCTATATATATATATATATATATATATATATATATATATATATATATATATATATATATATATATATGTATACATATACATGTATGTATGTATACAAACATGGGGTTGAGGGATGTTTGGCTCGATGAGGGTAGGAGTACTTAGTGTCCTACTTAGTAAATTGGGGCACTATGTAGAACTGTCAAAAAGATTAACCTGACTCATGATGGATTGGGCTGGCTAGGCTGTTTAATGAATAGGCCTCTTTAAAAAATTCCATACCCCATTTGTTGTAGACTGTGGGGTAAAAATACTAACTTGAGGGCCACATTTTGTTTTTTGAAAAAATTTACCACTTTCAATAAGTTGCAAAAAGGCTTTAGATGCTGTTTGAAAGAGTGAAAAAAAATTCCTTTAAATGGTAAGGCATGACACAAGTTACAGGAAATAAGCATCCATGTGAACTTTGGTGTCAGTGAAAAAGTGCTCTTCCTTAAACTTGAATAGAAATGACAGGGAAAAACGTAACTACAATGGCAGGTGGAAGAAAAGGAGTTTCTTAAACTAAATTTATTAGAAATAAGGATGTTTATAGTTATAATGAGGGCATTACAATGTAGCAAATCACCGAATATTTTAAACATCAATAGAAATCAGATATTCAAAACACTTTGCCATCAAATGGCCATTGGGTAGGATGTATTCCTCCTTAAACTGAAATTTTTATATCTTAAAGGCGCCTATTAGATATGTTAATAATGTCATCATTGGGCCTTCTTAACATATTAAACTTTTAGGATATTTGTTATCTTGACACTTATAATGCATGAAGCATTTCTTTCATATTTAAGTCAGGGCAATAAATCATAAATATATATGCCCATAGCCCATAGCAAATGCCAATATTAAACTTTCCATATGCTTTTCTATTGAAAAATAATTGAGTTTAAAATTACAATTCAACAAAAAGATAGATTAAAACTTAAGAGTGCAAATAAAAAAGAAATTTTAGAAAATATATTATATTTATTACACTATGCCTATACTATTATCTTAAAAGCTCAATTAAACACAATATTTAAAGATGTGATGTAGAGTAATTTGCAAGCCATTAGTGCTATTCATATTTATTAAACATAAGAACTATAAATTTGAGAGAATATATTACACAGACAATTCTAATAAATAAGAGACTATATAGGTACCAAACAATTTTTGAGTGCTAGCAATTTACAGGAATCAAATCAAGCGATGAAAAGAAACTTGTGAAAGGCATTCAGAATAATCAATTCATAAAAAAGAACAGGCAAGTGACCCTATTTCATTACCACTGTCCTAGGAACAATTTTCTTCTGTCAAAGGGATGTTTCAAGTTATACCACAACTACGAAGGCTTTCGCATGAGAAAGGAAAACTTTATAACCTAATTTATGGAAAAGAATGGCCTAATTTATTGATATTTCAAACTAATAAGAAAAAATAACTTAATTTTATTAGAGATTATATCAAAAGAGTAGTGAGACAATGACCTCTAACTAGTGGCTTCAAAACAAAGTTTAGAAGCATGCACAAAAACCCATTATGTAGAATCATTTAGTGTCAAGAAAAACACGACTACATATAAAAAATTTGGTAAATGTTGAGAGTGACAGCTTACCAGTCAGTGAAATGAAGCTGTGGTGGCGTAGTTGTGCTACTTCTCATATAGGATGGCAGATCCTCACTGGCCAGAGTCATAATCATAGAAGATAAGAGAAATAGATACCAAAAGCCGAATTAGAGGGGTGGGGTTTCGAGTTGTCCTAATTAAATATATTCATTCTCTCGCAGTTTTTCAAACGAATTTATATTTTTTATATCTAAACCTATTTAATGAAGTGACTAAACAAAATAAATTTTAGTCCATACTCTAAGTTCAAAAATAAAACTAAAAACGAAAAGGCTCCAGGGTATTATATATATTATGGGATAAAAAATGGAACCAAATTGTAACGATCTCAAATTTTTTTTTTTACATATATACTTGATCATCTACTTTTATTTCTGGTGTCATTACCCCTTTACTTGATTTTATTTATTTATTTACCCCTTTCTTGAATAAACTGATGACAATCAAAGTAACATAGTATCATAGTGAACACACAGGCACAACAAAATAAACTGATATTATATCAGAAATCTTTCCATTAGAATAGTATCCATGGAGATGTTTATATAAAAATCCTAGTAACTAGGTAACTACCTGTAAGACAAAAAGTAGAAAGGTACCGAGTCAGTATCTTAAACGAATAATCTCCAGGGCTGAGTAAGTATAACTATATAATATTTAGTTGAGACTATCATGATATCAAACATTTGGTACTCCTAGTGCAACAAGTGGTAGTGGCACATGCAACAAAATTTCAAATAAATGAACCACCATCAGATCTTGTACCATAAGAATATGCCTGAGATAGGGCAACTTAATCCAGTGCATCACAAAAATCAATGTCATTGTGTTTACTGTATAGTGGCTATTAATTTGAATATAATATAAAATAATAGTGAAAACAGACATTCTTAGTAGGTTTTATAGTGATTATGATGCATATAGTATTTCAAATATCATAGCATGTTCAACTGTATAAATCATAGAATACATTTGGCCATGATCATGTAATGTGATTATGTGTATAATATTATGCAGGCATGGAAATCATAGCACTCAGCTGTATAATAAAATATAATCACTTTGTATTACATATTTACAAATCTTACTTTATCAATCTCAAGCTCATCTTAGTTTGGCTATTTTACAAATTTTGAACAATTCACAGTAAGCACCAGCTCACTTTTGTTGGAGCACCCGCTTTCTTTCATTCGAGGTCAAATGAGCAATTGGCTCGCCCCTAAATGTGTTTGCCTCACACTATCCAAGCATGGCATAATTCATATTTTTTTTATTTGTGAATAGGACATCCCCTATTTTAATACCAATACAGAGACCATGAGACTTAGGTTCACCTTGTGCTACCAAGGATCATCCCTTTTTTCTTTTGAATGCTTGCATTTTCTTTCCTTAAAACAACCAAATCATGAAATTTATACTTCCAGCCTTTTATGCATCAACAAATCATAAACAGATATATGCTTCTAATATCATACATACATAAATTTGTTCGACATTTTTCATTTGCATATATCAGAATAATCATTCAATTACTGTGGATTTTTCTTGAAAAATTATGATAGATAACACACACACACACACACACACATATAGAGCATCCATAGTATCATATCCATTAGAGCTATAAATGGAAATGGTTTATGCTTGAACTTGGCTTGGCCTTTCATGTCCTACATAATTATACTTCTAGTATTATTTAGTTTTCCACTTGTCTTGTATATAGAGTGTGTCCTTATATCCCCATCACCCTTACTAAAGCTTGTCTTATCGTGTTAATTTATTTATAAACCATGCAACCCCCGAAGGAGGCTTATTAACAAACCTTGCTTTATTTAGTCAGTAGTCTCCTTATTGTTGTTATTATTTCCAAATTTTAAATTCCTAAGACATCTATCCCCTTATTACATGTAGAAATATTAAATATATTCAATGTATTCATTTGATTCATCCATGTAAATTCCATGCATTCTTTAACAAAAATTTCCAATTTGCCATCATACATATGTAAGCACTCACTTGTTGGTTTATATTCTACCAAGTTATTTCAATATGTATCCCTTCATCTTACATCATAATTTGTATACATTTGTTTTTTAATAAACTTGTTTTCAAAATCATTTCCATCCTTAAGCATGGCCTAGTCGTGCTTCATGACACGACCGTGCGTAAAACCCATGCAACTATGCCATATCTTGTAAAACAGCACTGAGCACGGCTTGACCGTGTCTTGAAACACATACTAGCCTTATTATATACAGACTTGCATTTTGGGAACAAATTGAAGTATAACCTAGCCGTGTTTCGCAGCACGGTCGTGCTCCAAACTTCACAGTACTTTGTTTTCCCCTACAACCTAAAAATTCAGCATTTCAAACCATTCCTTCCCTTCCTTAAACCCTTAAAACCCCTAAACTTTGTTCTATCATGATATATACACATACATCCATATCTTTTCAGCCCATAAGAAACCAAAAACCACACTAAATCCAATCATAAAACCAAAGCCATTCAAACAGGGACTCAGCCATAGAATACATAATACTAATATACATCAATACACATCCATATATGGCTACTTTACCAACCCAAACTCAAAATCTTTTGTACGAATATAGGATGAAGAGCTGATGAAAATATCAAAAGATTTCCCAACTATGCATCATATTGGATTTTTATTCTATTCAAGGATGGAAATCAGTATGAAACCTACCTTGAAGCTTTCTTATATGTTTCTCCTTCTAACTTGAACTCAGATTTCTTCCCGCCTCTTTTTTTTTCTCTTTTCCTTCTTCTTCTTCTCTCCTTACCCTATGTCTTTTGTTGAAGATTGCTTCTACTTCTCGTAGCTTCACCTAACTGGGAGAGAAAAATCTTTGCTGCCTATTAATAACCCAATGAGCTGCTCTTATATGCCTTAATAGCTGGAAGTGTCCCTAATATTACATAGGTTGCATGAGTGGAAGATGGTATTTTATTATTATTATTATTATTATTTTTTCTTTAATTCATTTGTATATCATAACTAATGGAATTTACCATGTATAACTAGAATAATTTACCTGTCTTGATTTTCCTATTGCAGACTATACACTTCATTAGCTAAAATTTTCATAGTATTGAATCTTTAATTATTTTCTTAAAAATACAACCCCATGTAATATTTCTTAGAAAAACCGTAAAATTTAACGAAAAGAATATTTAAAATAAAAGAGAGAATTTTGACAATAGAGATAAGAACCGTAGAAAATATGTATATTTATTACATAGAAAAAAATATATTAGAAGTTATGTTTTGGTGCGCTATAAGCAAATATATTTTTATTATGTAGAAATAATTATGATTTGTTAAAAGTAAGTGGATTTTTAAGTAAAAGAAGTATTGTGTTGCTTAAAATAATTATACCGGCTTCTATTGAATTTTTATGGTATTTTTAGAAATACTCTTTCTTTTAATATAAATAAAGATATTTGTTTAGAATTTTGTTTTATTACTATTTTTATCAAGAAAAATTATGATGTGAGAGTTTAACTAAAGATTTATGAGAAAGGAAATTTTTAGAAATTTTTAGGATATTTTATGATGAAAAACGGAATTTATATGAATTTTTATAAAAGAAAATCTTATTATAAATTATTTAATAATTATTATTATTTAAAAAAAAAATACTGTAGCACCAGCACATATATGTGCATACGAATACCAGAGAAGCAGAAAACGCAGCCCCCTTTCCCGTTTTCCTCTTCAATTTCAAACCCTCATATCTGGAGCTACGGACCTCCGATTGACGAACCGTCTAGACCGTTGGACTCGTGGCAATGAGTACTTCAAAACCCACCGATCAATTTCGCCGGAAAGTCGCCGGAAGGTCGCCAGAAAATCACGTGAATAGTACCTCCAAAGGTAAAACTCCGTCCAATTGCGTTTTAGGCTTCGTTTTTATCGAAATTCTTCCCGTAGATAGTCTTAGAATTAGTTTCTATGCTCGAATATAGAGTTTTTAGGTTTCGGCATGAATAGTATTTTTCGGTGAGTGAATAGTATTTCCGGCGAGTGAATAGTGTTTTCCGTCGTGAATAGTGACGTTTAGAATTTATCTAATTTTCATATTATGTCTATATTTTCTAGGTTGTTGAGCCACCACGAGGTGAAATTCTCGTTGTTGGACTTCTAGTACGGTGAGTGGGTTTTTCATACTATAGCGCATGTTTTAGGAATTGGATTTATAACTCTCTCGTATGATTTTAACTAGTTGGAATGTATGTTAAATTGTTTTACCGCTTTGAAAACCAATATGTTCCAACCATGTTAGAAATTGTAAATTTCAATCCTAGTTGAACCCTAGGTATGCAGGGCAAGCATCTAGACTATTAATTCTCCATTTGAGCTAGATTTATAGAAATGCGAACTTAGTCATAGAAATGAACTAAGTTAGCCATGAAGTGATTTGATGCATGACAAGTATCTATGTAATGTCTACGGACGATCTATGTTTAAAAAGGGAAAGTTTATGATTTTAAAGGTCTCCATGGGAATTCATGGATGAGATATATTTTAGAATAGAGTTTTATGCATGAAAAGAGCTAGATGGAGAATTATAGCTTTATTGTAAAGTTATTGAAATGTTTTACTTTAAACTCTCTGAATAGCATATTTCAAATGTTTTCTATTGGAGGGACCCTTTTAGATCACTGTTAGCTAGCCGCAGGTAGTGCTAGCCCTGGTGCACCTTGATCATGTTACGACTTCGGCTTAGGATATTCTGACGGGCATATGACTGCCTAAGACACAAAATTTAGGGTGGACTTATGTCTACGCCTACAGTGATTACCCTACCCTTGCTGTGTGCTTGGGGGAGATGATAGATCTGTTAGGAAAGACCTCCAATAAATTAGTGCATTTTTCTTAAAGATTAAATATTTCTAAAATACCTCATTCATCATTGTTCTTGCATAAGTATCTTCATTTATTACTTACCATGCATAATTGATTTGCTTACAGTTATTGATTTAATCCTGATTTATCATTTGAACTGTTTAGCATTCTTTCAATAAATTACGGTTAAATGTTTAATGTTTTCTTTACTTTGATTTCAATTATTTAATTAATTGCGAAATATTCGTGCTTAGTTTGCCATGTTTCTGTTATAGTATGATTTATCCATTCACTGAGATGTGGTAATCTCACCCCTCTTCTGTTTTCTCCCCACAGATAGTCAAAGAAACACTGATCCAGCTACAGCTCTATAGGAGGCTAAATATAGTATTGGTGAGCCCCAGTTTGGGCACTCCGTTGTATTGGTTGTATAGTTTAAGTGTATGTCTAGTGTATCTCCATGAACTTACAGGCAGGATCCTCGCTTCTTGTGTTGTTTGAAAAATGGTTTTACGTTTTACAATAATGTTTGTACTATGAGGCCATGGGCCAAGTTGAATCAAGAATGTTGGATTCATGAAATATATATATATATACAGTATTTTCTTATATTGGATGTGGCGTATGTGGCCAGTTATATTTATTATGTACTCTAGATTGTGTGCTGGATATTTATGCATGCTATGTGTTAGGCTTGCGGCTAGGGGGAAACCCTTATGCTGTGCCGGTCATGTGTTCCATCATTTGGGGCTGTGACAATATGGTATCAGAGCGTTAGGTTTCCCTGTGTTCATGGTGTAACGGACCTTTAGGTAGGACTTTGAGTATGGGTATGAATCCGGACATGCTTATACTCACGGTGCTGCTAAAGGGGTTCGATAGGATGTTGTCTTTTTGTTTAAGTTAGTCAGTTTATAGTATGCTATGTTGGTATGGTTAAGTGATGGTTGGGATATTTCTGTTTTATAGCGAAATGCCACCAAGAACAAGATCAAAGGTTAGGCAACCCGCGGTTCAAGAGCAGATGGCTGAAGAGTCTGCTCAGTCCGCAGTACCTGTGCCTAGAGGCCGAGGTAGAGGTCGTGGCAGAGGCCGACCTAGAGGCAGTGGCAGGGGTGTAAGGGCTGCTGAAGCAGCCGAACAAGCTGAGTTAAGAAGTGAGCAACCTGAGACTCCCAGGACGGGGGAAATTTCTTCTCACCCCCGGGATGATGTGATAGCCCAGATGCTGGTAACCATGCAGGGTATGTAGCGGGCAATAGAAAATCTAGCTGAGAGAAGGGATGGGCAAGATAGACGGGACCCGCAACAGCTCGAAACAACTACCTCCGTTCCAGAACCAGTTAGGTCCGTGGAGCGGCAGGTGAGACCCGCTGAGAGGGAAGTGGAACTATCTGAATTCCTGAAGCTGAAACCGCCAACCTTTAAGGGGTTGTTGGCTAGTGAAGATCCCCAGGAGTTTATAGAGGCTACTGAGAAGATCTGCGAGGTTCTTAAGTGTCTAGAGATTCGCTCAGTAGAATTGGCAGCCTTCCAGTTGTCTGGCGTAGCACAGGTATGGTTCAAGACCATGATGCGCGGAAGGGGAGCTACAGCGCCACCTTTGAGATGGCCAGAGTTCAAGGAAGTTTTCATGGAGAGGTTTGTGCCTCAGAGTATACGAGATGCCAAGTGTCAGGAATTTGTGGAATTGAAGCAAACTCCTGGTATGTCAGTCACGGAGTATGACTACCGCTTCAGACAGCTGATGCCGTATGCACCGCACATGGTCCCTACTGAAAGGGACATGATCAGGAAATTTATCCAGGGGTTGATGCCAGCATTGTTTAAATCAGTGGCACCCCAGATGAAGCAATTCCCGAACTATGCAGAGGCTGTGGACTGTGCAAGAATGATGGAGACTAGGTATTTGGCCGATGTCGAGAGTGCCAAGCTGAGGAAGAGGGATAGAGACGGGAGCTCTAAAGGAGGGCAAAGTTCTCATTCCCAAGGACCCCGATTCCAGAGCCAGCAGCGCCCAGCACCACAGAATGTTGGGAACCCCAACCAGAGACCAGATGCAAGTGGTAGGCTAGGTCTTAGCCAGGGAAACACCAGGTATCCAAGACAACCAGGACCAAGAGCCATTCAGCAGAACAGGCCACAATGCCCTATTTGTGGTAACCATCATTTTGGTCAGTGCCGCAGGGAGATGATTGTTTGCTATCATTGCCACCAACCTGGACACATGAAGAGGGAATGTCCTCAGTTGTATGGCTCAAGCAAAGGGCCAACTCGACCAGCTTTGCTACCAACCCTAGTGGCAGCTCAGCCTATAAGGACTATACCGGGCCAAGCAAGTAGCAGAGGTACTGGTAGAGGGATGATGGGCCGAGGTTAAAACCAAGCAGGCCGAGGTGAACCGAGGATTTTTGCTCTTACCAGGCAGGATGCACAAGCTTCAAATGCGGTCATGACAGGTACTCTTTCAGTTTGCCTACATGAAGCATATGTTTTGTTTGACCCCGGGTCTACATATTCCTATGTTTCCCCTAGTTTTGCTAAGAGTTTGGGTAAAGATCCGATTAGGATGGATGCCCCTTTCTTTGTAACCACCCCGGTCGGTGATTATTTGCCAGTAGAGCATGTATGCAAATCATGTAAAGTGTCAGTAGGTGATAGGGAGACATCTGCTGATTTGATCATCCTAGACATGGTTGACTTTGATGTAATCCTAGGAATGGATTGGTTGGCAGCATGCTATGCTACCTTGGATTGCTATGAGAAGGCAATCAAGTTCAACCTTCCAAGTGAAGTTCCTTTCCGATTCCAGTGTGATCGAAGTAAAGCTCCAAGTAACCTGATTTCAGTCTTGGGTGCTCAGAAGATGTTGAAGAAGGGATGCCAGGGATACTTGGCATATGTTAGAGATGTGGATAGGAAGGTACCGGATATAGACAAGATGGCAATAGTAAGAGAATTCCTGGATGTCTTCCCAGAAGAGTTGCCAGAATTACCTCCTGAACGGGAGATAGAGTTTGGTATCGACCTTATTCCAGAGGCTCGACCAATTTCTATACCGCCTTACAGGATGGCACCCACAGAGCTTAAGGAGCTAAAGAGTCAGTTGCAGGATTTGTTAGATAAGGGCTTCATCAGGCCCAGCACTTCTCCATGGGGTGCTCCGGTCCTTTTTGTGAAGAAGAAGGACGGGTCTTTGCATCTTTACATTGACTATCGGCAACTGAATAAGCTAACAGTGCGCAACAACTACCCTTTACCCAGGATTGATGATCTGTTCGATCAACTTCAAGGAGCGAAATGTTTCTCCAAGATTGATCTGAGGTCAGGGTATCATCAGTTGAGGATCAAGAAGGAAGATATTTCCAAGACGGCTTTTAGGACCCGTTATGGTCATTATGAGTTTTTAGTTATGTCTTTTGGACTAACTAATGCACCAGCTGCTTTTATGGACTTGATGAACAGGGTGTTCAAGCCATTCTTAGATCAGTTTGTCATTGTGTTCATTGATGACATCTTGGTTTATTCTAAAGACCATGAGGAGCATGAACAGCACCTACGGGTCATTCTGAAAATTTTGAGGGATCAGCAGTTGTATGCCAAGCTCTCTAAGTGTGAGTTCTGGTTGGACAGTGTTATGTTTCTGGGGCATGTAGTCACGAAGGACGGCATTCAAGTAGACCCCGAGAAGGTAGAGGCAGTACAGCAGTGGCCTCGCCCAGCTAGTGTGACGGAGATCCGAAGTTTTTTGGGTCTAGCAGGGTATTATCGGAGGTTCATCAAGAATTTCTCTAGGATTGCTGCTCCTTTGACCAGATTAACCAGGAAGGGAGTTAAGTTTGAATGGTCGGATGCATGTGAAGAAAGTTTCCAGACCTTGGAGAAGTGTCTAACCACAACCCCAGTTCTAACTATTCCAACAGGCACTGGAGGATACTCAATATACTGTGACGCCTCAAGGGTGGGCTTGGGTTGTGTGTTAATGCAGAATGGTCATGTTGTAGCCTATGCATCTAGGCAGCTCAGGAAGCACGAACAGAACTATCCTACACATGATCTGGAGATGGCGGCAGTGGTCTTTGCCTTGAAGATTTGGAGGCACTATCTCTATGGTGAACCCTGTGAGATTTACACGGACCACAAGAGTCTCAAGTACATCTTTCAACAAAGAGATCTTAACTTGAGACAGAGAAGGTGGATGGAGTTGGTGAAGGACTATGACTACACTATCTTGTACCACCCAGGCAAGGCCAATGTGGTAACAGATGCTTTGAGCAGGAAGTCAATGGGGAGTCTAGCCCATATTACCCTACTCCGGAAGCCGTTGGTAAGGGATATTCATCGGCTAGAAGGTGAGGGGATGCACTTTGAAGTGAAGGAGCCAGGGGTGTTGTTAGCCCACATGCAACTACACTCTCCACTGGTTGAGCAGATTAAGGTAGATCAGGACAAGGATGCCAAGCTGTGCAAGCTCAAGGATGAATCCAAGAATAATCAGACTTCTGAATTCAGCGTGGATGCTGAAGGAGTGTTAAGATATGGGAAGCGCTTGTGTGTACCCGATGTGGATAGCTTGAGGAAGCAGATTTTGGAGGAGGCACATCAATCAGCCTATACTATCCACCCAGGAACAAATAAGATGTACAGTGACCTCAAGGACTTGTATTGGTGGAATGGGATGAAGAAGGATGTAGCAAACTTTGTGGCTCAATGCTTGGTTTGTCAGCAGGTGAAAGCTGAACACCAGAAGCCTGCCGGTTTACACCAGCAGATTGAGATACTGGAGTGGAAGTGGGAAAGGATTACTATGGACTTCGTTACAGGGTTACCGAGGACCTCTAAGAGTTATGACTCAGTATGGGTGATAGTGGATCGAATGACCAAGTCATCCCACTTCTTACCAGTGAAGACTACCTTTAATGCGGCTCAGTATGCAAGCCTGTATTTGAGTGAAATTGTCAGATTGCATGGAGTCCCTGTATCCATCATATCTAATCGAGGTCCACAGTTTACAGCAAGGTTTTGGAAAGCTTTTCAAGAAGCTTTGGGGACGAGGTTAGATCTAAGCACCGCTTTTCATCCCCAAACAGATGGCCAGTCAGAACGCATGATTCAAATTCTGGAGGATATGCTTAGAGCATGTATATTAGATTTTGGTGGCAGTTGGGAAGGATACCTGCCATTAGCTGAGTTTGCATACAACAACAGTTATCAAGCCAGTATTCAGATGGCACCTTTTGAAGCTCTTTATGGGAGAAGATGCCGATCTCTCGTTGGATGGTTTGAAGTTAGAGAAGCCAAGCTGCTAGGGCCAGACTTGGTGCAAGATGCCATAGAGAAGGTTAAGCTGATAAGGGAACGGCTTTTAACTGCACAAAGTCGTCAGAAGTCTTATGTGGACCATAGGCGTCGGGAGTTGGAATTTTCTCTAGGCGATCACGTGTTCCTCAGAGTTTCACCCATGAAGGGAATCATGCGATTTGGTAAGAAAGGGAAGTTAAGCCCAAGGTATATTGGACCTTTTGAAGTTCTGGATAGGGTAGGAGCAGTGGCATACCGCCTAGCCCTACCACCTGGGTTGAGTGAAGTGCATCCAGTCTTCCATGTCTCGATGTTGAGGAAGTATGTACCCGACCCATCTCATATGATTCAACCGCAGGAAATCCTTTTAGATGACAAGTTGGCCTACGAAGAGAAACCCGTGGCCATTGTTGATAGACAAGTGAAAAAGTTGAGATATAAGGATATCCCTACAGTGAAGGTGATTTGGCAGAATCATTCCAAAGAGGAAGCTACGTGGGAAGTAGAGGATGTCATGAGAGAAAAGTATCCACAACTGTTCCAAGACTAGTCATATGTTTTCATGCTGTTGGTTTTTGTAAAATTCGGGGACCGAATTTCTTTAAGGGGGGAAGAATGTAATAACCGTAAAATTTAACGAAAAAGAAATTTAAAATAAAAGAGAGAATTTTGACAATAGAGATAAGAACCGTAGAAAATATGTATATTTATTACATAGAAAAAAAATATTAGAAGTTATGTTTTGGCGCGCTATAAGCAAATATATTTTTATTATGTAGAAATAATTATGATTTGTTAAAAGTAAGTGGATTTTTAAGTAAAAGAAGTATTGTGTTGCTTAAAATAATTATACCGGCTTCTATTGAATTTTTATGGTATTTTTAGAAATACTCTTTCTTTTAATATAAATAAAGATATTTGTTTAGAATTTTGTTTTATTACTATTTTTATCAAGAAAAATTATGATGTGAGAGTTTAACTAAAGATTTATGAGAAAGGAAATTTTTAGAAATTTTTAGGATATTTTATGATGAAAAACGGAATTTATATGAATTTTTATAAAAGAAAATCTTATTATAAATTATTTAATAATTATTATTATTTAAAAAAAAAATACTGTAGCACCAGCACATATATGTGCATACGGATACCAGAGAAGCAGAAAACGCAGCCCTCTTTCCCGTTTTCCTCTTCAATTTCAAACCCTCATATCTGGAGCTACGGACCTCCGATTGACGAACCGTCTGGACCGTTGGACTCGTGGCAACGAGTACTTTAAAACCCACCGATCAATTTCGCCGGAAAGTCACCAGAAGGTCGCCGAAAAATCGCGTGAATAGTACCTCCAAAGGTAAAACTCCGTCCAATTGCGTTTTAGGCTTCGTTTTTACCGAAATTCTTCCCGTAGATAGTCTTAGAATTAGTTTCTATGCTCGAATATAGGGTTTTTAGGTTTCAGCATGAATAGTATTTTTCGGTGAGTGAATAGTATTTCCGGTGAGTGAATAGTGTTTTCTGGCGTGAATAGTGACGTTTAGAATTTATCTAATTTTCATATTATGTCTATATTTTCTAGGTTGTTGAGCCACCACGAGGTGAAATTCTCGTTGTTGGACTTCTAGTACGGTGAGTGGGTTTTTCATACTATAGCGCATGTTTTAGGAATTGGATTTATAACTCTCTCGTATGATTTTAACTAGTTGGAATGTATGTTAAATTGTTTTACCGCTTTGAAAACCAATATGTTCCAACCATGTTAGAAATTGTAAATTTCAATCCTAGTTGAACCCTAGGTATGCAGGGCAAGCATCTAGACTATTAATTCTCCATTTGAGCTAGATTTATAGAAATGCGAACTTAGTCATAGAAATGAACTAAGTTAGCCATGAAGTGATTTGATGCATGACAAGTATCTATGTAATTTCTACGGACGATCTATGTTTAAAAAGGGAAAGTTTATGATTTTAAAGGTCTCCATGGGAATTCATGGATGAGATATATTTTAGAATAGAGTTTTATGCATGAAAAGAGCTAGATGGAGAATTATAGCTTTATTGTAAAGTTATTGAAATGTTTTACTTTAAACTCTCTGAATAGCATATTTCAAATGTTTTCTATTGGAGGGACCCTTTTAGATCACTGTTAGCTAGCCGCAGGTAGTGCTAGCCCTGGTGCACCTTGATCATGTTACGACTTCGGCTTAGGATATTCTGACGGGCATATGACTGCCTAAGACACAAAATTTAGGGTGGACTTATGTCTACGCCTACAGTGATTACCCTACCCTTGCTGTGTGCTTGGGGGAGATGATAGATCTGTTAGGAAAGACCTCCAATAAATTAGTGCATTTTTCTTAAAGATTAAATATTTCTAAAATACCTCATTCATCATTGTTCTTGCATAAGTATCTTCATTTATTACTTACCATGCATAATTGATTTGCTTACAGTTATTGATTTAATCCTGATTTATCATTTGAACTGTTTAGCATTCTTTCAATAAATTACGGTTAAATGTTTAATGTTTTCTATACTTTGATTTCAATTATTTAATTAATTGCGAAATATTCGTGCTTAGTTTGCCCTGTTTCTGTTATAGTATGATTTATCAATTCACTGAGATGTGGTAATCTCACCCCTCTTCTGTTTTCTCCCCACAGATAGTCAAAGAAACACTGATCCAGCTACAGCTCTATAGGAGGCTAAATATAGTATTGGTGAGCCCCAGTTTGGGCACTCCGTTGTATTGGTTGTATAGTTTAAGTGTATGTCTAGTGTATCTCCATGAACTTACAGGCAGGATCCTCGCTTCTTGTGTTGTTTGAAAAATGGTTTTACGTTTTACAATAATGTTTGTACTATGAGGCCATGGGCCAAGTTGAATCAAGGATGTTGGATTCATGAAATATATATATATATACAGTATTTTCTTATATTGGATGTGGCGTATGTGGCCAGTTATATTTATTATGTACTCTGGATTGTGTGCTGGATATTTATGCATGCTATGTGTTAGGCTTGCGGCTAGGGGGAAACCCTTATGTCGTGCCGGTCATGTGTTCCATCATTTGGGGCTGTGACATTTTTCTTAAGAAAATTAAGATTAATATACTTCATCGTAGTTTCTAAAAATATAATATTTATTCTATTATCGATAAATTCTGATTTTCCCTTAATATTTTCTTGTATATTTTCCTAAAACATTTTTATATCAAGTTAATCTAATTAAAATTTCAAGGATGTTAGAAAAATCAATTGATTTTTTTTCTTTTTGAAATAAAAAAAAAAAAAGAATTTATGTCAATGTTGATTTAATTTTGCTTCTTTCCAAAATTTGATTATAGATGATTTTGAATATGTTCGTTGATGTGTCCATACTAGATAAATTAATCATCAAATTTCTTTTATTATAATAATAAGAATATTTTTGCAATTAAAATTATCCAATTGATTTGGTAGTTAATGTTATAAATTAATGAACCAAGACAATTTATCTATTTATTTATATATGATATATAACAAAATAAGAATTATTAAAGTCATGTGATCATTTTTTGATCAATGGCACTCTAAGTTTCTTTTTCTCTTAATTTTTTTTTCAATTTTTTTGAATTTTGATTAAAAAATTAAATATATACATATATAATTACAATATTTAATGGAGATTTAGTTGTATTTAATGAAATTAAAAATTGGAATTGTCACTAGACTAGAGTTAGACAGAAATTGTTTGACAAGTGACCTTCTCGTTTATTTTTTTAATCTTGATTAATAAATTAAATATTAGATATATAATTAAAATTCAATGAAGACATTTAAAACCTTACAATAATCTACAAATATTAAAAATAAAATTGTCTCTACCATACCACTTTTCATTTGTTGATAAGTAAAAATCTTTTCTAATTTCTTTAATTGGTGGATTCCATATTTTTTTAAAAAAATTGTTTAATAAATTGAAAATTATATATAATTACAACATTCAATGGATATATTTAGAAATTTACCATAATCTAACAGCATTAAATAAAATTGCAAAATAAAACTGCAACTACATTCTCCAACAATTTTATAGCTCATATTTGGCATTGGATTTTGGGAGCTCAGTTTTGGTGTTTTAAGATTTGAAAGTGTATATACCTTGTTATTTCTAAAGGTATATCTCTTGAAGTTAGGGTGTATCATAGAGCTTCAAAACGTAATTATTAAGTAATGGGAATTCTTGCTGGTTTAGAAATATGATGTTAATGTTATTGTAAAGTTTGGACTGAGTATAGGATGTCATATCTCGTATGAATCTTTTTAGACATATTTCTATTTCTGATTAACCTTGGTTTTAACAACATTTTCTCTAACATAAATTTTTGTTTCAATTTTACTATTTTGAAATTGCCATCTTTTAAGCATGGTCTGTCGAATAGAACTTAATGTGATGATAAGTAGTTTGGATGCCACAGGATAGAACATTGTCAGCTTCAATAATGGGTTCTACTTCTCTGAAAGACTATCTAAAATGGTATGAAAGTAACACTTAAAAAGAGAGGAAAAAGACAAAAAAAAGAAGTAAAAGAAGAAGAAAAATCATTTGTGCAACTAGCTTATTAGTTGTGGATGAAGATCTTTTGTGGCAAAAGCCAGTAGATCTTAGAGAAGAAAATGATGACAAATCATTAGGTAAAGAACATAAGTATTAATATCTACTCTTTTTAGACAGTTTACAAGGAATTTTGTTCCCTTAAGAAATACATTTGTTTTATTGGCCTATGTAGATAAGGAGAGGCCACTAATAGATGATGATGTTGAAGTGAAGAGTATGAGGAGGCTTAAACAACTAAGGGACAGACGTCCTTATCATGCTATATATGAGGATGGAAGTGGTTGGGTTTTATTTTCTCCAAAACATGCGAAGTCTAATAACTTTGATAATGATATGTTTCCACCCTATAAGCAGAAGATTCAGAATGACACTGCTTCACCTAAACCTTTAATAAATTCGTTAACTTCGAATAGAGCAGATGCTAATTTATCATCTCCTCGTCAATGAGTGAAATACTATGAAATTGCATCACCTAAACATGGCTTATAGACTACACATTCCAAGGGAAAGGATTCTAACATATCTCCACCCCATATTTCACACCCCTAATTTAAGAGCAAGTGAAATATATACTTTACAAACATATATTTGCCATAATATACATAATACACTCATTTATTATTGAAAATAGTTACATATAGGTATTCCTATGTATACACAATATACAAACCAAGTATATAAATATCAAAGTAATAGCAGAAGCAAGGATCCTGCTTGTGGCATTCAAAGCATACTCTAGAGTACAAGTACAATAAAAACCAAAATCTACGAGCCCTAAAAATAAGGTAGGTGACCCAGAAATTATGTCGTCTAACTGATCAACTATCTGAAAGGGAAGGACCAAACTCTGTATTCTTATCTGAAAAAAAATATAGATATCGTGTAGTGAGTTTGACAACTCAGTGAGCAGATAAAACCACTTATGACCTCTTAAGACAACATATAGATGTATTCATATATATAAAAACTTATCACATAGAAAATTATAGTTTAGAGGTACATCCGTATGGGACCCGTATTTCAAATATTCTCAGCTCAAATCACATTCAAATATCTGAAACCTTATGCAATACTGTATGATCATTATTCAAATATTGTTATGCATCAAAATATTTCTCACCAAAACATTAGGAGGATCCCATATCAGAACCATCAAATAATCTCAAGCACATAGCAAGAGAATGTGTTGTGTTCAATTGTATAAGCTACAGAAAAATTATCAAGCTTTTGAGATAAAATTATAAGTTTTATTAATGCATAAACATATTATATATGCACTGAAAATTCACTCTTTTTACATAATGCTTAAGCATGTCACAATTCTCAATATACTCAATTTATTCATTTGCTATGAGCATAGTGATCGATCGAGTATAGTCACAATAAGTAATCAGAGAATGTGAGTTTATTACCCTTCTACCTCCTCACATTACCATTGTCTACAGTCACAATAGGTAATAAAAAAATGTGAGTTCATCACCCTTTTTTCCTCCTCACATTACCACTGTCTACAGTCACAATAGGTAATTAGGAGTTCATCACCCTTCTACCTCCTCACATTACCACTAACTATAGTCACATTAGGTAATAAGGGAATGTGAGTTCATCACCTTTCTGCCTCCTCACATTGCCATTGTCTACAGTCACAATAGGTAATTAGGGAATGTGAGTTTATTACCCTTCTTCCTCCTCATATTACTACTGTCTACAGTCACAATAGGTAATCATGAAATATGAGTTCATCAATTTTCGGCCTCCTCACATCACCATTGTCACCCGATTGGAGTGGCCCTCCCTTTGGCTTACTCAGACTAATAGGGTGTCCCCTACTCGGTATTGTCTTAAGTCATACAACCTGTCGATATTAATCAATACATACACACACACACACACACACACACACAGATATATATATATATATATATATATATATATATATATATATATATATATATATATATATATATATATCCATAAAATGAAATGCATAATTATCAAGCAATTCTCCATGAGCTTTACGCTTGCCATTCAATCATATTTGATAACTTTGTAGTTTTACATATCAATGCCTCTTGCACATAATATTCACTTTACCAAATGATGATAAATACATTTAGAACCACATATTCAATGAGTTTCAAAATCTATTTGCAAAACCATACTCTTCTTGAACTATATGCCAGTTAGTAAGCAAAGTAGAAATTTTAACACATTTCAAAAACTTATGATAGCATAAATAATTTGTGAATAGAACCAATCATACATTTAAAGTTCAAAAAGAGCATAGGGTAAGTTATATAAAGAATTATCTACTCATAAGGTAAGGCTCTAGGTTGGACTACCTCAAAATACACTTTTGCAATTCAAATTTGACCAAATAGGCCTTAAAAAGAGTCCGCAGAGTCTAAAAACCTAAAAAATGACTCCGAGAGTTTGGTCAACGCTGGTAAACTGATGGGCAGTGTTCACAACCAAAAATATTGTTCACATCAGCCCAAATCACTATTTATGTTGGCTGGAGTTATTGTATACACCTATCGGAATCATGATTCATGCCGGTTAAATTTACTGTTCATAACACCAAAAGTTCTTAAATGGTTGACAATTTCATTTCTTGTAGTTGACCTATCTCCTGAATCCATCTATGGTGTCAAATTTTCAATTTGAGGACTCTAAATAGGAGTTTCAGAGTTTATATTTTTCTAAGATTTTCTACTTCCGATCTGCGGTGATTCTGCGGCTGATTTGAAAAAGTTGTTCAGCCAAAATTGTAGTATTCTCCGTCTTGAATCCAATGGTATCCTTAGTTTTGAGATAAAAGGCTCGAAGGTACTCTAGATCTAGAGAGAAAAAATGAAGAGAGAAAAAGTTACTATTGATACTATTCATTCGCCTCGAAATTTTTTCATCTCTTCTGTTAAAAAAAACAATAATAATAATGGAGGGACCATAGCAAATTGCTAATTGTTAAAGGAAGTCTATACAAATTTTATTATTTACATTTTGACCTCTAAACTTTTAAAAAATTACAATTTGACCTAAAAATTTTAATAAGTTTTATTTTTCATCCTTAAAACCTTTTATTTACATTCCTTCTCCTTTATTTCTTTTAATAATCAATACATAAATGAAAATTAATAAATCTTAGGGGTTGTTACATTCTTCGCCCTTAAGAAATTTAGTCCCTGAATTTCAAACTATCATATCACAAGTAAGGATTGAAGTCAAGGCATAAATTATAGTTATTAACCTCACAACTCAAGCAATTAAGGATATCTCTTTTGTATATCATCTTTACTTTCTAACCATAGATATTTCTTTCATCCATAAAGTCATGCCCCAACTTTTAAGAGCATGTGAAACACATTCTTTATGGTCAGATCTTTACTATAATATGTAACATCCCGTAACTTTTAGATATTTTTCTTAGAAATTCTTCACCTTACATATACGCATAGAAATGTTCTAATATTAATGGAATAGGTAAAGAAAGAAAACCTAAGAGAAAATATTAGAAATAAACATGCTAAAGAAAGGTGAAATTCTTAGTTAAAGAAAGATAAATATTTATGAAATAAGTAAAGGTCTTAAAATTTCAATAAGATCGGATTAGGGTTATTTTTCTTAATTATTAAGTTTAGTATCTCCACCCGTAATTGGGCTTTAACCTATGGACACTTCATATAGAGTTTTTCTACTTCACATGCATTTTTAGCAAGCCAATAGGATAGCCCAAGGAAGAAATAAAACATAGACTTGGACTAGGATATAGAAATTGGACCGGTAGCCCAAAAATCATGAAAATGTGACCAAGCCCATTATGAAAGGTAGAATTTTAACCAAAGTAAAGAAAATGGGCAAGAATGAGCCCAAACCCAAGAGGAAAAAATAAAAATAAAAATAAAATTAAAGTGATAAAATAATGGTGTAATCAAGATTAGGTGACATGGCATTAAGACAAAAATTTAGCAAGTGGTGTGATTCTACATTCAACATTTTGGCAAGTGGCATAATAATACAAGGCTTTAGGACAAAAACATCTATATCCTACACTCATAATTTTAGCAAGTGGTATGATAAGACATAGCATTAGGACAAAACATCTCTATCCCACGTAAATAATTTTAACCAAATAATGGAGATTGAAGGGCTAGAAATTTGCCACTTAAAAAGGAAACCTATCATAATTGATTAAGACAAAAGAAAAAGTAAATGAATCCCTAAATCAAAGGGACCTTATCCCATATCTTAAGAACATATTATCATAATTTTAACAATACAAATCTCCTTTTCCTATGCATATCTTGACTAAGGAAGAGGAAGACAAGAACATAAGTTGTTTGTTTTCCAAAAATTCAACAAAGTGTATCCTAATTGTGATAAGGTAGACCCATGATCATGAAAGGTGAATTATTTGGTGGTCTATATAAGAAATCCCACCCTTACAACATTAGAATTTCGTCCAAGTGAGGGAGAGGAAAAATAGAAGCAAGGTAGAGTGAGGAAAGGAGAGGAAGAAAGGAAGAAAGAGGAAGGAGAAGTCTAGGAGACTAAGTGCTCCAGGTAAGTTTAACAATATTTCTTTTTAAAGAAAACTTTTGAAACTTATAATATTTATATGAGATTTTCATCTTAGAACTTTGATGATTGGTCATGGATGTTGCTATATCATGTTACATATTGATCTTGCATGTGATGTATGTTTGAATACTTAGGTTGGTGTAGATAGTTCTGCATGGTTATGGCTATGGGTGGCAGAATTTTTAGTTTCGGTGTTTTAATTTCTGGGAACAATCTATAAGGAATTAAAATAAATGTTTAACATAATAATTATAGATATGTGTGTCATAGATTTTTAGCCACTGGAAGCATTCAATTTAGAGTCCATATGTGGTAGATATGGTCCGATTAGTAAACAAAGGTCAGAAAATGGTTCATCAGGGAAGAATATGTTAGGATAGCTTCTGTGTTTTAATTTCTGGGAATTATTTGTAGGGAATTAAAATAAATGGTTAACATAAGAATTAAAGATATATGTGTCATGGATTTGTGGCCACTGGAATCATTTAATTTGGAGTACATATGAGGTAGATATGGTCCAATTAGTAGTCAAAGGTCAGAAAATGGTTCATCAGGGAAGAATATGTTAGGACAACTTCTGAATTTTAATTTCTGGGAATTATCTGTATGGAATTAAAATAAATGGTTAACATACTAATTATAGATATGTGTGTCACGGATTTTTAGCCACTAGAATCACTCAAGTTGGAGTCCATATAAGGTAGATATGGTCTGATTAGTAGGTAGAGGTCAAAACCTATCCAGGAAGAAATAACCTATACATTTAGGGAGAAATATCACCTTGTTTTCTTAATATTTCGCTACAATGTTCAACATAATAATTTTAGATAATTGTTTTATCTTGAAATTGACACCAAGATCACCTACATCAGAGTTAAATTGAGGGAGTTATGCTCTGATTAGTAAGAGAAGGTTAGATAGGATGAAAACCTGCATCAAGAAAATAAAGAAATAAAATTAGTATTTAAAAAAGAAGATGAATCTTAATAAATGACTAGTATAGCCGTAGCCATTGCCATTGTATGAACTTCTTACCATCTTAAGTGTGAAATTTTGACATGGAAATATTTTATAAAGTGATATTTGAAATGGTTATGTTCATGGCATGATTACCAATGATTTTTGGTAATAATTATATTTTGATGAACATACTTGTTATTGAAAGCATATTTTTGGCTATCATTGTGAAAAGAAAAGAAATGAGCACGGTCACATGGCAATCCGTGTGGTGCATCAGTAGGGGACGCCCTATCAACGGTTATGATCATGATAATGAGAAAAGAAAGAGAAAGTGGGCCATGTCGGATGGAGCGAGAAAAGCTCGTACCAAAGAGTAGAGGATACTCACCCTGACCGGGGTAGCTTGAAATGAGAATAAGTTGATGGCCATCGTATGATATTCTGAAAATAGTTAATCCTGTCATACATATCGTTACTGTATGATTCTTATGTGCATAGATGTAATGCATTCATGTGACCAAAGATATTTTTTGTAGTTTATACAACTAAACATGACGTGATGAGCTATATTGATGATGATTTATTGTTGAAATTACTGGGATTTAATTATCACTATATTTTCATATCATGTTCAGAAAATTAGTTATGCAGATTTTCTATAGCTCTGGCTTTTAGTGCACATTGGATCGAGTTACTTTATGTTGGCCAAATCTCAGAATCAAATAAGATGTTTGTGGTCGAGTTGGCTCAGATCCTGGTGAAGGTGCAACCACCCGCACCTGTATCTCCAGAATTGGTCAACAAAAATAAACAAGATGTAAATATCTATGTGTTTGATATGTTGCATGTACGTTTTGATTAATGACGTGTATGTGAACTCAATATTGTATTATAATAAAGAAAAAAAGGATGTTACATAATAAGTATAATACAAGCGTTCATTATGAAAACAAATACAGATAGGTTTTCTAATGTGAACACAATATACATACCAAGTTTATAAATATCAGAGTAACAACAAAAACAAAGATCCTACTTGTGGCATACAGAGCATACTCTAGATTAAAAGTACAACATAACTAAAATTTACGAGCCTTGAAAACAAAATAGGCTCACCAGAGAATATGTCGCCTAGCTGATTTCCTATTTGAAGAGAAATCACTAAACTTTGTATTTTTATGTAAAAAATGTAGAAATATCGTATAGTAAGTTTGACAACTCAGTGAGTAGATAATACCTCCTATAACCTCTTAGGTCAATATATAGATATACTCATATTTTAAAATTTATCATATAGAAAATTTATAGTTCAGAAGTACATCCATATGGGACCTACATTTCAAATATTCTCAAAACAAAGGATATTCAGATATCCAAAACCATATGCAATACGGTATGATCATTAATCAAATATTGTTATGCATAAAAATATTTCTCATGAAAATATTAAGAGGATCCTAAAGTACAAAAGTATTCAAAGTAACATCCCTAATTTCGTTTCCTTTATGGATAAACATACATAAATATTTAAGGAAATAAAATTTATTAGATAATTTTTAGATACCTAAGGAAATATAATCTTTAGAAATTCTTCAACTTACGTGTATGCATAGAAATGTTCTAACATTGATGGAATAGGTAAAGAGAGAAAAACTAAGAGGAAATATTAGAATCAAACATGCCAAAGAAAGTTGAAATTCTTGGATAAGAAAGATAAATTTTTGTGAAGTAAGTAAAGGTCTTAAAATTTCAAGAAGATTGGATTAGGGTAATTTTTTTCTAATTTAAGAGTTAAAGTTACTAAGTTTAGTATCACCACCCATAAATTAGACTTTCACTTATGGACAATTCATATAGGGGTTTTCCTCTTAACATAATTTTTTTAGCAAGCCCATTGGATAACCTAAGCAAGAAATAAAACATAGACTTGGACTAGGATATAGAAATTGGATCGGTAGCCCAAAAATCCTGAAAATGTGACCAAGCCCATTATGAAATGTAGAATTTTAACCAAAGTAAAAAAATGGACAAGAGTGAGCCCAAATCCAATAGGAAAAATAAAAATAAAAATAAAGTGATAAGATATTGGTGTAATCAAGATTAGGTGAAATGGCATTAAGACAAAAATTTAGCAAGTGGTATGATAATACAAGGCTTTAGGACAAAAGATCAATATCCTACACTCATAATTTTATCAAGTGGTATGATAATAAATAGCATTAGGACAAAAGATTTCTATCCCACACAAATAATTTCAACCAAATAATGGAGATTGAAGGGCTAGAAATTTGCCACTTAAAAAGGCAAACCTATCATAATTGATTAAGACAAAAGAAAAAGTAAATGAATCCCTAAATCAAAGGGACCTTGTCCCATATCTTAAGAACATATTTTTATAATTTTCAAACTGCAAATCTCCTTTTCCTATGCATATCTTGACTATGGAAGAGGAAGACAAGAACATAAGTTGTTTGTTTTCCAAAAATTCAACCAAGTGTAACCTAATTGTGATATGGTAGACCCATGATCATGAAAGTTGAATTATTTGGTGGTCTATATAAGAAAACCTACCCTTACAACATTAGAATTTCATCTAGGTGAGGGAGAGGAAAAATAGAAGCAAGGTAGAGTGAGGAAAGGATAGGAAGAAAGGAAGAAAGAGGAAGGAGAAGTCTAGGGGACTAAGTGCTTCAGGTAAGTTTAACAATATTTCTTTTTGAAGAAAAAATTTAAAACTTGTAATATTTATATGGGATTTTGATCTTAGAACTTTGATGATTGGTCATGGATGTTGCTATATCATGTTACATATTGATCTTGCATGTGATGTATGTTTGAATACTTAGGTTGGTGTAGATATTTCTGCATGGGTATGGCTATGGGGTAGATATGTTTCAATTAGTAAACAAAGGTCAGAAAATAGTTAATAAAGGAAGAATATGTTAGGATAGCTTCGGTGTTTTAATTTATGGGAATATTCTATAAGGAATTAAAATAAATAGTTAACATTTGAATTATATGTATATGTGTCACGGATGTTTAGCCACTGGAAGCATTCAATTTAGAGTTCATATGAGGTAGATATGGTCCGATTGGTAAACAAAGGTCAGAAAATGGTTAACCAGGGAAGAATATGTTAGGATAGCTTCGGTGTTTTAATTTTTGGGAACATTATATAAGGAATTAAAAAAAAGGGTAAGATATGAATTTTAGATATATGTGTCACAAATTTTTAGCCATTGGAATCACTTAATTTGGAATTGGTATGAGGGAGATATGGACAGATTAGTAGGTAGAGGTCAGAACCTACCCGAGAAGAAATAACCTATAATTTGTGGGAGTAATATCACCATGATCTCTTAATATTTCGTTCAACTATTCAACATAATAGTTTTAGATAATTGTTTTATCTTTAAATTGACACCAATATCACCTAAATCAGAGTTAAAGTGAGGGAGTTATTCTCTGATTAGTAAGAGAAGGTCAGATAGGATGAAAACTTGCATCAAGAAAATAAAGGAATAAAATTAATATTTAAAAAAGAAGAAGAATTTTATAAATAAAAACAATAAATGACTAGTATATGCTATAGCCATTGACAATGCATGAACTTCTTACCATTCTAAATGTGTAATTTTGACATGAAAACATTTTGATGAAACATTATGGTATGTGAGTATAATGAACATACTTGTTATTGCAAATCATATTTTTGGCTGTTAATGTAAAAAGAAAAGAAATAAGCACGGTCACATGGCAATCCGTGTGGTGCACCAATAGGGGATGTCCTACCAACGGTTCTTAATATGTTAATGAGAAAAGAAATAGAAAGTGTGCCATGTCGGACGGAGCGAGAAAAGCCCGTACCGGAGAGTAGAAAATTCTCACCCTGACCGGGGTAGCTTGAGATAAGAATAAAGTGATAGTAATCATATGATATTCTGTAAGTAATTAATCCTGTCATATATGTCATTACTGTACGATTCTTATGTGCATAGATATCGTGCATTCATGTGACCAAAGTTATTTACTGTAGTTTATACAGCTGAACATGACGTGATGAGTTATATTGATAATGATTTATTGTTGAACTTACTGGGATTCAATTCTCCCTATATTTCCATGTCATGTTCAGAAAATTAGTTATGCATATTTTTCTATAGCTCTGGCTTTTAGTGCACGTTGGATCGAGTTATTTTATGATGGACGGATCATAAATAAAATGGTTGTAGGCGAGTTGGCACAGAACCTACCCGAGAAGAATGTTGTACGTACGTTTTGATTAATAATGTGTATGCGAACTTTATATTGTATAATAATAATAATAAAAAGGTTGTTACAGATACCATATCAGAACCACCATATCTGAGTTTAAGTCCTTCCATATTTTGGTTGTGTAGGATTTGCCTAAACTCAGCATCCCAGCTAAGGTTTGCATTACAACCATTTAAGAGGACACGCGAAGGGACTATAATATGAGCATTTCCCAAGCACACAGCAAGGAAGGGTAAATCACATATCATATATTCGGCATCTCGCTCTTTTTCACATATCATATCTCATGTGTTAACTGTCACACAAGGCGAGCACCATCCTTACTAACTGAGGTGTCAAGGTGCACCAAGGCTAACATTACCTGTTCTTAGCAAATAGTGTTTCCAATAGGATTCCTCTATAAAAATCATAATTTGCTTGTATGCCATATCGTTCAAAGCAGAGGTTTCAGTATAATTCATAATTTTCAATCTCAGTACAATTCCTCTGTCAGAAATTTCATAATCAGGGTTATCACATATACATATCCTTTTTCAAGGCAATCTTATAGCTATACAAATTAATGCCACGTGCACAATATATTTTCTTTACCATATGATGAGAAATACATTTCGAATCACATATTCAATGTGTTCAAAAATCTATTTTCAAAAGCATACTCTTCTTGAGCTATATGCTAGATAGTAAATAAATTTGGTAGTTTAATCCATTTCAGAGACATATAAAAGTATAAATAACTTGTAAATAGAACCAATTATACATTTAAAATTCAAGAAGAGCATAGAGTAAGTCATAAAAAGAATTATCTACTCACAGGATAAAGCTCCAAGTTAAATAGCCCTAAAATGCACTTTTGAATCTAAATTTAACCAAACAGACCTTAAAATTGAGTTCACAGGGTCCAAAAACCTAGAAAATGACTTTGGGTGTTTAGTCAACGCCGATCAACTGATGGGTACTGTTCACGACTGAAATTACTATTTATGCCTGTCAGAATTACTGTTCACACTTACTGAAATCACTATTTACGTCAGCTATAGTTACTGTTTTTGTCACCAAAAGTTGTCAGATGACTGTAAAATTTCATACCTTACAGTTTATCTATCTCCTGAATCCATTTATGATGTCAAATTTTTAATTTTAGATCTCTAAATAGGAGTTTCAGAATTTTCCTTTTTCTAAGATTTTTTACTCTCAATCTGCGGTCGATTTAAAAAATTATTTAGTCAATATTGTAGTACTTTTCATCTTGAATCTAGTGGTACTCTTAGTTTTTAGATTGGAGGCTCGAAAGTACGCTAGATCTAAATAAAGCAAAATTGAGGAGTGAGAAAGCTCTATTTATACTCTTCATTCGCCTCGTTTATGAAAAATTTTCTTCCTTTTTTTTAATATTGATGGAGGGACCATTTTGTAAATATTTAATTTTTGAGGGAGGTCCTTGCAAATTTTATTATTTACACTTTAACCCCTAAAATTTTAATAAATTATAATTTGACCCCAAAAATATTATTAAATTTTCTTTTTCATCCCTAAAACCTTTTAATTTCATCCTTACTCCTTTATTTCTTTTAATAATCTATATATAAATGAAAATTACTAAATCTTAGGGGTGTTACACATAAATTCAACAATGATTGATCAACAATAAACATCGATTTTTTCTCATAATTAAGTTAAGTTTTTGTCTAATTGAATTTCTTGAAAATTGATAACATAAGAATAATCTGATAGGTACTTCCTTAGCATTGATGTAAGAAATACTGTATCAACATCACTTATTAGGAGACCTACAATGTTCATGTAAAACCTCAAATGGTGCCATTTGTATGTTGACCTGATTATTACTGATATGGGCAAGTTCAACTATGGATAAATAATTTCTCAACTTTCACCAAAATTATATAAGGATATCTAAAGCATAACTTCTAATTACTTAAAATTTCACTAAAATATTCAACTTAAGGGTTTTAGAGGATTTTCTTATCTTTCAATTGACACTAAAATTACCTCAATCGGATTTAAAATAAGGGTGTTATGCTCTGTTTAGTGAGACAGAAAAATAATATTTAAAAAAAAGAACAATCTTATAAAATGAAAATAATAAATTACTAGTGTATGTCATAGCCATTGCCATTACATAAACTCCTTACCATCTTAAGTGTGCAATTTTGACATGAAAATATTTTACAAAGTGATATTTGAAACGATTATGTTTATGGCATGATTACTAATATTTTTTGTAATGATTATATTTTGATGAAAAATTATGGCATGTGAATATAATGAACATACTTGTTATTGAAATCATATTTTTGGCAATTAATGTGAAAAGAAAAGAAAATAAAAGAAATGATCATGGTCACATGGCGGTCTGTGTGGTTCATCAGTAGGGGACGCCCTACCAACGGCTATAATTATGTTAATGAGAAAAGAAAGTGTGCCATGTCGGATGGAGCGAGAAAAGCCCGTACCAGAGAGTAGAAAGTATTCACCCTAACCGGGGTAGCTTGATATGAAAATAAGTTGATAGCCATCATATAAAATTTTGAAAATAGTTATTCATGCCATACATGTCATTATTGTATGATTTTCATGTGCATAGATAAAGTGCATTCATGTGACCTAAAATAATTGTTGTAGCTTATACAGATGAACATGACATGACAAACATTATTGAAGATGATTATAATTTATTGTTGAACCTACTAGAATTTAATTCTCACTATATTTCCATATCATGTTTCGAAAACTAAGTTATGGAGATATTCTGTATGACCGAATTTTAGCGTACGATAGGTCGAGTTGGCTAAAATTCCGGTGAAGGTGCAACCACCCACATCCATATCTCTAAAATTGGTCAATATGGACGAAAAAGTAAAGAGGTAATAACTTCATGGAATTTTAGAAATATGTATATATATATATATATATATATATATATATATATATATATATATATATATATATATATATATATATATATATATATATGTATGTATATGTATGTATGTATGTATATATGTAAAAACAAAAATGGAGTTGTTACAAAAACAGCTTAAAGTGGTCAAGATATTTGTGTTAATGGTTTATACCATACTAAGTTGGGTTTCTTATATATGTTGTGAGTATGTTGAGATTCAAAATTTATGTGTGAATAATTGTTGAGAAAAATCTTCTTAAAATGATTGGGTTAATTAAATGGATGTGATATGAGTTAGAATGATATGCTTTTAGATATAAAAGTAAGAAAGGCTTGAGAGTTTTGGTTATGAGCTTATTGGTGTTAGAAAAAAGGTATAGAGTTATTGTGATGAAGTAAGCTAAAATTGTTAGGCATGTGTCAATGGTGCATGAGCATTATAAAAGGTTTAGTGGACTTATTACTATATATGCCTAATATATTGATTAGTGAGTTGTAAGATAAAAATGGATGCTGGATTCAGGTGATGAGATTCATGATGTGAGATTGACATATAAGAATTAAGGATGATCTAGTAGAAGGTTAGAATAAGAAAAGTTAGTTGCCCTATATGAATGTTTATATATATATATATATATTCTTTTTATGTGTGTGGTTCCTAATATCAACTTATGGATATATGCATACAAATTTAAGGATGAGTCCAATATTAGTGAAGATGATGCATAATGGTTTGAGAATTTATTAGAATAAGTTATATATATAATGAAATAGATATTTTCATATACCAAAAGTGTGAAGTATTCTAATTAAAGAGTGTAACAACATGATCTTATGTAACATATGATGTTTGTATTATGAACATATATATAAGTATGTGTATATGTATGCATATCAAAATTCCGAATAATATTTAATGTTCACAACCTTAATGGATATTGAAATAATAAACAACGATATATAATTATAAGGTTGATAATAAAAAATGAGGTATGACTGTCAAATTGAAATTTTTTTATTTTACATTAGTATATAGATAAGTACACGCATACTTTATTATTATGAACCAAAAAATGAATGAAAGTGATATCATTAAATGTGATACTTAATAGATATGATGTACAGTGATGTGAAAGAATTTATTGTGGATGTAATGATTACGATGATGTGATCACAATGCTATAACCAAATGCGAAATGAAATGATAATTTATTTTAAAATTTTGGAATAAATAAATAAAACTAATAATAATTACACTAGAATTCTTTTTGGAAATACTGTTAACTAACGACAAAGATAGTTAGCCTTGGTGCACCATGTAACCCAAGCTAGCAAGGGAGTTGCTAGTTGTGTGTACAGAAGAGCACACGAGGATTTGATAATGGGTAAGTTGTAGATGAGTGAAAGAAGTTGAGGTATTCTCTTCATGTAACCAGTGGCATTCTACCTGGTTACCTATGATATGGAATGTGGTAATTGTTTCTTACCAAGCTGTGTGTTTGGCCAATGTGAGGATTTACCCTTACCAGGCTATATGTTTGGGCGATGTGGTGATTTTTCCTTACCAGGCTATGTGCTTATGTATGTGGTGATTTTCCCTTACTAGTCAGTGTGCTTGGGTATGTTAAAATGGTTTTGGATTGGAATCCTCCAAACTAAATAAAATATGCCAAAAAAATAAACAAATAATGGACAATTTATGTATAGTTCAAAGACGCTTTGCATGTCTCTTGAACAGTGGTTGTGTAACAACTCCATTTAAGTATCAATTTTTTTTTTAAAATACCATGAAGTTATTACCTCGTTACAACTTAACTCAATATAACATTTATTTAATTTATACAATATAGAGTTCACATACATGTCATTAATCAAAACATATGTACAACATATCAAACACATAAAAATCTACATCTTATTTATCCTGGTTGGCCAATTCCGGAGATACAGGTGCGGGTGGTTGCACCTTCACCGGGATCTAAGTCAACTCAACCACAAACATTTTATTTGCTTCTGGGATCTGCCCAACATAAAGTACTCGATCCAACGTGCACTAAAAGCCAAAGCTATAGAAAAATCTGCATAACTAATTTTTTGAACATGATATGGAATTATAGTGAGAATTAAATCCCAGTAAGTTCAACAATAAATCATCATCAATATAGCTCATCACGTCATGTTCAGCTGTATAAACTACAGAAAATATCTTTGGTCACATAATGCATTATATCTATGTACATAAGAATCATACAGTAATGATATGTATGACAGGATTAACTATTTTCAGAATATCATATGATGGCCATCAACTTATTCTCATTTCAAGCTACTCCGGTCAGGGTGAGTATCCTATACTCTCCGGTACGGGCTTTTCTCTCTCCGTCCGACATGGCACACTTTCTCTTTCTTTTCTCATAATCATAATCATAACCGTTGGTAGGGTGTCCCCTACTGGTGCACCATACGGATTGCCATGTGACCGAGCTCATTTCTTTTCTTTTCACAATGATAGCCAAAAATATGCTTTCAATAACAAGTATGTTCATCAAAATATAACTATTACCGTAAATCATTGGTAATCATGCCATGAACATAACCATTTCAAATAACACTTTATAAAATATTTCCATGTCAGAATTTTACACTTAAGATGGTAAGAAGTTCATACAATGGCAATGGTTATGGCATATACTAGTCATTTATAAGATCCGTCTTCTTTTTTAAATATTAATTTTATTTCTTTATTTTCTTGATGTAGGTTTTCATCATATCTAACATTCTCTTACTAATCAGAGCATAACTCCCTCAATTGAACTCTGATGTAAGTGATCTTAGTGTCAATTTCAAGATAAAACAATTATCTAAAACTATTATGTTGAACATTGTAGCGAAATATTAAGAAATCAAGGTGATATTACTCTCTAAATGTACAGGTTATTTCTTCTCGGATAGGTTCTGACCTCTACCTACTAATCGGACCATATCTACCTCATATGGACTCTAACTTGCATAATTCTAGTGGCTAAAAATCCATGACACACATATCTATAATTCTTATGTTAGTCACTTATTTTATTTCCGTATAGATAATTTCCAAAAATTAAAATACAGAAACTATTCTAACATATTCTTCCCTGATGAACCATTTTCTGACCTTTGACAACTAATCAGCTCATATCTTCCTCATATGGACTCCACATTGAATGATTGCAGTGGTTAAAAATCCATGACACACATAGCTATATTTCTTATGTTAACCATTTATTTTAAGTCCATACAGATAATTCACAGAAATTAAAATATAGAAGTTGTCCTAACATATTCTTCCCTGATGAACCATTTTCTGACCTTTGACTACTAATCAGCTCATAGCTTCCTCATATGGACTCCAAATGGAATGATTCTAGTGGATAAAATTCCATGACACACATAGCTATAATTCGTATGTTAACCATTTATTTTAATTCCATACAGATAATTCCCATAAATTAAAATACAGAAGCTGTCCTAACATATTCTTCCCTGATGAACCATTTTCTGACCTTTGACTACTAATCAGGCCATATCTACCTCATATGGACTCCAAATGGAATGATTCTAGTGGCCAAAAATCCGTGACACATATATGTATAATTTTTATGTTAACCATATATTTTAATTTCTTACATATAGTTCCCAGAAATTAAAACACAGAAGCTATCCTAACATATTCTTCCCTGATGAACCATTTTCTGACTTTTTGCTTACTAATCGGACCATATCTACCTCATATGGACTCCAAATTGAATAATTCCAGTGGTTTAAAATCCGTGACACATATATCTTTAATTCTTATGTTAACCATTTATTTTAATTCCCTACAGATAATTCCCAGAAATCAAAACACAGAAACTATCCTAACATATTCTTCCTTGATGAACCATTTTCTGACCTTTGCTTACTAATCGGACCATATCTACCTCATATGGACTCCAAATTGAATGATTCCAGTGGAAAAAAATCCGTGACACATATATCTTTAATTCTTATGTTAACCATTTATTTTAATTCCCTTCAGATAATGCCCAGAAATTAAAACATAAAAGCTTAAAATTCTGCCACCCATAGCGACACCCATGCAGAACTATCTACACCAACCTAAGTATTCAAACATACATCACATGCAAGATCAATATGTAACATGATATATCAACATACATGACCAATCATCAAATTTCTAAGATCAAAATCTCATATAAATATTATAAGTTTCAAAAGTTTTCTTCAAAAAGGAATATTGTTAAATTTACCTGGAGCACTTAGTCCCCTAGACTTCTCCTTTCTCTTTCTTTCTTTCTTCCTCTCCTTTGCTCACTCTACCTTGCTTCTATTTCTCTCTCTTCATAACTTGGACGAAATTAAAATTTTGTAGGGGTGGGTTTTGTTTAAATAGACTACCAAATAATACACCTTTCATGATCATGGGTCTACCTTATCACAATTAGGATACACTTTGTTGAATTTTTGGAAAACAAACAACTTATGTTCTTGTCTTCCTTTTCCTTAGTCAAGATATACATAGGAAAAGGAGATTTGTATTTTGAAAATTATGATGATATGTTCTTAAGATAAGGGACAAGGTCCCTTTGATTTAGAGATTCATTTCCATTTTCTTTTGTCTTAAACTAGTATGATGGGTTTGCCTTTTTAGTTGGCAAATTTCTAGCCCTTGAATCTCCATTATTTGGTTGATATTATTTGTGTGGGATAGGAATGTTTTGTCCTAATACCATGTATTATCATACCACTTGCTAAAATTATGAGTGTAGGATATAGATATTTTTGTCCTAAAGCCTTGTATTATCATACCACTTGCCAAAATGATGAATGTAGAATCACACCACTTGCTAAATTTTTGTCTTAATGCCATGTAACCTAATCTTTATTATTATTATATTATTATATCATCACCTAATTTATTTTATTTTATTTTCCCTCTTGGATTTGGGCTTATTCCTACCCATTATGGGCTTGTTCCTACCCATTTTCTTTGTTTTGGATAAAATTCTTCCTTTCTTGGAGGGCTTGGTCACATTTTCATAATTTTTGGGCTATTGGTCCAATTACTATATCCTAGTCCAAGTCTATGTTTTATTTCTTGCTTAGGTTATCCAATGGACTTGCTAGAAACTTATGTGAAGTGGAAAAACTCTATATGAAGTGTCCATAGGTAAAAGCCTAATGTATGGGTAAAGATTTTAAACTTAGTAACTCTAGTTCTTGAATTAGGAAAAATTACTATAATCCAATGTTCTTGAAATTTTATGACCTTTACTTGTTTCTAAAAATTTATCTTCCTTATCCAAGAATTTTGCATCTCTTTAGTATGTTATTTCTAATTGTTTTTCCTATTAGGTTTTCCCTCTTTATTTGTTCTGTTAATGTTAGAAACATTTTCTATGCATATACATAAGGTGAAGAATTTCTAAGGATTATATTTCCTTAGATATCTAAAATATTGTCTAATAACTTTTATTTCCTTAATTAAATATTTATGTACTTTTATCAATAAAAGAAACAAAATTAGGGATGTTACATTTCTCTCTCCCTAAAAGAAATTTTGTCCTCAAAATTTTAGAAATTACCTAATAAGAACAATTGCGGATATTTCTTCCTCATGACTTCTTCCAGCTCCCAAGTTGCTTCTTCCGGAGTCAAACATTCCCATAACACCTTAACAAGGGGAATAGTTTTATTTCTCAGTTGCTTTGCATCAGTGTCCAATATGGATGCAGGTACTAGCTGGTATGTCATGTTCTCCTTTATTTGGATTGGTTCATCCTGTATTACATGTGATGAATCTGGAAGATACTTCCGCAGCTGTGATACGTGGAAAACATTATGTAGGTCAGACAAATTGGGTGGGAGAGCAACTTGATATGATGATGTTCCTACTTTCTTCAGAATTTGGTAGGATCCCAAAAATCGTGGACTTAGCTTTCTTGTTTTTAGAGACCTACCAACTCCAGTAGTTCGGGAAAGTTTTAGAAATACATGGTCTCCTTCCTCAAACTCTATAGGTCTATGTCTCTTATCGTAGTAACTCTTTTGCCGACTCTGAGCTATAAGTATTTTATCTCGTATTATCCTGATTTGTTCAGTGGTTTGTTGAACTAGATCAGGACCCAACAAGTTTTTTTCTCCTACCTCAAACCAACATAGTGGAGATCGAAACTTTCTACCGTATAAAGCTTCATAGGGGGCCATCTTAATACTAGAGTGATAACTATTATTATAAGCAAACTCTACTAAAGGTAGGTACTTATCCCATCCTTTACCTTGCTCTATCACACAGGCCCTCAACATATCTTCTAAGGTTTGAATGGTACATTCTGTCTGCCCATCAGTTTGAGGATGGTAGGCAGTACTAAACCGCAACTGAGTACCAAAAGCTTCCTGCAATGCCTTTCAAAACCTCGATGTGAACCTCGGATCTCTATCAGAAACAATATTTAAGGGAATTCCATGCAGTCTAACTATTTCCTGAACGTATAATTGGGCTAATTTATCCAGTGAATAGTTAATTTTTATGGGCAAAAAGGGAGCAAATTTGGTTAATCTGTCAATTATTACCCAGATAGAGTCATGTCACACTGAAGTCTTAGGTAATCCCACAACAAAGTCCATTGAGATACTGTTCTATTTCCATTTAGGGATCTCAAGAAGTTGTAGAAATTCCGCTGGCTTTTGATGCTCCACCTTCACTTTTTGACAAATGAGACATTTTGCCACAAACTTAGCAATGTCCTTTTTCATCCCTGGCCACCAATACATCCTTTTTAAATCCTGGTACATTTTAGTGCATCCAGGATGGACTGTGTATTTACTCTGATGAGCTTCCTGCAGGATCTTAGTCCTCAACTCTCGTTCTTGAGGGACACAAATCCTTCCCTGAAACATTATTGCTCCATCTTCCATGATAGAAAAATTACCTTGGTGTTTATGATCCTGTAAGTATTGGTCGTGAGCTTGAGCCTCTTTGATCTGGGCTCTAAGGTCACATCCTATACTTAAACCATTAATGACTAGATTCTTTGGAGTAAGAGTAGTGGCTAGCTTCAAATTTCGAAACTCCTCTAGCATCTACATCTCATACACCATCATCTGACCCATGTGCAGAGATTTTTGACTCAAGGCATCTGCTACAACATTCGCCTTTCTGGGATGATACTTTATCTCAAACTTGTAGTCATTGAGGAATTCTACCCATCTTCGTTGCCTCATATTTAACTCCTTCTGATTAAAGAGGTATTTAAGACTCTTATGATCACAATATATTTCAAAGGTTGCCCCGTACAAATAGTGTCGCCAAATCTTTATGGAAAACACTACTGCCGCTAATTCAAGATCATGGGTTGGATAGTTTCCTTCGTGGGGTCTCAGTTGCCTAGAGGCATAAGCAACTACTCTCTTATCTTGGATCAACACACATCCTAGCCCTTTCTTTGAAGCGTCACTATACACTTCAAAATATCCTGTGGGGTCTGGAATAATTAAAACAAGAGGAGTGGTCAGTCTTGTCTTCAGGTCCTGAAAACTAGCTTCACATTGATCAGTCCATTTGAAAGGACTTCCCTTCCTAGTCAATTTAGTCAATGGCAAGGCTATACGAGAGAAGTTTTGTATAAACCTCCAGTTGTATCCTGCCAAACCCAGGAAACTTCTGATTTTCATAACCGTCTTTGGTCTATCCTACTTAATCACTGCTTCCGTCTTGCTAGGATCTACGGCTACCCTTCTATTAAAGATGACATGTCCGAGAAACTTCACCTCTGACAGCCAAAATTCACATTTCTCCAATTTGGCATATAACTTTTTCTCTTTCAGCACTTACAGCACGATTCGGAGATGTTATTCATGTTCTTTCTCACTCTTAGAATATATCAAGATGTCATCAATGAACACTATAACAAATTGATCTAGGTAGGGTCAAAAAATGCGATTCATGTAATCCATGAAAATTGCAAGTGCATTCGTCAACCCGAAGGGCATTACGAGAAACTCATAGTGCCCATACCTAGTCCTAAAGGCAGTTTTTGGTACGTCCTCCTCCTTAATCCTAATCTGATGATATCCTAACCTCAAGTCAATTTTAGAAAAGATGGAGGCTCCCTTTAATTGATCCAATAAGTCATCTATCCTAGGGAGAGGGTACTTGTTTTTGATAGTCACCTTATTTAGTTGTCTGTAATCTATGCATAGTCTCAAGCTCCCATCTTTCTTCTTAACAAACAATACAGGAGCTCCCCAAGGTGATACACTCGGTCTAATGAATTGCTTGTTTAATAGTTCCTCCAACTGCTTCTTGAGTTCTTGTAGTTCCTTCGAGGCCATTCGATATTTTGCAATAGAGATAGGCCCTGTCCCAGGTAGGAGATCAATAGAGAACTCTATCTCTCTCTTGGGAGGTAAGCCTAGAATATCTGATGGAAATACTTCAGGAAACTCATTGGCTATTGGGATTTCATCAAGCTTCGATTCGACTTCTAAGTTTGATAAATACAAGATAATGTATCCAAGTACTCCATTCTTCAACTCCCTATTAACTTGATTGGAATTTAGCATCAATAATTGGACCTCCTCTTTCGGAGTAGAAGGTAGAAATTCAACGGTCTTGTTACAACAATTCAACAAGACTCGATTTCTAGACATCCAGTCTAACCCTAGAATGATCTCAATACCTCTTAAAGGTAAACAAATGTGGTCTATAGAAAAAGTTTTCTCCTGGATTGTGACTTGACAGTCTTTACATACAGAGGAAGTTAATACCCTTTCCCCTGTAGGGGTTACTACGGATAGCTCATAGGGAGTTTCAGAAATAGAAAACTGAAACTTCCTAATACATTCTTACGATATAAATGAATGACTAGCACCCGAGTCAAATAACACCATAAGAGCAAATCCATAGATATAGCATGTACCTTGAATCATTTCAAAAGATTGAGCTGCCTCTTGGCCGCTTAGGGTGAAAACCCTTCCTTTCACTTGAGGCCTCTGTTCTGGCTGCTTCCCCATATTCTATGGGCAGTTTTTTGCAAAATGTCCTTTCTGTCCGCAATTGAAGCAGACATCTTGTCCTATGTAGCATGGCCAGTTACCATGCATACGTCCGCACTTAGCACACTTAACCGGGGCGAGGTCTTGTTGAAAAGGTCTAGGACCCGCAGTCAATGGCCTCTTACCAGCTCTATATCCACTTCTTCTCACATTCTTTCTAGGGTTGGAAAAATTTTTCTTCCTCTTCCATAGGTTTCGCCTTTGCTTCTCGTCCTCTATTGCCCTTAAACTCTTTTCCAGGAGTCTGCATTTATTTATCAGAGGTACAAACTCCGTGATCTCCATAGCTATAACAACATTCTTTAACTCCGGGTTTAGTCCTGCTTCAAACTTAACTGCCTTCCATGCTTCATCTAGGTTATATCGCAAATAAGAGGAGAACTTAGACAGCTCCTCGAACCTTGCAATATACTGGTCCATGGTCATGCTGCCTTGCCTGAGTTGGAGAAATTCGATCTCTTTCTCTGCCCGTACAGTACTTGGAAAGTAATTTTCAAAAAAAATGTCCTTGAACACTTGCCAGGTGATCTTTCTTCCCTGATGAGCTAAAAGTTCTCTAGCTCCACGCCACCAGTATTCTACTTCATCCTTTAACATATATGCAGCAAAAATAACTTGCTGCTCTTCAGTATAGCCCATTACTTCAAAGATCTTCTCTAGTTCCCTTATCCACCTTTTGGCTATGGTTGGGTCATAGCCACCTTGGAAACAAGGTGGTCTAGTCCTGAGGAACTCGGATATGCCATTATCTTTTCCAGTCATCCGGTTGTTAGCAATATTCTCACCATTTGGGTTATTATCATTCTGGAGATATTGTAAAATTTGGTTGGTGGTCATGACATGGTCTCGAATTGCCGTGGCAAGGTTGTGCAGGGTTTCCTCCGCATTGTTTGCCGGATTCCTCCTTGGTGGTGCCATTTTCTACTATGGCAAAAACAAAGTTATGCTGCTATTGAGGTGATCAAGTCCAATAGTTAGTTCAAAAATATTTAACAGCAGTCATGACACCAACTCGGCATGTAGGTAGGAAACACTAGTAATTTCTTACCTATATGAATTTATTGTTCCCTACACAACACAACCACAGACATATTCAAAACACTATAAGATCGATTCAGATAACCATCCACCCACTGGCCATCTAGGATCGACATGCTCTGATACCAATTATGTAACAACTCTATTTAAGTATCAATTTTTTTTTAAAATACCATGAAGTTATTACCTCGTTACAACTTAACTCAATATAACATTTATTTAATTTATACAATACAGAGTTCACATACATGTCATTAATCAAAACATACGTACAACATATCAAACACATAAAAATCTACATCTTATTTATTCTGGTTGACCAATTTCGGAGATACAGGTGCGGGTGGTTGCACCTTCACCGGGATCTAAGCCAATTCGACCACAAACATTTTATTTTCTTCTAGGATCTGTCCAACATAAAGTACTCGATCCAACGTGCACTAAAAGCCAGAGCTATAGAAAAATCTGCATAACTAATTTTTTGAACATGATATGGAAATTTAGTGAGAATTAAATCCCAGTAAGTTCAACAATAAATCATCATCAATATAGCTCATCACGTCATGTTCAGCTGTATAAACTACAGAAAATATCTTTGGTCACATAATGCATTATATCTATGCACATAAGAATCATACAGTAATGATATGTATGACAGGATTAACTATTTTCAGAATATCATATGATGGCCATCAACTAATTCTCATTTCAAGCTACCCCGGTCAGGGTGAGTATACTCTACCCTCTGGTACGGGCTTTTCTCGCTCCGTCTGACATGGCACACTTTCTCTTTCTTTTCTCATAATCATAACCGTTGGTAAGGTGTCCCCTACTAGTGCACCACACGGATTGCCATGTGACCATGCTTATTTCTTTTCTTTTCACAATGATAGCCAAAAATATGCTTTCAATAACAAGTATGTTCATCAAAATATAACTATTACCATAACTCAATGGTAATCATGCCATGAACATAACCATTTCAAATAACACTTTATAAAATATTTTCATGTCAAAATTTTACACTTAAGATGGTAAGAAGTTCATACAATGGCAATGGCTATGACATATACTAGTCATTTATAAGATTCGTCTTCTTTTTTAAATATTAATTTTATTTCTTTATTTTCTTGATGTAGGTTTTCATCATATCTAACCTTCTCTTACTAATCAGAGCATAACTCTCTCAATTGAACTCCGATGTAGGTGATATTAGTGTCAATTTCAAGATAAAACAATTATCTAAAACTATTATGTTAACCATTTATTTTAATTCCATACAGATAATTCCCATAAATTAAAATACAGAAGCTGTCCTAACATATTCTTCCCTGATGAACCATTTTCTGACCTTTGACTACTAATCGGACCATATCAACCTCATATGGACTCCAAATTGAATGATTCCAGTGGTTACAAATCCGTGACACATATATGTATAATTTGTATGTTAACCAGTTATTTTAATTCCCTACATATAATTCCCATAAATTAAAATACAGAAACTATCATAACATATTCTTCCCTGATGAACCATTTTCTGAGCTTTGCTTACTAGTCGGACCATATCTACCTCATATGGACTCCAAATTGAATAATTACAGTGGCTGAAAATCCGTGACACATATATCTTTAATTCTTATGTTAACCATTTATTTTAATTCCCTACAGATAATTCCCAGAAATTAAAACACAGAAGGTATCCTAACATATTCTTCCCTGATGAACCATTTTCTGACCTTTGCTTACTAATCATACCATATCTACCTCATATGGACTCCAACTTGAATGATTCCAGTGGCTTAAAATCCGTGACACATATATCTTTAATTCTTATGTTAACCATTTATTTTAATTCCCTTCAGATAATTTCCATAAATTAAAATATAGAAGCTTAAAATTCTACCACCCATAGCCATACCCATGCAGAACTATCTACACCAACCTATGTATTCAAACATACATTACATGCAAGATGTAACATCCCGTAATTTTTTAGATATTTTTCTAGAAATTTTTCACCTTACATATATGCATAGAAATGTTCTAATATTAATGGAATAGGTAAAGAAAGAAAACCTAAGAGGAAATATTAGAAATAAACATGTTAAACAAAGGTGAAATTCTTGGGTAAAGAAAGATAAATTTTTGTAAAGTAAGTAAAGGTCTTAAAATTTCAAGAAGATCGGATTATGGTAATTTTTCTTAATTTAAGAGCAAAAGTTACTAAGTTTAGTATCTCCACCCGTAATTGGGCTTTAACCTATAGACACTTCATATAGAGTTTTTCTACTTCACATGAATTTTTAGCAAGCCAATAGGATAGCCCAAGGAAGAAATAAAACATAGACTTGGACTAGGATATAGAAATTGGACCGGTAGCCCAAAAATTATGAAAATGTGACCAAGCCCATTATGAAAGGTAGAATTTTAACCAAAGTAAGGAAAATGGGCAAGAATGAGCCCAAACCCAAGAGGAAAAATAAAAATAAAAATAAAATAAAGTGATGATATATTGGTGTAATCAAGATTAAGTGACATGGCATTAAGACAAAAATTTAGCAAGTGGTGTGATTCTACATTCATCATTTTGGCAAGTGGCATAATAATACAAGGATTTAGGACAAAAACATCTATATCCTACATTCATAACTTTAGCAAGTGGGTAATAATACATAGCATTATGACAAAACATCATTATCCTACACAAATAATTTTAGTTAAGTAAGGAAAATTCAAGGGCTAAAAATTTGCCACTTAAAAAGGTAAATCTATTATACTTGATTAAGACAAAAGAAAAAGGAAATGAATCCCTAAATCAAAGGGATCTTGCCCCATATCTTAAGAACATATCATCATAATTTTCAAAATACAAATCTCCTTTTTCTATGCATATCTTGACTAAGGAAGAGGAAGACAAGAACATAAGTTGTTTGTTTTCCAAAAATTCAACAAAGTGTATCCTAATTGTGATAAGGTAGACCCATGATCATGAAAGGTGAATTATTTGGTGGTCTATATAAGAAAACCCACCCTTACAACATTAGAATTTCGTCCAAGTGAGGGAGAGCAAAAATAGAAGCAGGGTAGTGTGAGGAAAGGAAGAAAGAGGAAGGAGAAGTCTAGGGGACTAAGTGCTCCAGGTAAGTTTAACAATATTTCTTTTTGAAGAAAACCTTTGAAACTCATAATATTTATATGAGATTTTGATCTTAGAACTTTGATGATTGGTCATGGATGTTGCTATATCATGTTACATATTGATCTTGCATGTGATGTATGTTTGAATACTTAGGTTGGTGTAGATAGTTCTGCATAGGTATGGCTTTGGTTGACAGAATTTTAAGTTTTGGTATTTTAATTGCTGGGAACAATGTATAAGGAATTAAAATAAATGGTTAACATAAGAATTAAAGATATATGTGTCACAGATTTTCTCCCACTGGAATCATGCTAATTGGAGTCCATATGAGGTAGCTATGGTCTGATTTGTAGTCAAAGGTCAGAAAATGAATCATCAGGGAAGAATATGTTAGGATAGCTTCGGTAATTTAATTTCTGGGAATTATCTGTATGGAATTAAAATAAATGGTTAACATGAAAGTTATATATCTATGTCTCATGGAAATATACCCACTGGAATTATGCAATTGGGAGTGCATATGAGGTAGATATGATCCGATTAGTAAGCAGAGGTCAGAAAATGTTTATTCAGGGAAGAGTATGTTATTAATGCTTTAGTTTTTGAATTTCTGGGAATATTTTGTAGGGAATTAAAATAGCGCGCCAACATAACAATTATAGATATGTGGCTCATGGATTTTTACCAACTGGAATAACTTAATTTGGAGTTCCAATTTGGGAGATATGGTCTAATTAGTCAGTAAAGGTCAGAACCTATCCGAGAGGAACTATCTTGTACTTTGAGGGAGTAATATCACCTTCGTTTCTTAATGTTTCGCTACAATGTTCAACATAATAGTTTTAGATAATTGTTTTATCTTGAAATGGACACCTAGATTACCTACATCATAGTTAAATTGAGGGAGTTATGCTCTGATTAGTAAGAGAAGGTTAGATAGGATGAAAACCTGCATCAAGAAAATAAAGAAATAAAATTAGTATTTAAAAAAGAAGATGAATCTTAATAAATGACTAGTATAGCCATAGCCATTGCCATTGTATGAACTTCTTACCATCTTAAGGGTGAAATTTTGACATGGAAATATTTTATAAAGTGATATTTGAAATGGTTATATTACCAATGATTTATGGTAATCGTTATATTTTGATAAACATACTTGTTATTGAAAACATATTTTTGGCTATCATTGTGAAATGAAAATAAATGAGCACGGTCACATGGCAATCCGTGTGGTGCACCAGTAGGGGATGCCCTACCAACGGTTATGATCATGATAATGAGAAAAGAAATAGAAAGTGGGCCATGTCGGACGGAGCGAGAAAAGCCTGTATCGGAGAGTAGAGGATACTCACCCTGACCGGGGTAGCTTGAAATGAGAATAAGTTGATGGCCATCGTATGATATTCTGAAAATAGTTAATCCTGTCATACATATCATTACCGTATGATTCTTATGTGCATAGATGTAATGCATTCATGTGACCAAAGATATTTTCTGTAGTTTATACAGCTGAACATGACGTGATGAGCTATATTGATGATGATTTATTGTTGAACTTACTGGGATTTAATTCTCACTATATTATCATATTATGTTCAGAAAATTAGTTATGCAGATTTTCTTTAACTCTGGCTTTTAGTGCACATTGGATCGAGTTACTTTATGTTGGGCAGATCTCAGAATCAAATAAGATGTTTGTGGTCGAGTTGGCTCAGATCCTGGTGAAGGTGCAACCACCCGCACCTGTATCTCCGGAATTGGTCAACAAAAATAAACAAGATGTAAATATCTATGTGTTTGATATGTTGCATGTACATTTTGATTAATGACGTATATGTGAACTCAATATTGTATAATAATAATGAAAAAAAAGGATAGTACATAATTGGTATCAGAGCTGGTCGATCCTAGATGGCTAGTGGGTGGTTGGTTATCTAAATCGATCTTATAGTATCTTGAGTATGTTGTGGTAGTGCTGTGTAGGCGATCAGTGATTTCATATAGGTAGGAAATTACTAGTGTTTCCTATCTATATGCCGAGGTGGTGTTATGACTGTTGTTAAATTTTTTTTGAAACTAACTATTGGGCTTGATCACCTCAATAGCAGCATATTTTTGCCACAGTAGGAAGTGGCACCACCAAGGAGGAATTCAGTAAACAATGCGAAGAAAACCTTACACAACCTTGCCATGGCAATTTGAGAATTTGATATTGATTTACTCCTTAGAACCCAACTAGTACCTATATCCCTATATAGAATGATATTGATTGAATTTTAAAAAAACATTAGTTACAAGACTTGTTAGACAAGGTATTTAAATGCCCTAGTACTTTTATTTGGAGTGCTCTAGTTCTATCTGTGAAAAAGAAAGATGGCTCGCTATGACTATGCATAGATTATAGACAGTTGAACAAGGTGACAATGTAGAATAGAAACCCATTAGCTCGTATAGATTACCTGTTTGACCAGTTATAAGGTGTTCAATATTTTTCCACAAATAGATTTGGGTGATGAGTAACATTAATTAAGGATAAGAGAAGAGGATGTAGGACTTATTATGGGCATTATGAGTTCTTGGTGATGCATTTAAATTGACAAATCTTTAGCTGCATTCATAGATTTAATGAATAGTAATTAGGTCATCCCTGGAACAATTTGTTATTATATATATGGATGATATACTAGAATATTTCAAAAGTTCAGAGGAACATAAGCAACATTCAAAGATAGGTTTACCAACTCTAAATGAGTATGGTTGGTAAATATGGTATCTTAGTAGACTCTAAGAAAGTAAAAGTAGTACAAAAAATAGCTACACTTTACTACATTTAAAGATGAAGATCCAAATCCAATTTACGCTTCCTGCGGTTATCTGCCATCCATTCTATTTGAGTAATAGTTGGGTCAGGTACATGAACATAGGCTTGTAAAGCATCAATCAACTCTTCAGCATTTGAAGCTGAGATGAGAATTCGTCGTGCTGAGTGTGGGATAAACCTCTATTCCACAGCTTGATCTAGAAAAGACAACAAACCATCAAAGAAGTGATTAACATTTAACAAACCTATCGGTTTGTGATGCATATTCATTTGTGCCCAAGAGACTATTTGGAAAACCTCCTCTAAAGTACCAAAACCACCTGGTAAGGCAATGAAGGCGTCAGCATTGCTCATCATTCTAGCCATACGTTCATGCATGGAAGCTACCCTATATTCTTCCCCAATTGTCTTTCCTATGTTGCTCGATGTAGCTAGAGCTGTAGGAATAATATGTAGAACTTGGCATTCCCCTACATGTGCAGCTGTAGCCACACACGCCATTAACCCACAGTTATCTCCACCATACACTAAATGAATTCTTCTCCTAGCCAGCACCATACCTAGATTTTGTGCTACTTTGACATACTCCCCATCTTTTTCAAGACTGGAACCACAAAAGACACAGATATTTTGAAATTGACGGAATGCGGTTCCCTCTATAATTTCTATCACCTTAACTCTGAGTATGAAGATAAAGATAATAATGTAAGCATTTATAAAACTCAGAGAATGGCATATTTATAATAGTTATGCGAATAGGCCGGGTATTATTAGAACAACTATGTGAGTGATTGGTGGATATCAGAAAATTAAAGGTAAAAAAAAAGTTCAAAAATGACGACAAGCATGTATATGTATAGTAGTTATGACCGTGACCTATATTAAGCACATAAAGAGCATAAGATAAGATATCACTAGAAATATGTCTTTTTCTTATTGTCTTTGATGAAGCATTGAAGTCTTGATTCTTGTAGAAAAGTTGTAGGTGATAGCCGTCATTGTAAAAAAAAAAGAGTAAAAATGCAATCAAATGATTTATTTTGTATTCTCAATGTTTTTGCCAGTCGACTATCAGTATTATTAAGTCGACTATCAGTATTATTAAGTCGACTATCAGTATTATTAAGTCGACTAACTATTTTGAGAAATTTTAATTTGGACTGGTTATTTTACAGTTGAATGACTACATCTATTTTGAAGCAATCAACTGCATCCTACCAGTTAACTACATATTCTTTGATTTTCACAGACTTTTATAAGCTCAGAAATGTTTCTTTTTCCATGTGATATCTTTCCACCGAATACTAATAGATTTAAATTAGATTCTGACACATATATTCAAAATTTGCGACCACCAATTTTTGCTGAAATCATAGATAGATTTTGTTTACAGATTTTCAAGAATTACGGCCACCGATTTTAATATTTTTCAATGCTTTGTCGAAATATTTGACTTTCGTTTTTGGCACCATTCTCTATTATGCTTTTCGTCTGTTTCACTCATTAACGGTTGGCATTAAATGCAAGGTTATTTTCCCTCATTACAATGAAAGATAATTTCTTTTCTTTGAAACTCGGTTATTATGGTGTCTAAGTTGTTAATAGGTTAAAGTAATGAAAAGTTTGAAAAGAATGGACGGATGATGGTCTTATGGTGTTTTGACGAATGTAATCAAGAGAATTAGTGGCATTGAAGTTCTTGAGGAATAAAATATAGGAAGTAGGATTTAAATTAGTCTTTGAACTCTTAATTTGGAAATATAGAGAATATTCTGAGAACCATATCCGAAAATAATGTAAGTGATCAAGATATTTGTGTTAAAGGATTATATCATGCTAAATTGAGTCTAGTATCGAGGATGTGAATTATGTTGGAATTGAGAATTCATGTATGAGTAATTGTTAGGAAAAAAAAATCTTCTTGAAATGATTGGGTGAATTAAATGGGATTGAGATATGCTAGAATGAGGTGCTTTTGGATATGATAAAAGAAATAATTAAATTTTTTGACAATGACTTTAATGGTGTTAATAAGTTGGTATAGAATTACTGTGATGAGATAAGTTGGAATTATTAGACATGTATCAATGGTACATAAATGTTATTAAAGGTTTGAAGGATTTATTGCAACGTATGTTTAACATATTGATTAAAGGATTTGAGGATAAAAATAGATGATAGATTAAGCTGATGATATTCAGGGGATGATATTGATATATGAAAAAAAAATGACTTGATAGAAGTTTAGAATAAGAAAAGATAGTTACCCAATATGAAGGTGAATATGTTCCTTTATGTGTGTGTTTTCTTATATCGACCCATAGATATATCCATGCGAGCTTGAGGATATCAATTGAAGAACTTATGAGTGAAAGAAATCCTTATGGTTAAGTTATATGGCAAAATCACTCAAGTGAATAGACATATTAAAAAGTAAAGATGTTATACATAAAAGATATCCCTAAATATTTAGGTAATAAGGTTGGTAACTCTGAATAATGCCTTAATTTCATTCCCAACATGTGGTAGGATGGATTGAAATTCGGAGATCGAATTTCTTAAGGGGGCAAGAATGTAACATCCCGTAATTTTTAGATATTTTTCTTAGAAATTCTTCACCTTACATATATGCATAGAAATGTTGTAATATTAATGGAATAGGTAAAGAAAGAAAACCTAAGAGGAAATATTAGAAATAAACACGCTAAAGAAAGGTGAAATTCTTAGGTAAAGAAAGATAAATTTTTATGAAGTAAGTAAAGGTCTTAAAATTTCAAGAAGATCGAATTAGGGTATTTTTTCTTAATTATTAAGTTTAGTATCTCCACCCGTAATTGAGCTTTAACCTATGGACACTTCATATAGAGTTTTTCTACTTCACATGAATTTTTAGCAAGCCAATAGGATAGCCCAAGGAAGAAATAAAACATAGACTTGGACTAGGATATAGAAATTGGACCGGTAGCCCAAAAATCATGAAAATGTGACCAAGCCCATTATGAAAGGTAGAATTTTAACCAAAGTAAAGAAAATGTGCAAGAATGAACCCAAACCCAAGAGGAAAAAATAAAAATAAAAATAAAATTAAAGTGATGAAATAATGGTGTAATCAAGATTAGGTGACATGGCATTAAGACAAAAATTTAGCAAGTGGTGTGATTCTACATTCATCATTTTGGCAAGTGGCATAATAATACAAGGCTTTAAGACAAAAACATCTATATCCTACACTCATAATTTTAGCAAGTGGTATGATAAGACATAGCATTAGGACAAAACATCTCTATCCCACATAAATAATTTCAACCAAATAATGGAGATTGAAGGGCTAGAAATTTACCACTTAAAAAGGCAACCTATCATAATTGATTAAGACAAAAGAAAACGTAAATGAATCCCTAAATCAAAGGGACTTTATCCCATATCTTAAGAACATATTATCATAATTTTAAAAATACAAATCTCCTTTTCCTATGCATATCTTGACTAAGGAAGAGGAAGACAAGAACATAAGTTGTTTGTTTTCCAAAAATTCAACAAAGTGTATCCTAATTGTGATAAGGTAGACCCATGATCATGAAAGGTGAATTATTTGGTGGTCTATATAAGAAAACCCACCCTTACAACATTAGAATTTCGTCCAAGTGAGGGAGAGGAAAAATAGAAGCAAGGTAGAGTGAGGAAAGGAGAGGAAGAAAGGAAGAAAGAGGAAGGAGAAGTCTAGGAGACTAAGTGCTCTAGGTAAATTTAACAATATTTCTTTTTGAAGAAAACTTTTGAAACTTATAATATTTATATGCGATTTTGATCTTAGAACTTTGATGATTGGTCATGGATGTTGCTATATCATGTTACATATTGATCTTGCATGTGATGTATGTTTGAATACTTAGGTTGGTGTAGATAGTTCTGCATGGTTATGGCTATGGGTGGCAGAATTTTTAGTTTCGGTGTTTTAATTTCTGGGAACAATATATAAGGAATTAAAGTAAATGTTTAACATATGAATTATAGATATGTGTGCCATGGATTTTTAGCCACTGGAATCATTCAATTTGGAGTCCATATGTGGTAGATATGATCCGATTAGTAAACAAAGGTCAGAAAATGGTTCATCAGGGAAGAATATGTTAGGATAGCTTCTGTGTTTTAATTTCTGGGAATTATCTGTAGGGAATTAAAATAAATGGTTAACATAAGAATTAAAGATATATATGTCACGGATTTGAGTCCACTGGAATCATTTAAGTTTGAGTACATATGAGGTAGATATGGTCTGATTAGTAGTCAAAGGTCATAAAATGGTTCATCAGGGAAGAATATGTTAGGACAACTTCTGTATTTTAATTTCTGGGAATTATCTGTATGGAATTAAAATAAATGGTTAACATAATAATTATAGATATATGTGTCACGGATTTTTAGCCACTAGAATCACTCAAGTTAGAGTCCATATGAGGTAGATATGGTCCGATTAGTAGGTAGAGGTCAGAACCTATCCAGGAAGAAATAACCTATACATTTAGGGAGTAATATCACCTTGATTTCTTAATATTTCGCTACAATGTTCAACATAATAGTTTTAGATAATTGTTTTATCTTGAAATTGACACCAAGATCACCTACATCAGAGTTAAATGGAGGGAGTTATGCTCTGATTAGTAAGAGAAGGTTAGATAGGATGAAAACCTGCATCAAGAAAATAAAGAAATAAAATTAGTATTTAAAAAAGAAGATGAATCTTAATAAATGACTAGTATAGCCATAGCCATTGCCATTGTATGAATTTCTTACCATCTTAAGTGTGAAATTTTGACATGGAAATATTTTATAAAGTGATATTTGAAATGGTTATGTTCATGGCATGATTACCAATGATTTTTGGTAATAATTATATTTTGATGAACATACTTGTTATTGAAAGCATATTTTTGGCTATCATTGTGAAAAGAAAAGAAATGAGCACGGTCACATGGCAATCCGTGTGGTGCATCAGTAGGGGACGCCCTATCAACGGTTATGATCATGATAATGAGAAAAGAAAGAGAAAGTGGGCCATGTCGGATGGAGCGAGAAAAGCCCGTACCAAAGGGTAGAGGATACTCACCCTGACTGGGGTAGCTTGAAATGAGAATAAGTTGATGGCCATCGTATGATATTCTGAAAATAGTTAATCCTGTCATACATATTATTACTGTATGATTCTTATGTGCATAGATGTAATGCATTCATGTGACCAAAGATATTTTTTGTAGTTTATACAGCTGAACATGACGTGATGAGCTATATTGATGATGATTTATTGTTGAACTTACTGGGATTTAATTATCACTATATTTTCATATCATGTTCAGAAAATTAGTTATGCAGATTTTCTATAGCTTTGGCTTTTAGTGCACATTGGATCGAGTTACTTTATGTTGGGCAGATCTCATAATCAAATAAGATGTTTGTGGTCGAGTTGGCTCAGATCCTGGTGAAGGTGCAACCACCCGCACCTGTATCTCCGAAATTGGTCAACCAAAATAAACAAGATGTAAATATCTATCTGTTTGATATGTTGCATGTACGTTTTGATTAATGACGTGTATGTGAACTCAATATTGTATTATAATAAAGAAAAAAAAGGATGTTACATAATAAGTATAATACAAGCGTTCATTATGAAAACAAATACAGATAGGTTTTCTAATGTGAACAAAATATACATACCAAGTTTATAAATATCAGAGTAACAACAAAAACAAAGATCCTACTTGTGGCATACAGAGCATATTCTAGATTACAAGTACAACATAACTAAAATTTACGAGCCTTGAAAACAAAATAGGCTCACCAGAGAATATGTCGCCTAGCTGATCTCCTATTTGAAGAGAAATCACTAAACTTTGTATTTTTATGTAAAAAATGTAGAAATATCGTATAGTAAGTTTGACAACTCAGTGAGTAGATAATACCTCCTATGACCTCTTAGGTCAATATATAGATATACTCATATTTTAAAATTTATCATATAGAAAATTCATAGTTCAGAAGTACATCCATATGGGACCTACATTTCAAATATTCTCAAAACAAAGGATATTCAGATATCCAAAACCATATGCAATACGGTATGATCATTAATCAAATATTTTTATGCATCAAAATATTTCTCATGAAAATATTAGGAGGATCCTAAAGTACAAAAGTATTCAAAGTAACATCCCTAATTTCGTTTCCTTTATGGATAAACATACATAAATATTTAAGGAAATAAAATTTATTAGATAATTTTTAGATACCTAAGGAAATATAATCTTTAGAAATTCTTCAACTTACGTGTATGCATAGAAATGTTCTAACATTGATGGAATAGGTAAAGAGAGAAAAACTAAGAGGAAATATTAGAATCAAACATGCCAAAGAAAGTTGAAATTCTTAGATAAGAAAGATAAATTTTTGTGAAGTAAGTAAAGGTCTTAAAATTTCAAGAAGATTGGATTAGGGTAATTTTTTCTAATTTAAGAGTTAAAGTTACTAGGTTTAGTATCACCACCCATAAATTAGACTTTCACTTATGGACAATTTATATAGGGGTTTTCCTCTTAACATAATTTTTTTAGCAAGCCCATTGGATAACCTAAGCAAGAAATAAAACATAGACTTGGACTAGGATATAGAAATTGGATCGGTAGCCCAAAAATCATGAAAATGTGACCAAGCCCATTATGAAATGTATAATTTTAACCAAAGTAAAAAAAATGGACAAGAGTGAGCCCAAATCCAATAGGAAAAATACAAATAAAAATAAAGTGATAAGATATTGGTGTAATCAAGATTAGGTGAAATGGCATTAAGACAAAAATTTAGCAAGTGGTATGATAATACAAGGCTTTAGGACAAAAGATCTATATCCTACACTCATAATTTTATCAAGTGGTATGATAATACATAGCATTAGGACAAAACATTTCTATCCCACACAAATAATTTCAACCAAATAATGGAGATTGAAGGGCTAGAAATTTGCCACTTAAAAAGGCAAACCTATCATAATTGATAAAGACAAAAGAAAAAGTAAATGAATCCCTAAATCAAAGGGACCTTGTCCCATATCTTAAGAACATATTTTTATAAATTTCAAACTACAAATCTCTTTTTCCTATGCATATCTTGACTATGGAAGAGGAAGACAAGAACATAAGTTGTTTGTTTTCCAAAAATTCAACCAAGTGTAACCTAATTGTGATATGGTAGACCCATGATCATGAAAGTTGAATTATTTGGTGGTCTATATAAGAAAACCTACCCTTACAACATTAGAATTTCATCTAGGTGAGGGAGAGGAAAAATAGAAGCAAGGTAGAGTGAGGAAAGGAGAGGAAGAAAGGAAGAAAGAGGGAGGAGAAGTCTAGGGGACTAAGTGCTTCAGGTAAGTTTAACAATATTTCTTTTTGAAGAAAAAATTTAAAACTTGTAATATTTATATGGGATTTTGATCTTAGAACTTTGATGATTGGTCATGGATGTTGCTATATCATGTTACATATTGATCTTGCATGTGATGTATGTTTGAATACTTTGATTGGTGTAGATAGTTCTGCATGGGTATGGCTATGGGATAGATATGTTTCAATTAGTAAACAAAGGTCAAAAAATAGTTAATCAAGGAAGAATATGTTAGGATAGCTTCGGTGTTTTAATTTATGGGAATATTCTATAAGGAATTAAAATAAATAGTTAACATTTGAATTATATATATATATGTGTCACGGATGTTTAGCCACTGGAATCATTCAATGTAGAGTTCATATGAGGTAGATATGGTCCGATTGGTAAACAAAGGTTAGAAAATGGTTAACCAGGGAAGAATATGTTAGGATAGCTTCGGTGTTTTAATTTTTGGGAACATTATATAAGGAATTAAAAAAAATGGGTAACATATGAATTTTAGATATATGTGTCACAAATTTTTAGCCATTGGAATCACTTATTTTGGAATTCGTATGAGGGAGATATGGACAGATTAGTAGGTAGAGGTCAGAACCTACCCGAGAAGAAATAACCTATACTTTGTGAGAGTAATATCACCATGATCTCTTAATATTTCGTTCAACTATTCAACATAATAGTTTTAGATAATTTTTTTATCTTTAAATTGACACCAATATCACCTAAATCAGAGTTAAAGTGAGGGAGTTATTCTCTGATTAGTAAGAGAAGGTCAGATAGGATGAAAACTTGCATCAAGAAAATAAAGGAATAAAATTAATATTTAAAAAAGAAGAAGAATTTTATAAATAAAAACAATAAATGACTAGTATATGCTATAGCCATTGACAATGCATGAACTTTTTACCATTCTAAATGTGTAATTTTGACATGGAAACATTTTGATGAAACATTATGGTATGTGAGTATAATGAACATACTTGTTATTGCAAATCATATTTTTGGCTGTTAATGTAAAAAGAAAAGAAATAAGCACGGTCACATGGAAATCCGTGTGGTGCACCAATAGGGGATTTCCTACCAACAGTTCTTAATATGTTAATGAGAAAAGAAATAGAAAGTGTGCCATGTCGGACGGAGCGAGAAAAGCCCGTACCGGAGAGTAGAAAATACTCACCCTGACCGGGGTAGCTTGATATAAGAATAAAGTGATAGTTATCATATGATATTCTGAAAGTAATTAATCCTGTCATACATGTCATTACTATACGATTCTTATGTACATAGATATAGTGCATTCATGTGACCAAAGTTATTTACTGTAGTTTATACAGCTGAACATGACGTGATGAGTTATATTGATAATGATTTATTGTTGAACTTACTGGGATTCAATTCTCCCTATATTTCCATGTCATGTTCAGAAAATTAGTTATGCATATTTTTCTATAGCTTTGGCTTTTAGTGCACGTTGGATCGAGTTATTTTATGATGGGCGGATCATAAAGAAAATGGTTGTAGGTGAGTTGGCACAGAACCTACCCGAGAAGAATGTTGTACGTACGTTTTGATTAATAATGTGTATGCGAACTTTATATTGTATAATAATAATAATAAAAAGGTTGTTACAGATACCATATCAGAACCACCATATCTGAGTTTAAGCCCTTCCATATTTTGGTTGTGTAGGATTTGCCTAAACTCAGCATCCCAGCTAAGGTTTGCATTACCACCATTTAAGAGGACACGCGAAGGGACTATAATATGAGCATTTCCCAAGCACACAGCAAGGAAGGGTAAATCACATATCATATATTCGGCATCTCGCTCTTCTTCACATATCATATCTCATGTGTTAACTGTCACACAAGGCGAGCACCATCCTTACTAACTGAGGTGTCAAGGTGCACCAAGGCTAACATTACCTGTTGTTAGCAAATAGTGTTTCCAATAGGATTCCTCTATAAAAATCATAATTTTCTCGTATGCCATATCGTTCAAAGCAGAGGTTTCAGTATAATTCATAATTTTCAATCTCAGTACAATTCCTCTGTCAGAAATTTCGTAATCAGGGTTATCACATATACATATCCTTTTTCAAGGCAATCTTATAGCTATACAAATTAATGCCACGTGCACAATATATTTTCTTTACCATATAATGAGAAATACATTTCAAATCACATATTCAATGTGTTCAAAAATCTATTTTCAAAAGCATACTCTTCTTGAGCTATATGCTAGATAGTAAATAAATTTGGTAGTTTAATCCATTTCAGAGACATATAAAAGTATAAATAACTTGTAAATAGAACCAATTATACATTTAAAATTCAAGAAGAGCATAGAGTAAGTCATAAAAAGAATTATCTACTCACAGGATAAAGCTCCAGGTTAAATAGCCCTAAAATGCACTTTTGAATCTAAATTTAACCAAATAGACCTTAAAATTGAGTTCACAGGGTCCAAAAACCTAGAAAATGACTTTGGGTGTTTAGTCAACGCCGATCAACTGATGGGTACTGTTCACGACTGAAATTACTATTTATGCCTGTCAGAATTACTGTTCACACTTACTGAAATCACTATTTACGTCGGCTATAGTTACTGTTTTTGTCACCAAAAGTTGTCAGATGACTGTAAAATTTCATACATCACAGTTTATCTATCTCCTGAATCCATTTATGGTGTCAAATTTTTAATTTTAGATCTCTAAATAGGAGTTTCAGAATTTTCCTTTTTCTAAGATTTTTTACTCTCAATCTGCGGTCGATTTAAAAAATTATTTAGCCAATATCGTAGTACTTTTCATCTTGAATCTAGTGGTACTCTTAATTTTTAGATTGGAGGCTCGAAAGTACGCTAGATCTAAATAAAGAAAAAAATGAGGAGTGAGAAAGCTCTATTTATACTCTTCATTCGCCTCGTTTATGAAAAATTTTCTTCCTTTTTTTTTAATATTGATGGACGGACCATTTTGCAAATATTCAATTTTTGAGGGAGGTCCTTGCAAATTTTATTATTTACACTTTAACCCCTAAAATTTTAATAAATTATAATTTGACCCCAAAAATATTATTAAATTTTCTTTTTCATCCCTAAAACCTTTTAATTTCATCCTTACTCCTTTATTTCTTTTAATAATCCATATATAAATGAAAATTACTAAATCTTAGGGGTGTTACACATAAATTCAACACTGATTGATCAACAATAAACATCGATTTTTTCTCATAATTAAGTTAAGTTTTTGTCTAATTGAATTTCTTGAAAATTGATAACATAAGAATAATCTGATAGGTACTTCCTTAGCATTGATGTAAGAAATACTGTATCAACATCACTTATTAGGAGACCTACAATGTTCATGTAAAATCTCAAATGGTGCCATTTGTATATTGACCTGATTATTACTGATATGGGCAAGTTCAACTATGGATAAATAATTTCTCTCAACTTTCACCAAAATTATATAAAGATATCTAAAGCATAACTTCTAATGCATAAACAGATCATTTAGATTTACTATAAGCCATAATATAATCTAACTAAGATCCTAAAGGTTCCTGAATAGCTCTCTTGAAACAATATATTCAATTTTTTACTTGCTAACATACAAAACAACGAAAAATATTTCACTTGTATCTTTTTTTTACCATTATACTAGTATAATTCTTTCATATCTTAGTATATCCTTATTTCCTTGGGATTAGCAATATTCAAAGTCTATGGCTTCTTCTAAAATCTTCATTCTCAACTCAACAACATTAGGTAAACTTGGGTGTTCTTCATACTTTAATACACAATTAGTATATACTGTAAATTCATTATTCTTTCTAATTTGCACATAATTTGCCATCTTACACAATTATACATACTTGATATAAAATTTTTTTTTCCAAGTACGCTCTTTGTTAGATAAATCCTTTCAAAATCTCTATTACTTTAACCTACTAACCACTTGGACACCATGATAATTGAGTTTCAAACGAAAGAAATTAACCCTCCTTATAATAAGGAAAAAGAACCTTGCATTTAATACCAAATATTAATGAGGGAGGATACAGTAGAACAGACAAAAATCATAATAGAGAACGGTGCCAAAATAGAAAGTCAAAAGCTTGGACAAAGCATTGAAGAAAATAAAAATCGGTGGTCGTAATTCTTGAAAAGATGTAAACATAACTTCATTGTTATTTCGGCAAAAATTGGTGGCCGCAAGTTTTGAATATATGTGCCAAAATCTAATTCAAAGCTATTATTATTCGGTGGAAGAATAGCACATGGAAAAGAATTATTTTTGAGCTTATAAAAGCTTATGAAAAACAAAAAGTACATAGTTAACTAGTAGGATGTAGTTGGTTGCTTCAAAACAATGAACTGTAAAATAACCCAGTCCAAATTAAAAAATTTCAAAATAACTAGTCGACTTAATAATACTAATAGTCAACTGGTAAGAACTTTAGGAAAAATAAAATAAATTATTTGATTGTTTATCTTCAACAACTAACTGATTTACATTTTTACTCTTTTTTTTTACAATGACGCCTATCACTTAAAACTTTCCAACAAGAATTAAGACATCAATGCTTCATAAATGACTACAAGGGAAAAAAATTATGGTGATACCTTAATCTTATTCTCTTTATGTGCTTAATATGACCTACAATCACAAATACTATACATATGCATGCGTATCGTCATTTTTGAAATTCACCTTCAATTTAGCTGATATCCATTGGCCACTCACATAGCTGTTGTAATTATACTTGGCCTATTTGCATAGTTATTATAAGTATGCCTTTATCTGAGTTCTATAAATATACACATTAGTATTTTTTCCTTCATACTTAAAGTTATGGTCAATACAGTTATGGAGGTAATTGCATTCCGTCAGTTTTGAAATATTTGTGTCTTTTGTGGTTTCAGTCCTTAAAAAGGAGAATATGCTAAAGTAGCACAAAATATGTGTATGGTGCTGGCCAGGAGAAAAATTCATTTAGTCTATGGTGGAGGTAACCTTGGATTAATGGTGAGTGTGTCTATAGCGACACATGTAGGAGGATGCCAAGTTCTAGGTATTATTCCTACAACTCTAGCTGTATTAAACGTCATAGGAAAAATAATTGGAGAAAAATTTAGGGTAGCCTCTATGCATAAGTACATTGCTAGAATGATGAGCAATACTGATGCCTTCATTACCTTACCAGGGGGTTTTAGGACTTTATAACAGATTTTTCAAGTTGTCTCCTGGGTACAACTGAATATCCATCACAAACTGATAGGTGTATTAAATGCTAACCACTTCTTTGATAGTTTGTTATATTTTCTTGATCAAACTGTGGAACAATGGTTTATCTCACACTCAACAAGACGAATTCTCATTTCAACTTCAAATGATGAGGAGTTGATTGATGATTTAGAAGTATTTGTTTATGTACCTGATCTAACTATGGCTCAAATAGATTGGAAGACAGAAAACCACGAAAAATGCAAGTTAGACTTGGATCTTCATCTGTAGCTGTAGTAAGACATGGACATTGCTATACCGCTTCTACTTTCTTAGGGTCTACTTGAATACCATTCTTACTAACCACATGCCCTAAGAAAGTAACACTACTAAGTCAGAATTTTCATTTTGAAAACTTAGCATATAGTTGATACTCCCTTAAAGTTTGTAAAACTATCCTCAAATGTTTCTTATAATCCTCTGAACTCCTAGAATATACTAGTATATCGTCAATAAATACAATAACAATTTGATCTAAGAAGGGCTTAATTACTATTCATTAAATTCATGAGTATAGCTGGGGCATTTGTCAAACTAAATGACATCACTAAGAACTTATAGTACCCATACCGAGTCCTAAAAGAAATTTTCAAAATATTCTCTTTCCTTATCCTCAATTAATGATACTCATATCTTAAATCAATTTCAAAAAACATTGAGTACCTTGTAGCTGGTCAAACGAATCATTTGTACGAGGTAATGGGTATTTATTACTCACTGTGATTTTATTCTATTATTTGTAATCTATGCATAACCGTAGTAATCCATATTTCTTTTTTACAAATAGAACTAGAGTACCTCAAAGAGAGTACTAAGGCGTATAAATCCCTTGTCTAACAAGTCTTGTAACTAATCTTGTTTTTTAATTCCTTAAATTTAGTCGATATCATGCTATATAAGGATATAAATACTAGTTAAGCTCTAAAAAATAAATCAATATCAAATTCTCTTTCTCGTTTCGGGGATAATATAGGTAATTAATCTAAAAACACATAAAAAAATTCCCTAACCACTGTAACTTGATTTACACTGGTATTTTTTATTTCAACATCTCTCACCACTGCCAAATATCATTGGCACCTTTTTGTAATAACTTATGGGTTGCTAAAATTGAAATTAAATTACTGGGTATCTTACTACAGTCTCATTGTATCAAGAAATGAGATTTTCTAAGAATATTGAATTTAATCACCTTAAGATGACATTTCAAAATGGCATGGCATGATGCCAACCAATCCATTCCCAATATCACATCAAAGTCTACCATATTTAGACAACCGAGTAAAAATATATCATATTCAGAAACGATCATATTTAGCATTTGTATCAATTCTATAAATTTTCTGGCATGCCTATCCCTTTCACTTTCAGGCAGTAATAAATCCATAAATACTTCTTAATATGCCACTATATTCAATCAACTTTGTACTAAAAAATTTAGCAAACTTGGAATGGAAAGAAAATTAAAACCCTATAGAATTCCTCAGTAGCACTAGAAGTATAAATATGTTTGACTCATATCCATACTAAAGGTCCTACTAATTAATTTTTTGCTCCGATAGCCACTGGGAAACCTAATGGCTTTGATACCAACTTGTCACGCCCCTAATTTAAGGGCAGGTGAAACACATACTTTATAAACATATATTTTCCATAATATGCATAATACACTCCTTTATCATTGAAATAATTACATGTAAGTATTCCCATGTATACAGAATATACAGGCCAAATTATAAATATCAAAGTAACAGTAGAAGTAGAGATCTTGCCTGTGGCATTAAGAGCATACTCTAAACTACAAGTACAATAAAAACTAAAATCTATGATCCCTTGAAACAAGGTAGGCTCACCCAAAAATTATGTCGTCAAGCTGATCAACTATTTGAAGGGGAAGGGCCAAACTCTATATTCTTATCTAAAAAAATACAGATATCATGTAGTGAGTTTAAAAACTTAGTGAGCAGATAAACCCTCCTATGACCTCTTAGAAAAACATATGGATGTACTCATATATATATAAATTTATCACATAGAAAATTACAGTTCAGAGGTACATCCATATAGGACTTGCATTTCAAATACTCTCAGTTTAAATCACATTCAGATATCTGAAATTTTATGCAATATTATATGATCATTATTCAAATATTGTTATGCATCAAAATATTTCTCATGAAAACATTAGGAGGATCCCATATCAGAACCATCGAATAATCCCAAGCACACAGCAAAGGAAGGTGTTATGTTCAGCTGTATATGCTATAGAAAAATTATCAACCTTTTGAGATAAAATCATAACTTTTATTGCTACATAATTAAAATATTATATATGCACTGAAAATCCATTATTTTTACAAAATGCTCAAGCATGTCGTATCTCTCAATATACTTAATTCACTCATTTGCTATATGTATAGTGACCGATCAAGTACAGTCACAATAAGTAATCAGGGAATGTGAATTCATTACCTTTCTGCCACCTCACATTTCCACTGACTACAGACACATTAGGTAATCAGGGAATGTGAGTTTATCACCCTTCTGCCTCCTCACATTACTACTGTCTACAGTCACAATAGGTAATCAAAAAATGTGAGTTCATCACCCTTCTGCCTCATCACATTACCACTATCTACAGTCACAATGGGTAATTAGGAGTTCATCACCCTTCTTTCTCCTCACATTACCACTGTTTACAGTCATAATAGGTAATCAGGGAATGTGAGTTCATCACCTTTCTGCCTTCTCACATCATTTTCTACTCTTTTGTTAAAACTTATTGTCACGTCCGTACTTTACGAACGCGAATACCGTTTCTATCCGAAAATCTTTTCATTACACATGTACAAATGATCTCACGATAACACATATTCAAATATTATTCAACGTTCACAAGTTTACAAAAAAACCAATAATTATACATGCCAAATCTATATACATCAAGTTTACAGCGGAAACAAGGATCCTGCCTGTGACTTTCAGAGCAACACTAGAGTACAAATATATTACAATATCATACACTGAGAGCCTAGAAACAAGTTAGGCTCACCACTGAAGCACGACACCTAGTCAGTCAAGTAGCTGCGGGACCAAATTCTGGGTCTTTATCTGAAAAATATGTCAACCACGTGTAGTGAGTTTTACAACTCAGTGAGCAGATAACACTTCCTATGACTTCTCAGGTCAACATAAGGATGTACTCATATTGTAAAACTTATCATATCAAAATATACCGTTCAGAAGTACATTCTTATGGGACCCGCCTTTTCAAATATTCTCTGTTCAAAAATCATAATCAAGTCTTTCAAACTTTATACGATACTGTATAAACAATGCTCATATCAAGTTCAAAATCATATTCAATACTGAAAAATTATTAATCAAATTATGCTATGCATCAAAACATTTCTGTTAAAATATTCGGAGGATCCCATATCAGAACCACCACATCAGAGTTTGACCCCTTCCGTACTTTGGTGGTATAGGATTTGCCTAAACTCAGCATCCCGCTGAGGTTTGCCCTACTACCATTCAAGAGGACACGCGAAGGGACTCTATATGGGTCTTTCCCAAGCACACAGCAAGGGAAGGCAAAATAACATCTCATAACTGGCATCTCGCCCATATATAGGAGGCATTCCGCTCTCCTTCACATATATTCTCCCGTGTGTTGGCCCTCACACGAGGCTAGCACCACCCCCCCTGCTAGCTGAGGCAATCAAGGTGCGCACCAGGGCTAACATCACCTGCTGTTAGCAGACAGTGTTTCCAATAGGATTCCTCCACAGAAAAATACCATATGCACATATGCCATATAATACAGTATAAATTCTCATTATAATACAGACTTTCAGTCTCAAAATACTCATATGTCAAAACTTCCCATTCAGGGGAAACATGTATACATGCCCATATCCAAGACAAACATATCACTATAAAATCAATGTCACATGTATAACATATTTTCTTTGCCATGTCATGCGAAATACGTGTAAAAATCACATGCTTAATGTGTTTCAAAACTTATTGCAAAATCAAACTCTTCTTGAACTACATATCATATATTAAATATTTCAGACATTTCCAAACCATTTCAAGAACATATGGAAGTATAAATAACATGTAATCATACTCATTTATCAATGTAAAGTTCAAGAAGAGTAAAAACAAGCCATAGAAAGAATCATCTACTCACCTCTTTGAAGCACAAAGTTGGATACCCTTAAAATCCTATTTTCTGATCCGAATTCAGTGAAATAAACCCCAAAATCGAGTCCGGAACGTCCGAAAACCTTGAAAACGACTCCGGATTTGCGAAATTTGGCCTCCGGGAGCTCGGTCAACGCAGGTCAACGCGAGGAGGTCCGGCTGCCACGCGCTACACGCGCCGCCCGAGGAGCTGCGCGTGGGCGTCACTCGCCGAAGGAGAAGCGGCGCGTGGGGGCGCGTGCGGTGGTGGATCGGCCTGAAATTTGAGATCCAAAGGTTTCGGTGCCTTCTGGATCGATCTACGGTGTCAGTTTTGGCGTTTGAGAACTAAAAGTAGGAGTTTCGGAGGTTACCTTTTTGGCCGTTTTTCCCTTCAATTTTCCGACCAATTTCCGGCCAATTCTCCAGAAACCAATCGGATGGATTCGAAGAACTCTTCGTCCTGAGTCCGTTGGTGGTGGTGGTGTCGAAATCCGAGGTCCGTAGGCGAAGAAATCTTAGAGAGAAGTTAGAGGGTTTTCGGGGAGAGTTTTCTGAAGAGAGATGGAAAAATCTGCGAATGATTGCTTCTGGAGTGATTGAGGCCCTTAAAATATCTCGGGGGACCTTTCTGCAAAATTTCACTTTTAGCGGAAAGTCCTTGCAAATTTTTCTTATTTATATTTTAACCCCGAAACTTTTAAGAAATTGCATTTTTGCCCCGAAACGTAAATTCTTAACATTTCTTTTATAATTCTTTAATCCATATAAATAATAACTTATTTTCACCGTGTCCTAATTCCATTTTTGAAATCCTTTGTTTTAATTCCAAATTTTCCTTAATTAAAATCTCCATTTTCCAAAATTATCTCTTTTATTCTAAATTCCTTTAGTTGAACTTTCTCGTTAACTTTACGGCTATTACATTCTTCCCCCCTTAAAGAAATTCGGTCCCCGAATTTCATCACCATAGTAGCAGATAAATACTAACCTCGTTGTTCAAATAAATGCGGATATCTGGCGCGGATGTCATCTTCTCTTTCCCACGTAGCTTCCTCAGACGAGTGATTTTGCCATATCACCTTAACCATAGAAATATCTCGTGACCGCAACTTTTTTACTTGTCGATCAGCTATAGATATCGGCTTTTCCTCATAAGTTAGATCCTTATCCAATTGAATTTTCTGGGGTTGAATGACATGAGTAGGATCTGGTAAATATTTCCGTAACATAGACACATGAAATACTGGATGAACATTCAGTTCTGGTGGCAGAGCTATGCGATATGCCACTGCACCTATTCTGTCCAATATTTCAAAAGGGCCTATATACCGAGGGCTTAACTTCCCTTTCTTTCCAAATCTCATCACTCCTTTCATGGGTGAGACTTTCAGGAACACTTGTTCACCCACTGAAAATTCTAACTCCCTTCGTCTATTGTCAACATATGCCTTTTGTCTGCTCTGAGCTGCCTGCAGCCTGTCTCTAATCAGCTTTACCTTGTTCAGTGCTTCTTGTACAAGATCTGGCCCTATAAGTTTAGCCTCGCCCACTTCGAACCATCCAATGGGAGATCTGCACCGTCTACCATACAAAGCTTCAAATGGGGCCATCTGTATACTAGTCTGATAGCTATTATTATATGCAAATTCAGCCAAAGGCAAATACATATCCCAACTTCCACCAAAATCAAAAATACAGGCTCGAAGCATGTCTTCTAAAATCTGAATCGTACGCTCAGACTGACCATCAGTTTGCGGATGGAAAGCTGTGCTCAAGTCCAATCTCGTTCCTAATGCTTCTTGAAAAACTTTCCAAAATCGTGCCGTGAACTGCGGCCCTCGATCAGATATAATTGATATAGGAACTCCATGTAGCCTAACTATTTCATTTAAATAGAGCCTGGCATACTGAGCTACATTGTAGGTTGTTTTCACAGGCAGAAAGTGTGCTGACTTGGTCATGCGGTCTATAATGACCCAGATAGAATCATTTCCCTTGGAAGTTCTTGGTAATCCAGTGATAAAATCCATAGTAATTCTCTCCCACTTCCATTCTGGTATCTCTATTCGCTGATGTAAACCTGCAGGTCGTTGATGTTCAGCTTTTACCTGCTGGCACGTCAAACAATGGGAAACATATTCCGCAATATCCCTCTTCATACCATCCCACCAATACAATTCCTTTATGTCTTGGTACATCTTTGTCATTCCCGGGTGTATGGTATATGTAGATCGATGTGCTTCCTCCAAAACTTGTTTTCTCAAATCATGAACATTTGGAACACACAATCGTCTACCGTATCTTAATATCCCTTCAGTATCCACCGAGAATTCAGAATCCTTACTATCCTTCATTTCACTCTTAATCTTGAGCAAATTAGCATCCTTGTCTTGATCGGCTTTGATTTGCTCAACTAAGGAAGATTGGAGCTGCACATGAGCCAATAATATTCCCGGTTCTTTTATTTCAAACCTTATTCCCTTACTTTCTAACTTATGGATGTCTTCTAACAATGGTCGTCGCACCTCTGCTATATGAGCCAAACTTCCCATTGACTTTCTGCTTAGAGCATCAGCTACTACATTTGCTTTACCTGGATGATACAAAATCGTACAGTCATAGTCTTTCAGTAGCTCCATCCATCTTCTTTGCCTCAAATTAAGATCCTTCTGTTGAAAAATATACTTGAGGCTCTTGTGATCTGTATAAATCTCACAAGTTCTACCATACAGGTAATGTCTCCAAATCTTTAGAGCAAATACTACAGCTGCCATCTCTAAATCATGGGTGGGATAATTCTGTTCATGCGTCTTCAACTGTCTAGATGCATAAGCAACTACTCTTCCATTTTGCATTAACACACAGCCTAAGCCCACTCTAGATGCATCACAGTATACTACGTAATCTCCTGTATCCTTAGGAATGGTAAGGATTGGGGCTGTAGTTAAGCACTCCTTTAATTTCTGAAAACTCTTTTCACAAGCATCAGACCACTCAAATTTTATTCCTTTCCTAGTCAACCTGGTCAAAGGAGCAGCTATCTTTGAAAAATCTTTAACAAATCTACGATAATATCCTGCTAACCCAAGAAAGCTACGAATCTCTGTAACTGTCGTGGGGCGTGGCCATTGCTGTACTGCTTCTATCTTTTTGGGATCAACATGAATACCCTCTTTGGTAACCACATGCCCTAGGAATGTAACATTACTAAGCCAAAATTCACACTTTGAAAACTTAGCATACAATTGATGTTCTCTTAGGGTTTGCAAAGCTATCCTTAAATGTTGCTCATGCTCCTCTGAACTCTTTGAATACACCAGAATATCATCGATAAATACAATAATAAACTGGTCTAGGAAAGGTTTAAATACCCTATTCATTAAATCCATAAATGCAGCTGGGGCATTCGTTAAACCAAATGGCATTACTAAGAACTCGTAGTGCCCATACCGAGTCCTAAAAGCAGTTTTTGAAATATCTTCCTTCTTTATTTTCAGTTGATGATACCCAGATCTCAAATCAATTTTTGAAAACCATTGAGCACCCTGTAACTGATCAAACAAATCATCTATTCTGGGTAAGGGATATTTATTTCGTATAGTCACTTTGTTCAACTGCCTATAGTCAATACATAGACGTAAAGATCCATCCTTTTTCTTCACAAAGAGAACAGGAGCACCCCAGGGAGATGTACTGGGTCGAATAAAACCTTTATCTAATAAATCTTGTAATTGTTCCTTTAATTCCTTGAGTTCTGCAGGTGCCATCCGATAAGGAGGTATGGATATTGGTTGTGTTTCAGGGAGAAGGTCAATACTAAACTCAATCTCTCGGTCTGGTGGTAAACCTGGCAACTCTTCAGGAAATACATCAGGAAATTCTTTAACTACTGGAACTTGCTCTAAACTTGTATACTTCATATCAACATCCTTGACTATTGCCAGATATCCCTGACACCCTCTTCGTAACAGTTTATGAGCTGTTAAGGCTGAAATTAAATTACTAGACTTCTTACTACAATCTCCTTGTATCATAAAGGAAGGTTCTCCAGGTACATTAAACTTAATCACCTTATTATGACAGTCTAGAATGGCATGGCATGATGCCAACCAATCCATTCCCAAAATCACGTCAAAGTCTATCATATTTAGAACTATCAAATCTATAAGAGTCTCCTTGCCTTCTATCGAAATCTCACATGATTTATACACATCATTTACTACTAGAAGTTCTCCCATAGGAGTAGCAACCATGAAAGAACAATGCAAGCTAGCAGGATCTCTATCCAAGTTCTTAGCAAAGCATGGTGATATATAAGAATGAGTAGAACCAGGATCGAACAGAACATATGCTTTATGGGAACATACTGATAATGTACCTGTCATAACTGCATTTGAGGCCTGAGCATCCTGTCGTGTCAAGGCAAAAACTCGAGCTGGTTCTTGCCCTCGATTTCCTGATCCTCTACCAGGACCCACACTACTTGCTTGGACCGAGGCTGCTCGAATAGGTCGTGCTGGCACAGATGCAGGGGGTAAAGCTGGTTGCACTGTTGCTTGACTAAAACTTCGCAGTTGTGGACAATTCCTCATCAGATGACCCATTTGTCCACACTTAAAACATGCACCAGTTTCTCTGCGACATTGTCCAGTATGGGACCTACCACAATGTGGGCATAGTGGAATTGATCTTGAGTCTTGCTGACTCGGGGGTCTCATATCTCTTTGGAACATTCTCTGCTTGTTAATATTAACTGATGGCTGGTTAGAACTACCAGCTCCTGCTTGATTAAAACGCTGTGGATTTTGAAATCTTGACCCACTAACAGTAGGATTAGATCTAGTCTGGACATTACTATCTCGATCTCTCTTCCTTCTCTTAAAACTTTCTATGTCAGCTTGCTCTCGTGTTTCCATCATCCTAGCACAGTTTACAGCTGCTGAATAAGTTGAAAAATGATCCATCTGAGGACCCACTGACTTAAACAAGGGGCGTATCAATCCCAAAACAAACCTCTTAATTCTATCCTTTTCAGTTGGGACCAAGTATGGTGCATATCTGGACAATCGGGTAAAACGAATGTCATATTCAGAAACTGACATGTTTGGTGTTTGTTTCAATTCCTCAAACTCTCTGGCCCTCTTGTCTCTTTCACTTGTTGGTAGAAAGCGATTCATAAATGCTTCCTTAAATTCATTCCACTCCATTGGTGGTAAAACAGCTGCCCGTCCTTGTACAAATGTCTCAAACCAAACTTGGGCCACATCAGATAGTTGAAAAGACACCAACTCCACGGATCTTCTACTAGAGCACCCCAAAGCTCTGAAAATTCGTTCCACAGCATCAATAAAGATCTGTGGATCTTCCTGAATATCTGACCCAGAAAAAGTCGGTGGTTTTAACTTAAGGAATTGCGGTAATGACACCTCAATCCCTCTCAGCTTATCCTCTTGGTCAGCTGTTCTTCCCAGTTCTTGCACTTCAGGATCATGTTCTGCTGGCTGGCCTTCCCTTCTACCCTGTTCCACTATAAATTCAGCCAATGTTTCTAAACTTCTATGGATACCAGCAATCATATCAGCGTTTCTATCAGGTGGCTCTTGAGGGGTTTCTACTCTTTCCTCAGGAACTCTATCAGGTACAGGAGTCTGTTCTCCTTGTCTTGGGGTTCTCAAACCCCGTGCACGTCCTCTACCTCTACCTCTTCCTCTTCCTCTAGGTCGGCCTCTACCACGGCCTCTTTGTACTGGTATTGTAGATTGTGCAGACTCTTCTGTAGAGGGTGCACGATCTACAGCTTCTTCTCTAGTGACCGCTCTAGTTCTTGGCGGCATCATTAACTATACAGAATAAAACACCTCTTTAAGACACATGTATTCAAACTTTACTCAAGGAATTTAAAGACACTTGGAAAGGAAGTGAATATCCTATAGATTCCCTCAGCAGCACCTGAAGTATAAATATGTCCGGCTCATATCGATACTAAAGGTCCTACTAAAGAATCTCTTGCTCTGATTGTCACAAGGAAACCTAATGCTCTGATACCAACTTGTCACGTCCGTACTTTACGAACGCGAATACCGTTTCTATCCGAAAATCTTTTCATTACACATGTACAAATGATCTCACGATAACACATATTCAAATATTATTCAACGTTCACAAGTTTACAAAAAAACCAATAATTATACATGCCAAATCTATATACATCAAGTTTACAGCGGAAACAAGGATCCTGCCTGTGACTTTCAGAGCAACACTAGAGTACAAATATATTACAATATCATACACTGAGAGCCTAGAAACAAGTTAGGCTCACCACTGAAGCACGACACCTAGTCAGTCAAGTAGCTGCGGGACCAAATTCTGGGTCTTTATCTGAAAAATATGTCAACCACGTGTAGTGAGTTTTACAACTCAGTGAGCAGATAACACTTCCTATGACTTCTCAGGTCAACATAAGGATGTACTCATATTGTAAAACTTATCATATCAAAATATACCGTTCAGAAGTACATTCTTATGGGACCCGCCTTTTCAAATATTCTCTGTTCAAAAATCATAATCAAGTCTTTCAAACTTTATACGATACTGTATAAACAATGCTCATATCAAGTTCAAAATCATATTCAATACTGAAAAATTATTAATCAAATTATGCTATGCATCAAAACATTTCTGTTAAAATATTCGGAGGATCCCATATCAGAACCACCACATCAGAGTTTGACCCCTTCCGTACTTTGGTGGTATAGGATTTGCCTAAACTCAGCATCCCGCTGAGGTTTGCCCTACTACCATTCAAGAGGACACGCGAAGGGACTCTATATGGGTCTTTCCCAAGCACACAGCAAGGGAAGGCAAAATAACATCTCATAACTGGCATCTCGCCCATATATAGGAGGCATTCCGCTCTCCTTCACATATATTCTCCCGTGTGTTGGCCCTCACACGAGGCTAGCACCACCCCCCCTGCTAGCTGAGGCAATCAAGGTGCGCACCAGGGCTAACATCACCTGCTGTTAGCAGACAGTGTTTCCAATAGGATTCCTCCACAGAAAAATACCATATGCACATATGCCATATAATACAGTATAAATTCTCATTATAATACAGACTTTCAGTCTCAAAATACTCATATGTCAAAACTTCCCATTCAGGGGAAACATGTATACATGCCCATATCCAAGACAAACATATCACTATAAAATCAATGTCACATGTATAACATATTTTCTTTGCCATGTCATGCGAAATACGTGTAAAAATCACATGCTTAATGTGTTTCAAAACTTATTGCAAAATCAAACTCTTCTTGAACTACATATCATATATTAAATATTTCAGACATTTCCAAACCATTTCAAGAACATATGGAAGTATAAATAACATGTAATCATACTCATTTATCAATGTAAAGTTCAAGAAGAGTAAAAACAAGCCATAGAAAGAATCATCTACTCACCTCTTTGAAGCACAAAGTTGGATACCCTTAAAATCCTATTTTCTGATCCGAATTCAGTGAAATAAACCCCAAAATCGAGTCCGGAACGTCCGAAAACCTTGAAAACGACTCCGGATTTGCGAAATTTGGCCTCCGGGAGCTCGGTCAACGCAGGTCAACGCGAGGAGGTCCGGCTGCCACGCGCTACACGCGCCGCCCGAGGAGCTGCGCGTGGGCGTCACTCGCCGAAGGAGAAGCGGCGCGTGGGGGCGCGTGCGGTGGTGGATCGGCCTGAAATTTGAGATCCAAAGGTTTCGGTGCCTTCTGGATCGATCTACGGTGTCAGTTTTGGCGTTTGAGAACTAAAAGTAGGAGTTTCGGAGGTTACCTTTTTGGCCGTTTTTCCCTTCAATTTTCCGACCAATTTCCGGCCAATTCTCCAGAAACCAATCGGATGGATTCGAAGAACTCTTCGTCCTGAGTCCGTTGGTGGTGGTGGTGTCGAAATCCGAGGTCCGTAGGCGAAGAAATCTTAGAGAGAAGTTAGAGGGTTTTCGGGGAGAGTTTTCTGAAGAGAGATGGAAAAATCTGCGAATGATTGCTTCTGGAGTGATTGAGGCCCTTAAAATATCTCGGGGGACCTTTCTGCAAAATTTCACTTTTAGCGGAAAGTCCTTGCAAATTTTTCTTATTTATATTTTAACCCCGAAACTTTTAAGAAATTGCATTTTTGCCCCGAAACGTAAATTCTTAACATTTCTTTTATAATTCTTTAATCCATATAAATAATAACTTATTTTCACCGTGTCCTAATTCCATTTTTGAAATCCTTTGTTTTAATTCCAAATTTTCCTTAATTAAAATCTCCATTTTCCAAAATTATCTCTTTTATTCTAAATTCCTTTAGTTGAACTTTCTCGTTAACTTTACGGCTATTACACTTATGTCTATAATAAGAAAACCTAGAATATTGTAATTCTATTTATTTATTGTTTAGTGCCAAAGTAGGTTTTTTTCCTGGGTGGTTATGTCGTTAAAGGAAATAGTTCTAACAAATTTTGACAAAAAACATGTTACAAGATTAGCAATTCAGTGGTTTTGATTGCTTATTTTGCTGTATGATATGTTAAATTAGTCAAACTTTCTAGTTTTAAACTAGCAAAAATACATGTGGTAATCAGTTAAAAGTTGCTTAAGAAGCAGGCCTGCACCTATTTTTTTTTCATTATGGCATTTTCCATTTATATTCCTCATTTGTGGACTTGTAATGTAATCCTAATCTTTTAGATGTATAAATTGTAGTGAAGAAATTAGATTTTCCAAACTCAAGAAAGTGTCACTCCCGTTTCCTTTTCTTGTTGGCTTTTTAGAACTCAGTATATTGGGGTATTTAGTATTCCTTTACTTATTTGATCTTGAATTCTTTTAGAGCCAGATTAGAGTAATCGATCTAGTTTATTGTTTGGGTATATTTAATGTTTCTCCCCTTTGCCCCTTCTTATTTGGATTATCAATGAAAATAAATTTCTTTAGAAAACTATGGAATTAATGAAAGTTTGAATTTGTAATTATAGGGGATAATTATCTCAAAAGTAAAAGCTTGTTATGACATAAGATTTAAGATAATTTCCAATCTGGAAATTTAAACAGATGGATCCTCCATCAGTGGGTGTGGTGCCGAACCTGAGTATCATGATAAAATAAAAGTTCTAAAAACTCAATATTTGTTTAATGTGTTTTTGTAAATATTACTCACATTATCTGATGTCTTTGTTCTAAAAATGCTTATATGTAATGCAAAATATGCCCAATTCTACAGGAGAATGCATATCAAAGAAGGAATACCTAAAGTCAAAACAAAAAGTTGGAGAAAACCTAAGGTATTTTTGGTGCACTTGTATGATTTCTTGTAGCTCTAGTGTTTCTTCTTTGTATATAACTTTTTTTATACATCCTGTGTGTACTTTGCTTGTGTTCCCTCGTTTATCTTTTTAATGCCATTTATGTGCGGTGCTCAGTGTTACCTAATTCGTAATACATTATGATAATGGTATGAGTACTTAGTACATCATTTTGTATAATTCATGACAGGAGGGGTAGGCCTAATTTGTATGCTTTGGTTTGCTTTAAATTATATACATATCATAATTATAATGATAAGATATATTATAATTATAACATAGCAAAATTTAAAACATCTTCTGACATACCTCTTTAATAATTCTCACTCACACACTACTACTTTCCCTTCACATTTTCATTCTCATCTCTCTCGTTTTTTGGGTCTACTAATGCCATACAATTGGCAAGCATAGCCAGAGGAAAGACAGAAGCCTTTAGTGGGAAACAAAATGATAAACGTAAATAAGTAACCCACACCTCTGACACAAAGGAAACATTAGAAACTTTAAGAAAATATACGAATAAAAGGGTGACCCAACCATAAAAGTTCAGATAAAAAAAAAATCAAATACTTCACACATGTCTCCTAATCCAGTATCTTGTTATAGCCTTAAAAATTAAAAAAAAAATTATAAATTAAAGAAAATTTTGAAAACAGAGATAATAACTATTGAAAATATGTTTATTTATTACGTGGATTAAAGAATTACAAAGAAAATGTGAGAATTTACGTTTCGGGGCCAAAATACAATTTTTTTTAAGTTTCGGGATCAAAATGTAAATAAGAAAAATTTGCAATGACCTCCCTCTAAAATTGAATTTTTGCATAAAGATCCCCTGGGATATTTTAAGGGCCTCAGCCACTCAAAAGAAGAAAAAATCTGGATTTCCTCTCTCTCTCCTCAGAATTTTCTCTCCTGAAACCCTAAAACTTCTCTCTAAGATTCTACCGCTTTCGGACCTCGAATTTTGACACCACCACCACCAATGGACTCAGGATGAAGAGTTTTACAAATCCATCCAATTGGTTCCTAGAAAATTGGCTAGAGATTGACCGAAAAATGGAAGGAAAAATCGCCTAAAAGGCAATCTTCAAAACTCCTATATGTGGTTCTCAAACGCAAAAACTAACACCATAGATCAATCCAGAGGGTGCCGAAATCTTAGGATCTCAAATTTCAAGACCATCCTCTCTTGCACGCGACCCTACGCATCGTTTCTCCCTCAGCGAGTGAAGCCCACGAGCAGCCTCCTTGGTGGCACGTGTAGCACATGATAGTCTGCCCCTGTTGCATTGACTTACAATGATCAAGCTCTCAGAGGTCAAATTTCAAAAATACGGAGTCATTTTCAAAGTTTTCGGACATTCCGGACTCATTTTTTGGGTCTATTTTGCCAAAATCAAAGCGAAATCGTGGATTTTGTGGTTGTCCAACTTGGTACCCTAACTTTGTGAGTAGATGATTCTTTCTATGACTTATCCTATACTCTTCTTGATCTTTAAGCATGTATTTGATTATGTTTATGAGATATTTACACTTTTATATATTTCTGAAATGCATTAAAATTATCTGAATTGCTTACAATTTGGAATATAGTTTAAGAAGAGTATAGTTTTGAGAAATAGATTTCTGAACTCATGGTATATGTGATTTCACATGAATTTTTCAATGAATGATAAAGTGAATATTTATGCACATAGTATTGATTTATAAGATTATATGATTACCTAGATAAAGGGCTTGTATATGTGATAAACCCTAAATGGGTAATTTATGACAGATGATTTATAATTAGACTGAGATTCTGTATTATACTAAAAGCTCTATTTTGAATAATATGAAATATGTGCATATGACAACTTTGTGGAGGAATCTTATTAGAAACATTGTCTGGTAACAGCAGATGATGTTAACCCTGGTGCACCATGGTACCTCAGCTAGCAGGGGTTGTGCTCACCTCGTGTAAGTGCCAACACATGTGATATGATATGTGATGGAGAGCGAGATGCCTCTTATCTGGGCGAGATGCCTGTTATATGAGACGTGATTTGCCTTCCATTGCTTTGTGCTTGGGGAATTGCCCATATTAGAGTCCCTTCGCGTGTCCTCTTGAATGGTAGTAGGGCAAACCTTAGCAGAGAAGATAAGTATAGGCAAATCTTACACCAACAAAGTACGGAACAACTCTGATATAGTGGTTCTGATATGGGATCCTCCTAACATTTTTATAAGAAATGTTTTTAATGCATATCACTGCTTGATTAATGATCATATTGTAATACATATGGATACAGATATTTGAATTGATTTGAACTAAGAATATTTGAAAATGCGGGTTTCATATAGATGTACTTCTGAACTGTAATTTTTGATATGATGAATTTTATTTAATAAGTATATCCATATGTTGATCTGAGAGGTCATAGAAGATATTATCTGCTCACTGAGTTGTCAAACTCACTACACGATATTTTCACACTTTTTAGATAAAGATACAGAGGTTAACCCTACAGCTACGTGATCAGCTAGGTGTTATATTCTCTGGGTGATCCTACATTGCTTACAAGGCTCGAAATGTTTTAAAATATTATGTCATTGTAATCTAGAGTATGCTTTGAACGCCGCAGGCAGGATCCCTACTTCTGCTGTAATATTGTTAAGTGTATGTTTGGCTTGTATAATTAGCTATATTGGAAACTTATAAACGTATAATATTTTTCTGATATGTGATCTTGTGAGCCGTAAGCAAAAAAATAAGTGGTGAAGTTTTTTGATAGATATGTTATTCACGTTCCATTAAATCACAGTCATAACTACTGTACATGTGTGTGCCGTCTTTTTTTGTTGTTGAAATTTTCACCTTCAGTTTAGCTGATATCCACCAATCACTAACATAGCTGTTCTAATTATGTCTAGCCTATTTGCATAGCTATTGTAAGTATGCCCTTCTCTGAGTTCTATAAATGCACACTTTAGTATCTTTACCTTCATACTCAAAGTTAGGGTGTGTGTAGCTATGGAGGGAATCACATTTCATTAGTTTCAAAATATTTATATCTTTTATGGTTCCAGTTTTGGAAAAGATGGAGAGTATGTGAGAGCAGCACAAAATTTGGGTATGGTGTTGGCCAGAAGAAAAATTCATTTAGTGTATGGTGGAGTTAATTGTGGGTTAATGAGGTGTGTTTCTACAGCTGTACATGTAGGACGATGCCAAGTTCTAGGTATCATAAGAAAAACAGTTGTGGAAGAATTTAGGGTAGCTTCTATGCATGAGCGCATAGCTAGAATGATGAGCAATGCTGATGCCTTCATTGCCTTACCAGGTGGTTTTGGTACTTTAGAAGAGATTTTTCAAATAGTCTCTTGGGCATAACTGAATATGCATCACAAACCGATAGGTTTGTTAAATGTTAATTATTTCTTTGATGGTATGTTGTCTTTTCTTGATCAAGTTGTGAAACAAAGGTTCATCTCACACTCAGCACGACGATCTCAGCTTCAAATGCTGAGGAGTTGATTGATGCTTTACAAGCATATATTCATGTACCTGATCTAATTACAACTTAAATAGATTGGACAACAGACAACCACAGAAAGTCCAAATTGAACTTGGATCTTCATCTTTAACTGTAGTAGAATGTAATCATTACTGTATCACTTTTACTTTCTTAGGGTCTATTTGGACACCTTCCTTGGCAAACATACTCTCTTAGAGTTTGTAAAACTATCTTTAAATGTTGCTTATGATCCTCTGAACTCTTAGAATATTCTAGTATATCATCAATAAATATAATAACAAGTTGATCCAGGGATAGCTTAATTACTATTCATCAAATCTATGAATGCAGCTGGGGTATTTGTCAATCCAAATGTCATCACTAAGAATTTATAGTGTCCATACCAAGTCCTAAAAGTAATTTTTGGAATATCCTCCTCCCTTATCCTCAATTGATGATATCCAAATCTCAAATTAACTTTTGAAAAATATTGAGCACACTATAATTGGTCAAACAAATCTTTTATACAAGGTAATGGATATTTATTACTTACTGTCACTTTATTCAATTATTTGTAATCTATGCATAATTGTAGTGATCCATTTTTGTTTTTCACAAATAGAACAAAAACTCCCCAAGGAGAAGTATTAGGGCGTATAAATCCCTTGTCTAACAAATATTGCAACTGATTCCTCAATTACTTAAGTCCAGTGGATGCCATTCTATTTGAGAATATAGACACTAGTTAGGTTCCATGAAGTAAATCAATACTAAACTCTATTTCTTGTTTCGAGGATAATCCTGACAATTCTTCAGGAAACACATAAAATTCTCTAACCACTAGAACTTGATCTACATTTGTGTATTATTTATATATATATATATATATATCTTTGACCACTACCAAATATCCTTGGCACTATTTTGTAATAACTTATGGGCTGCTAAAACAGAGATTATATTACTAGATACCTCACTATTGTCTCCTTGTATCTAGGAAGAAAATTCTTCAGGAATATTGAATTTAATCACCTTAAAGTGACATTCCAAAATGACATGACATGATATCAACCAATTCATTCTTAGTATCACATCAAAGTCTATCATATCTAGAAAATTGGGTAAAAAGGATGTCACATTCAGAAACCAGCACAAAATTTGGGTATGGTGATAGCCAGAAGAAAAATTCATTTAGTGTATGGTGGAGGTAACCGTGGGTTAATGGGGTGTGTATCTACAGTTGTACATGTAGGAGGATTCCAAGTTCTAGGCATCATAGGAAAAATAGTTGGGGAAGAATTTATGGTAGCTTCCATGCATGAGCGCATGACTAGAATGATGAGCAATGTTGATGCTTTCATTGCCTTACTAGGTGGTTTTGGTACTTTAGAAGAGATTTTTCAAATAGTCTCCTAGGAACAACTAAATATGCATCACAAACTGTTAGGTTTGTTAAATGTTAACCACTTCTTTGATGGTCTGTTGTCTTTTCTTGATCAAGCAGTGGAACAAAGGTTCATTTTAGGCTCAGCACGACAAATTCTCATCTCGGCTTCAAATGGTGAGGAGTTGATTGATGCTTTATAAGCATATGTTCATGTATTTGATCCAACTATGGTTAAAATGGAATGGACGACAGACAGCCATAGGAAGCGCAAATTAGATTTGAATCTTCATCTTTAAATGTAGTAAAACATAGCCATTGCTGTACCACTTTTACTTTCTTAGGATCTACTTAGATACCATCCTTACCAACCATACTCCCTTAAAGTTGGTAAAACTATCTTTAAATGTTGTTTATAATCCTCTTTACTCTTGGAACATATTACTATTTCATTAATAAAGACAATAATAAATTTATCCAAGAATAGTTTAAATACTCTATTCATTAAGTCCATGAATGCAGCTGGAGCATTTGTCAAACTAAATGACACAACCAAGAACTCATAATACCCATAATGAGTCCTAAAAGAAAATTTTCAAATATCTTCTTCCCTTATCCTCAATTGATGATATCCAAATCTCAAATCAATTCAATTTTTGAAAAAATGTTAAGCACCTTGTAACTGGTCAAACAGATCATCTATATGAGGTAATGGGTTTTTATTCCACACTATCACCTTATTTAACTGTCTATAATCTATGCATAGTCATAGTGATCCATATTTCTTATTCACAGATAGAATTGGAGCACTCCAAATAAAAGTACTAGGGCATTTAAATCCCTTGTCTAACATGTCTTGTAACTATTTCTTTTTTAGTTCCTTAAGTTCAGTGGGTGCCATTCTATATGGAAATATAGACACTGGGTAGGTTCCAGGAAATAAATCAATACCAAATTATATTTATCGTTTTGAGGTAATCTTGGAAATTTCTCAGGAATTACATCAGAAAATTCTCTAACCACTGGAACTTGATTTACACTGGTATATTTTATATTAACATCTCCCACCACTGCCAAATATCCTTGACACCTTTTTATAATAACTTATAGGCTGCTAAAGCAGAGATTAGATTACTGGATACCTCACTACGGTCTCCTTGTATCAAGAAAGAAAATTCTTCAAGAATATTGAATTTAATCATCTTAAAATGACATTCCAAAATGGCATGGTATAATACCAACCAATCCATTCTCAATATCACATCAAAGTTTACCATATCTAAACAACGGGGTAAAATAGATATAACATTCAGACACCGTCATATTTGGTATTTGTCTCAATTCTTTTAAATTATTTGGTACGCCTACCCCTTTCACTTTCAGGCAGTAATTGACCCAGAGATACTTCTTAAGATGCCACAATACTCAATCAATCTTATACTAGGAAATTTAACAAACTTGGAATAGAAAGAAAATTGAGACCCTATAGAATCTTTCAACAGCACCTAAAGTATAAATATGTCCGACTCATATCCATACTAAAGGTCCTACTAAAGAATCCTTTGCTCTGATAGCCACAGGGAAACCTAATGCTCTAATACCAACTTGTCACGCCCCTAATTTTAGAGCACGTGAAACACATACTTTATGAACATATATTTTCCATAACATGTATAATACACTCTTTTACCGATAGGTATTTCCAAGTATACACAATATATAAACCAAATCTATAAACATCAAAGTAGCGGTAGAAGTCGGGATCCTGCCTGTGGCCTTCAGAATATATTCTAGAGTACAAGTATAATATGATCAAAATCTATGAGCCTTGGAAACAAAGTAGGCTCACTCAGAGATCATGTCGTCTAGCTAGTCAACTATTTGAAGGGGAAGAACCAAACTCTATATCCTTATTTGAAAAATATGAAAATATCGAGTAGTGAGTTTGACAACTAAGTGAGCAGATAATACTTCCTATGACCTCTTAGGTCAACATAAGGATGTACTCATATTTTAAGATTTGTCATATAAGAAATACAATTCAGAAGTACATCCATATAGGACCCGCATTTCAAAAATTCTCAGTTCAAATCACATTCAAATATCTTTAACCATACATGATATAATATGATCGTTAATCAAACGTTGATATGCATAAAAAACATTCTTATAAAAAATATTAAGAGGATCCTATATCAGAACCACCATATTATAGTTCAATCCCTTTCGTACTTTGTTGGTGTAGAATTTGCCTATACTTAGCATCTCAACCAAGGTTTTCCCTACCACCATTCAAGAGAACACACGAAGGGACTTTAATATGGGCAATTTTCCAAGCACAAAACAAAGGAGGTAAGTCACATATCATATAGTTGGCATCTCGCCCATATAAAAGGCATCTCGCTCTCTATCACATATCATATCTCGTGTGTTGGCTGTCACACAAGGCTAGCACCACCCCTACTAGCTGAGGTATCAAAGTGCACGAGGGCTAACATCACCTGTTGTTAGTAAACAATGTTTCCAATATGATTCTTCCATAGAAAATATCATATGTACATATGCCATATCATTCAATATAGAGTTTTCAGTATAACACAAACCTTCAGCCTCAATACAGATTCATCTATCATAAATTTCTCAATCATGGTTTATCACATTTACATGCCCTTTTTTCAGGCCATCATATAACTTTATAAATAAATACGACGTGCATAATATATTTCCTTTATCATATAATGAGAAATACATTTAAAATCATGTATTCAATGAGTTCAAATATTCATTTTCAAATCCATACTCTTTTTGAACTATATTCCAGATTGTAAACAATTCAGATAATTTAATCCATATTAGAAACATATAAAATAATAAATAACTTATCAACATAATCAGTTACACAATTAAAGATCAAGAAGAGTATAGGGCAAGTCATAGTAAGAATTATCTACTCACATAGTAAGGCTCCAGGTTGGACAGCTCTAAAATAAACTTTTTCAATCTACATTTGACTAAATAGACCTCAAAAACATGTCCAGATGGTCCAAAAACCTAAGAAATGACTCCAAAATCACGCAATTTGGCTTTCGGGAGTTTGGTTAACACTGGCCAATTGTTAGGTACTATTCACGGTCAAAAAATACTATTCACCACTGGAAATCACTATTTATGATGCACAAAAAGTTGTCAGATGGCCAAAAAAAATTCATATCCTAAAATTTATCTAGCTCCTGAATCCATCTACGGTATCATATTTTCAATTTGAAGTCTCTAAGTAAGAGTTTCAAAATTTATCTTTTTCTGAGATTTTCTACTTTCGATCTACGGCGATTCTGCGGCTGATTTGAAAAATTATTCTGTCAAAATTGTAGTATTGTTCATCCTGAATCCAGTGGTACCATCAGTTTTGAGATCAGAAGCCAATAAGAATTCCAGATTTAGAGAGAAAAATGAAGGTTACTATTTACACTATTCATCATGGTTACGAATCGGGATTTTCTGAACCTTTCTGTCTCCCCTCCCCTTTTCTTTCTTTTTATTTATTATTATTTAATAATTAAATATTTAAAATTTACTATTTTTATTTTTATTATATTTTTCACCCTAAAATATCACAAAAATTTCTAAAAATTTACATTGTTATAATATTTTAGTTGAACTCTTAAATCATGACTCTTCTTGATAAAAATTCTAACAAATCAAACCACAAAATAAATATCTTTATACATAATAAAAGAAAAAATATTTCTAGAAATAAAATAAAAAATTATTAAAGGCCAATATAATTAATTATTTTAAGCAAAAAAAAATTATTTTAATTAAAAGTATATTTACTTTTAGCAAAACATAATCATTTAAAATAAAAATATATATATTTTTTATCGTAAAACATTATTATTTAAAAATTACGAGATATTACATTAAATTGGGGCATGATAAGTTGATATCAGAGCATTAGGTTTTCTTGTGTCTATTAGATCAAAGGATTCCTTAGTAGAACCTTTAGTATGGATATGAGTTGGACATATTTATAGTTCAGGTACTGCTGAGGGATTCTATAGGATATTAACTTCCTTTCCATTCCAAGTTTGTTAAAGTTCCTAGTATAAGGAATGATTAAATATTATGGTATCTTAAAAAGGTGTTTTGTTCTATATAGTCCATGATGCCGCCAAGAATTAGAGCGGTTACTAGAGAAGTTGTAGATCGTACACCCTCTTCAGAAGAGTCTGCACAATCTATATTTTCAATACAAAGAGGCCGTGGTAGAGGTCGACCTAGAGGAAGAGGAAGAGGCCAAGGGCATGCACAGAATATGAGAACCACGAGACATGATGAATAGGCCCATGTATCTAATAGAATTCTTGAGGAGAGAGTAGAACCCCCTCAGGAGTCACATGATATAACAGCTGATATGATTACTGGTATACATAAGAGTTTAGAGACATTGGCTGAATTTATATTAGAACAGGGCAGAAGGGAATGCCAGCCACCAAAAAATGCTCCTGAAGTGTAAGAACTGGGAAGAACAACTGATCAAGAGGACACGTTTACAGGAATTAAGGTGTCATTACCGCAATTTCTTAAGTTGAAACCCCTAAATTTTTCTGGGTCAGATGTTCAGGAAGACCCACATATATTCATTGATGCTGTGGAATGAGTTCTTAGAGCTTTGGGGTGTTCTAGTAGAAGATCTGTTGAACTGATATTTTTTCAATTATCAGATGTGGCCCAAGTTTGGTTTGAGACATTTGTACAAGGAAGGGTAGTTACTTTACCACCTATGGAGTGAGATGAATTTAAAGAAGCCTTTATGAATCGTTTTCTGCCAATGAGAGAAATGGATAAGAGGGCTAGAGAATTTGAGGAATTAAGACAAACACCAAACACGACAGTTATTGAATATGACATCTGTTTTACTAGGTTGTCCAAATATGCAACATATCTGGTTCCTACTGAAAAGATGGAATTAAAATATTTGTTTCGGGATTGATACGTCCATTATTTAAATCGGTGGGTCCTCAGATGAATCATTTTCCAAAGAATTCAGCAATTGTGGATTGTGCTAAAATGATAGAAACACAAGAGCAAGCAGACATAGAAAGTCTAAGGAGAAGAAAAAGAGAGCAAGATAGGAATGTTCAAACAAGTTATAATCCTAATGTTAGAGGATCAAGATTTCAAAATCCACAGCGTTTTACTCAAACAGGATTTGGTAGCTCTAACCAGACATCAGTTAATATCAATAAGTAAAGAATGAATCAAAGAGATATGAGACTTATTAGCCAACAGGATTAAAGATCAATTCCACCATGTCCATTTGTAGTAAGCCTCATACTGGATAGTGTCGCAGAAAAACTGGTGCATGTTTTAAGTGTGGACAAATAGGTCATTTGATGAGAAATTGTCCACAATTACGAAGTTTAAGTCAAGCATCAATATTCAGCCCCTGCATTTGTACCAACACGACCAAATAGAGCAACTTCAATTCAACCAAGTAGTGGTGATACTGGTAGAGGATCAGGAAGTCAAGGTCGAGAACAAGCTCGAGTTTTTCCCTTGACACGACAGGATGCTCAGGCCTCAAATGCAGTTATGACAGGTACATTATCAGTATGTTCCCATAAAGCATATGTCTTGTTCGATCCTGGTTCTACTCATTCTTTTATATCACCTCGCTTTGCTAAGAAATTGGATAGAGATCCTGCTAGTTTACATTATTATTTCATGGTTGCTACTCCAATAGGAGAATTCTTATTAGTAAATGATGTGTATAAATCATAGGATATTTCAATAGAAGATAAGGAGACTCTTATAGATTTGATAGTTCTAGATATGGTAAACTTTGATGTGATACTGGGAATGGATTGGTTGTCATCATGCCATGCCATTCTAAACTGTTACCTTAAGGTGATTAAGTTTAACATTCCTGGAGAATCTTCCTTCTTGATACAAGGAGATCGTAGTGAGGTGCCTAGTAACTTAATCTGAGCTCTAATAGTTTGTAAACAGTTACAAAAAGGATGCCAAGTGTATTTGGCAGTAGTCAAAGATGTTAATATGAAGTACACCAAGATAGAGTAGGTTCCAGTGGTTAGAGAATTTTCTAATGTGTTTCCTGATGAGTTGACAGGGTTACCCCCAAAACGAGAAATTATGTTTAGTATTGATTTAATTCCTAGAACTCAACCAGTGTCTATACCCCTGTATAGAATGGTATGACTAAGTTCAAGGAATTGAAAAACCAGTTACAAGACTTGTTAGACAACGGATTTATATGCCCTAATACTTCTCTTTGGGGTGCTCTGGTTCTATTTGTGAAAAAAAAAGATGGATCGCTACGACTGTGTATTGATTACAGACAGTTGAATACGGTCACAATACATAATAAGTATCCATTACCCCATATAGATGATTTATTGACCAATTACAGGGTGCCTAATGTTTTTCAAAAATTGATTTGAGATTCGGGTATCATCAATTGAGGATAAAGAAGGAAGATATTCCAAAAACTGCTTTTAGGACTCGGTATGGGCACTATAAGTTCTTAGTAATGTCATTTGGTTTAACAAATACTCCAGCTGCACTCATGGATTTGATGAATAGAGTATTTAAACTTTTTTCTGAATCAATTTGCTATTATAATCATAGATGATATTGTAGTATATTCAAAGAATTCAGACGAGCATGAGCGGCATTTAATAATAGCTTTGCAAACCCTAAGAGAACAACAGCTATATGCTAAGTTTTCAAAATGTGAATTTTGGCTTAGTAGTGTTACTTTCTTAGGGCATGTGGTTACCAAGGATGGTATTCAAGTTGATCCAAAAAAAGTAGAAGCGGTGTAGCAATGGCCACACCCTACGACAATTACAGAGATTCGTGAAAGATTTTTCAAAAATAACTGATCCTTTGACGAGGTGGACAAAGAAGGGAATAAAGGTTGACTGGTCAGATGAATGTGAAAGAAGTTTCTAGAAACTTATGGAATGCTTGACTACGGCGCCAGTATTGGCTATTCCTTCAGGCACCAAAGGATACACGGTATACTGTGATGCATCGAGGATTAGATTAGGATGTGTGTTGATGCAAAATGGTCGAGTCATTGCATATGCATCTAGACAACTTAAACCACATGAGCAAAAATATCCGACTTATGACTTGGAAATGACAGTAGTAGTTTTTGCTCTTAAAATTTGGAAGCATTATCTGTATAGTGATATATGCAAAATTTATACAGATCATAAAAGTCTCAAATATATTTTCCAACAAAAAGATCTTAATTTGAGGCAAAAACGATGGATGGAATTACTTAAAGATTATGACTGCACAATACTATACCATCCAGGTAACGCCAATGTTGTGGTTGATGCATTAAGTAGGAAGTCTATGAGTAGTTTGGCTCATATCACAATGGTAAGAAGGCCGTTGGTTAAAGAAATGCATAAGCTGGAAAGTAATGGGATAGTAATGGAAGTAAAGGAGCCTGGAATATTATTAGTCATATACAGTTTCAATCATCTTTGGTCGAGAAGGTGAAAAAGGCACAGAAAGAGGATTCCTATTTATGCAAGAAAATTGAAAAGGTGAAAAATGGTAGTGAAGTTGAATTTACTGTAGACTCTGAAGGAATTCTGAGATTAGGTAAGCAGTTATGTGTACCTGATAAATAAGAACTTAAGAAAGAAATTTTAGAGGAAGCTTATAGATCCATGTATACTATTCATCCTACAATAACTAAAATGTATAAGGATCTAAAAGAAATTTATTGGTGGGAAGGTATGAAGAAAGACATAGTAGATTATGTGTCTCGGTGTTTAATTTGCCAGTAGGTAAAAGCAGAACATCAAAGGCCTATAGGACTACATAGTAGATAGAGATACCTAAATGGAAATGGGAAAGAATAACTATTGATTTTATTACGGGGCTCCCGAGAACACCGAAAGGGTTTGATTCAATATGGGTAATCATTGATAGATTGACTAAATTAGCATATTTTCTACCAATGAAAACCATATACAATGTAGCCCAGTATACAATTTTATGTATGAATGAAATAGTAAGGCTTCATGGAGTGTCAATATCGATTATTTCTGATCAATGACCACAGTTCATAGCTCATTTTTGGAGAGTTTTCCAAGAAGCTTTGGGCACAAAGTTAAATCTCAATACTGCATTCCATCCTCAAACAGATGGACAGTCTGAGCGAACAATTCAAATATTGGAAGACATACTTCGGGCTTGTGTTTTAGATTTTTAAGGTAGTTGGAAAAAATTTCTTCCTTTAGCTGAATTTGCTTATCACAATAGTTATCAAACCAGTATACAAATGGCTCCTTTTGAGGCATTATATGGTAGACATTGCCATTCTTTGATTGGATGGTTTGAAATGGGTGAAGCTAAGATTGTAGGGCCTGATATGGTACAAGATGCACTGGTCAAGGTAAAATTAATTAAGAAAAGGTTATTAGCAGTTCAGAATAGACATAAAGTCTATGTTGATAATAGACGTCGACCATTGGAATTTTTTATAGGTGAACATGTTTTCCTGAAAATATCTCCCATGAAAGGAGTAGTAAGATTTGGGAAGAAAGGGAAGTTAAGCCCCCGGTATATAAGACCATGAAATTCTTGATAGGATTGGCCCAGTAGCTTATCGTTTGGATTTACCCCCTGAGTTGGATAATGTCCATCCAATTTTTTATGTGTCTATGCTACGGAAATATTTATCGAATCCTACACATGTTATACAGTGTCCACAAATTCAGTTATAGGAAGATTTAACTTACGAGGAACAATCAATACCGATAATGGACAGACAAGTAAAGAAGTTACGTTCAAAAGAAATACCTACCGTGAAAGTGATATGAAAAATCATTCTTCTGAATAGGCTACTTGGGAAAGAGAGGATGATATAAACACTAGATACTCACATTTGTTTGACAAATGAGGTTAGTGTTAATTTGCAATTATGGTGATGGAATTTGGGGACCAAATTTCTTTAAGGGAGGAAGAATGTAATAGCCTTAAAAATTAAAAAGAATTTTAAATTAAAGAAAAGTTTGAATAAAAGAGAGGATTTTGAAAACAGAGATAAGAACCATTCAAAATATGTTTATTTATTACATGGATTAAAGAATTACGAAGAAAATGTGAGAATTTATGTTTCGGGGTCAAAATGCAATTTCTCAAAAGTTTCGGGGTCAAAATGTAAATAAGGAAAATTTGCAAGGACCTCCCTCTAAAATTAAATTTTTGCAGAAAGGTCCCCCAGGATAGTTTAAGGGCCGCAACCACTTAAAGGAGGAGAAAATATGGATTTCCTCTCTCTCTACTTAAAATTTTCTCTCCTGAAACCCTAAAATTTCTCTCTAAGATTCTACCGCTTCCAAACCTCGAATTTGGACACCACCACCAACGGTCTCAGGACGAAGAGTTATACAAATCCATCTTATTGGTTTCTGAAAAATCGGTCAGAGATTGGCCGGAAAATGGAAGAAAAAATAGCGTAAAAAGGTAATCTCTGAAACTCCTATTTGTGGTTCTGAAATGCAACAACTAATACCGTAGATCGATCCAGAAGGTGCCGAAACCTTAAGATCACAAATTTCTGGACCATCTTCCCTTGCACGCGCCACCACATGCCATTTCTCCATCGACAAGTGAAACCCAGCGCAACCTCCCTGGTGGCGCGTGTAACGCATGACGGCCTGCCCCTATTGCGTTGATTGAGCTCCCGAAGGACAAATTTCGCAAATTCAGAGTCATTTTCAAGTTTTTTGGATCTTTCGAACTCATTTTTGGGGTCTATTTTGCCAAAATCGGATTGAAAATGTGGATTTTGGGGTTGTCCAACTTGGTACCCTAACTTTGTGAGTAGATGATTCTTTCTTTGACTTACCCTATACTACTCTTGATCTTTAAGCATGTATTTGATTATGTTTATGAGATATTTACTCTTTTATATGTTTTTGAAATGCATTAAAATTATCTGAATTGCTTACAATTTGGAATACAATTCAACAATATTATAGTTTTGAGAAATAAATTTTTAAACTCATGGTATATCTGATTTCACATGAATTTCTCAATAAATGATAAATTGAATATTTATGCACGTAGCATTGATTTATAAGATTATATGATTGCCTCAAGAAAGGGCTTGTATATGTGATAAACCCTGAATGGGTAATTTATGACAGATGATTTGTATTGAGATTGAAATTCTGTATTATACTAAAAGCTATGTTTTGAATGATATGAAATATGTACATATGATAATTTTATGGAGGAATCATATTATAAACACTATCTGCTAACAGCAGGTGATGTTAGCCTTGTTGCACCTTGATACCTTAGCTAGTAGCGGTGGTACTAGCCTCGTGTCAAGGCCAACACATGGGATATGATATGTGATGGAGAGCGGAATGCCTCCTATCTAGGCGAAATGCCTATTATATAAGATGTGATTTGGCTTCCCTTTCTTTATGTTTAGGGAATTTCTCATATTAGAGTCCCTTCGCGTGTCGTCTTAAATGGTGGTAGGGCAAACCTTAGTTGAGATGCTAAGTATAGGCAAATCCTATACCAACAAAGTACAGAAGCGGTTGAACTATGATATGGTGGTTCTGATATGGGATTCTCCTAACATTTTTATAAGAAATATTTTTAATGCATATCACTATTTGATTAATGATAATAATGTATCACATATGGATACAAATATTTGAATTGATTTGAACTAAGAATATTTGAAAATGCAGGTCCTATATGGATGTACTTCTGAACAATAATTTCTGATATGATAAATTTTAATTAATGAGTACATCCATATGTTGATCTGAGAGGTCATAGAAGATATTATCTGCTCACTGAGTTATCAAACTCACTACACGATATTTTCACACTTTTTAAATAAAGATATAGAGGTTAACGCTACAGCTACGTGATCCGCTAGGTGTTGTATTCTTTAGGTGAGCCTACATTGCTTACAATGCTCTAAATATTTTAAAATATTATGTCATTGTAATCTAGAGTATGCTCTGAACGCCGCAGGCAGGATTCCTACTTCTGCTGTAATATTGTTAAGTGTATGTTTGACTTGTATAATTAGCTATACTAAAAACTTATAAACGTATAATATTTTTCTGATATGTGATCTTGTGAGACGTATGCAAAAAAATAAGTGGTGAAGTTTTTTGATAGATATGTTATTCACGTTCCATTAAATTGGGACGTGACATATCTTCTTCATCGTAGTTAATGTTTGCCACGATCATTTGTGTTGCAAAGTATTCTTAGCTTTAAACTTAGCCATAAAGTCTGAGGCCATATTTCCAACTCTTCTTGTTGACTGCTAATAGTATCAAGGTCCATGTCCATCTTGCAATATTCTTTCCACAATCTTCATGGACGATTGGATTTACCAAACTAAAACTTTACCACATATCTATATGTATACCAAACAAGTATGTATCCATACATATATGGATACATATACATACATACATACAAACATACATGTATATATATATATATATATATATATATATATATATATATATATATATATATATATATATATATATATATATATATGTATGTATACATACATGTATGGATGTATACATCTATATCTACAAACATGTATTCATGTATTATTTTTGTACATACATGCATACATCCAAGTATATATATATATACAAGTATATTTATATATACGTGTATATATATACCTCTATATATATATACATGTATATATAAATATATATGTATATCTATACGTGTGTATATATATATATATATATATATATATATATATATATATATACTTTTTTGTGTATAAATAGACATATATATAAATATGCTTGTATATATGTATAGGTATACATACATATATATACCTCTAGATATATATAAATATACTTGTATACATACATAGATATATCTATATATCTATATATATATATATATATATATATATATATATATATATATATATATATATATATATATATATATATATATATATATATATATATATATATATATTGTAACGCCCCTAATTTATGTTACGTAAAATAAACATTCTTTTTTCCGTTTTCCATAAATATACATAATTCAATTATTTATCATGGGAACAAATACATATAGGATCTCTCATGTATATACAATATACAGACCAAGTCTATAAATATCAGAGTACAACAGAAACATGGATCCTGCCTGTAGCGTTCAGAGCACTATAGAATACAAATACAGTATAATTCAAAGACCGTGAGTCTTGGAAGCAACGTAGACTCACCTAGAGAATATATCACCTATCTGCCGAATCAGACTCTGATATTCTTATCTGAAAAATGTGGAAATATCGTGTAGTGAGTTTGACAACTCAGTGAGCAAATAATTCCTCCTATAACCTCTTAGGTCAGCATATGGATGTACTTATATTTTAAAATGTGTCACATAGAAAATACAGTTCAGAAGTACATTCATATGAGACCCGTATTTCAAATATTCTTAAATCAAAGGATATTCAGATATCCAAAACCATATGCACGATGATATGATTATTAAACAAATATTGTCATGCTCAGCTGTATAAGCTATAGTAAAATATTAAGATTTGGAGATAAAATCATCACTTTTAAAATGACCTGCCTCACTCGGCGATCTGATCCACTTAATTTTGAAAATGACCTGCTTCACTCGGCGATCTGGTCAATGCAATGCAATTTGAAAATAACCTGCCTCAGTCGGCGATCTGGTCAATGCAATTTGAAAATGACCTGCCTCAGTCGGCGATCTGGTCAATGCAATGTGCTATACGCATAGTGACCTCGACCCTAGTCA
>CM073468.1:24175000-24355000 GCA_037074535.1 Gleditsia sinensis | reverse complement strand
CTTTTTGTAAAAATTCAATTTTAGAGGGAGGTCCTTGCAAATTTTTCTTATTTACATTTTCACCCCTAAACTTTTAAGAAATTGCATTTTAGTCCCAAAACGTAAATTCTCATATTTTCTTTGTAATTCTTTAACCTATGTAATAAATAAACATATTTTTAATGGTTCTTATCTCCATTTCCAAAATCATCTCTTTTATTCAAAATTTTCTTTAATTTAGAATTCTCTTTAATTTTTAAGACTATTACATTCTTCCCCCTTAAAGAAATTCGGTCCCTGAATTTCATCACCATAGTTGCAAATAAACACTAACCTCATTATTCAAACAAATGTGGGTATCTGGTTTGTATGTCATCCTCTCTTTCCCAAGTAGCCTCTTTAGAAGAGTGATTTTTTCATATCACTTTTACTGTAGGTATTTCTTTTGAATGCAACTTCTTTCTTGTCTGTCCACTATCGCTACTGGTTGTTCATTGTCACGCCCCTAATTTTAGGGCACGTGAAACACATATATCATGAACATATATTTTTCATAAACATGAATATTCCAATCCTTTATCAAGGAAACAAATACATATAGATTTTCCCATACATATACAATATATAAATCAAGTACATATACATCAGAGTACAGCAGAAGCAGGGATCCTGCCTGTGGCATATAGAGTATACTCTACAATACAAATACAATACAGTCCACATAACGTAAGCCTTAGAAGCAACGTAGGCTCACCCAAAGAGTAAACAATTTAGCTGATAAGCTATTCGCAGGACCAAACTCTGTATCCTTATCTGAAAAACATATCCACAACATGTAGTGAGTTTTACAACTCAGTGAGCAGATAATACCTCCTATGACCTCTTAGGTCAACATGTGGATGTACTCTTCTTTTTAAAACTTTATACATTGAAAATTATAAATCAGAGGTACATCCATATGGGACCCGCATTTCAAAAATCATCTCTGTTCAAATTCATATTCAGGTCTTTCAAACTGTATGCGCTATTGTATAAACAATGCTTATATCAAGTTCAAAATCATATTCAATACTGTAAAATCATTAATCAAATTATGTTATGCATCAAAACATTTCTCATAAAATATTCGGAGGATCCCTTATCAGAACCACCATATCAGAGTTTGACGCCTTCCGTACTTTGGTGTTATAGGATTTGCCTAAACTCAGTATTCCGCTGAGGTTTACTCTACTACCATTCAAGAGGACACGCGAAGGGACTCTGTATGGGTCTTTCCCAAGCACATAGCAAGGGAAGGTAAATAACATCTCATATAACTGGCATCTCGCCCATATATAGGAGGCATTCCGCTCTCCTTCACATATAATCTCTCGTTTGTTGGCCCTCACACGAGGCTAGCACTACCTCCCCTACTAGCTGAGGAAATCAAGGTGCGCACTAGGACTAACATAACCTACTGTTAGCAGACAGTGTTTCCAATAGGATTTCTCCATAAAACTATAATTTCATATATTCTGTATTAATCAAAATAAATGTACTATTATAATACAACATTTTCATTCTTAGTATATTCCTCTATCAAAACTTCTCAATCAAGGGAATTACGTATATATGCCCATATCCGAGGCAAACATATCACTGTATAAATCAATATCATATGCACATATGTCGTATAATTCAGTATAAAATTCTCATTATAATGCAGACTTTCAGTCTCTGTATATTCATCTGTCAAAACTTCCCATTCAGGGAAATCATGTATACATGCCTATATTTGAGGCAAACATATAGCTTTATAAATAATGCCACATGCATAAATATTCATTTTATCATTTAATGAGAAATACATGTGAAATCAGATACATCATAAGTTCAGAAATTTATTTTTAAATACTATACTCTTCTTGAATCATATTTCAAATTGTAAGTAATTCAGATCATTTTAATGCATTTCAGAAACATATCAAAGTATAAATATCTCATAAATATAATCATATACATGCTCAAGTATCAAGAAGAGTATAGGGCAAGTCATAGGAAAAATCATCTACTCACAAGCAAGGGCTCCAGATTGGACAGCCCTACAATGTACTTTTCCAATCTCTATTTGATCAAATTGACCTCAAAAACGTATTCGGAGGGTCCAAACAATCAAGATAGAAACTTCGGGAACTTGGTCACTATTCATCGCCGAAAAACACTATTCACCCGCGCGAAAAACACTATTCACGATGAACAAAAAGGCTGTTAGATGGCCGAAAATATACCTATCCTAAGGTTTATCTAACTCTTGAATCCATCTACGGTGTTAGAATTTAGGATTTACCTTTTTTCTTAGATTTTCTACTTCAGATCTACAGCGATTCAACGGCTGATTTGAAAAATTGATCAGTCAAAACTGTAGTATTCTTCGTCCTGAATCTAGTAACACCTTCAGTTTTGAGATAAGAAGCCAATAAGCACTCCAGATCGAGAGAAAAAGTCAAAAGTTACTATTTACTCACTATTTATTTACTATTCATCCGTTTCAATGCTTTTCCGAAATTCTACCTCCGTCTCCTTGTTCCCGATTCCTCTTTCCCTTCTTAATGTTTTTTTAATAATAATAATAATAATAATTATTATTATTTAATAATAGGATTTTCTTTTATATAAATTCATATAAATTCTGTTTTTCATCCTAAAATATCTTAAAAATTTCTAAAAATTTACATTCTCATAAACCTTTAGTTAAACTCTTAGATCATGATTTTTCTTGATAAAAACCCTAATAAAAAAATCTCAAAATAAATATCTTTTTACATATTAAAAGAAAGAATATTTCTAAAAATACAACAAAAATTCATTAGAGGCCAATATAATTATTTTAAGTAAAACAATACTCATTTTAATTAAAAGTCTACTTACTTTTAGCAAAACATAATCATTTTTAAACAAATAAAAATATATTTGGTTATACCAAAATACTAACATTTAAAAATAAAAATTACGCGCAAAAATGTAAATTCTCATTTTTTTTACTTCTTTAACCCATGTAGTAAATATACATATTTTCTACGGTTCTTATCCCCATTTTTAAAATTCTTTCTTTTATTCCAAATTTTCTTTAATTGGAATTTTCGTTAAATTTTACGGTTATTACATTCTTCCCCCCTTAAAGAAATTCGGTCCCCGAATTTCATTACCACAGTTGCAGATAAATACTAACCTCATTGTTCAAACAAATACAGATATCTGATGCGTATATCCTCCTTTCTTTCCCAAGTAGCTTCCTTAGAAGAGTGATTTTTTCCATATCACCTTCACTGTAGGTATTTCTTTTGACTGCAACTTCTTTACTTGTCTGTCCACTATTGCTACTAGTTGTTCCTCATAGGTTAAATCTTTATGTAACTGCATCTGTGGACACTATATAACATATGTAGGATCCGATAAATATTTTCGTAGCATAGACACATGAAAAACTGGATGGACATTACCCAATTCAAGTGGTAAAGCCAAATGATAAGCCACTGAACTGATCCTATCAAGAATTTCAAATGGTCTTATATACCGAGGGTGTAATTTCTATTTCTTTTCAAATCTCATTACCTCTTTCATTGTTGAGTTCTTTAAGAATATGTGGTCACCAACTGATAATTTCTAGTGCTCAACATTCATGGTCCTTATAGACTTTTGATCGGTATTGAGTTGCTTGTATTCTTTTTCTAATCAATTCCACTTTATGCAAAATACTCAACAGATTATATATACATTCAAAGAACTCTTAACCATTGTGTATCTCTTTTTTTATATCCTTAAACTTGCATGCATAAATCTATAAGTCGATATTAGGAAACACACACATCAAGAACATATTCACCTTCATATTAGATAACTATCTTGTCTTATTCCAAACTTCTATCAAGTCATCTTTGAGTCTCAAATGTCAATATTATCCCATGAATATCATCATCTTAATCTATTATCTATTTTTATCTTAAAATCCTTTAATCAGCATGTTAAACATACGTAGCAATAAATCTACCAATCCTTTTTTAACATTTATGTACCATTGGCACATGTCTAACAATTTCAACTTACCTCATCAAAATAACTCTATACCCTCTTATTAACATCAATAAATTCATTATCAATCATTTCTTCTATCATATCCAAAACCACCTCATTCTAACTTATATTAATCCCGTTTAATTCATCCAATCATTTCAAAAAGATCTTTTCCAACAATTACTCATACATGAATTCTCAATTTAATTCACATCCTAGATACTAGATTCGATTTAGCATAAGATAAAACTTTAACACAAATATCTTGATCACTTACATTATTTTTGGACATGATTCTTAGAATATTATTCATATTTCCAAATTAAGAGTTCAAAGATTAATTTAAATCCTACTTCTCATATTTTCTTCCTCAAGAATTTCAACACCACTAATATTCTTAATTACATTCGTCAAAGTACCATAAGACCATCATCCGTCTATTCCTTTCAAACTTTTCATTGCTTTAACTTACTAACCATTTGGACACCATAATAATTGAGTTTCAAAGAAAATAAATTAACCCTCCTTGTAATAAGAAAAAAAACCTTGCATTAAATGACAATCATTAATCAAGGAGGATACAATAGAACAGACGAAAAGTATAATAGAGAATGATGCCAAAATAAAAAGTCAAAAGTTTGGACAAAGCATTGGAGAAGGTTAAAATCGGTGGCCGTAATTCTTGAAAATCTGTAAAGAAAACTTAGCTGCTATTTCGAAAAAAATCGGTGGCCGTAAATTTTGAATATATGTGTCAAAATCTACTTTAAATCTGTTGGTATTCGGTGGAAAGATAGCACATAGAAAAAGAAACATTTCTAAGCTTATAAAAGTCTGTAAAAATCAAAGAATACGTAGTTAACTGGTACGATGCAGTTGATTGCTTCAAATTAGATGTAATCAATCAACTGTAAAATAACCAGTCCAAATTAAAATTTCTCAAAATAGCTAGTCGACTTAATACTACCGATAGTCAACTGGCAAGAACATTGAGAAAATAAGAAAAATTATTTAATTGTCCTTCTTCAATAATTATCTGGTTTGCATCTTCAATCTTTTTTTACAATGACGCCTATCATCTACAACTTCTCTACAAGAATCAAGACATCAATCCTTCATCAAGGACAACAAGAAAAAAAAAATTTTATGGTGATATCTTAACCTTATTCTCTTTATCTGCCTCATATGAGCGACTATCACAACTACTGTACATATACATGCTTGCCGTCATTTTTGAAAATTTCATCTTCAATTTAGCTGATATCCATCAATCACTCACATAGTTACTCTAATTATGCCCGACATATTCACATAGCTATCATATGTATGTCCTTCTTCGAATTCTATAAATACACACGTTAGTCAGATTCAAAGTTAAAGTGTGTACAACTATGGAGGGAATCACATTCCGTCAGTTTCGAAATATTTGTGTTTTTTGTGGTTCCAGTCCTGGGAAAGATGAAGAATATGTGAAAGCAGCACAAAAGTTGGGTATGGTGTTGGCCAGGAAAAAAATTCATTTAGTCTATAGTGGAGGTAACCGTGGGTTAATGGGGTGTGTGTCTACAACTGTACATGTAGGAGGATGTCAAGTTCTAGGTATTATTCCTACAACTCTAGCTGCATCCAACATCATAGGAAAGACAATTGGAGAAGAATTTAGGGTTGCTTCCATGCATGAGCGCATGGCTAGAATGATGAGCAATGCTGATGCCTTCATTGCCTTACCAGGGGGTTTTGGTACTTTAGAGGAGATTTTCCAAATAGTCTCTTGGTCACAACTAAATATGCATCACAAACCGATAGGTTTGTTAAATGTTAACCATTTCTTTAATGTTTTGTTGTCTTTTCTTGATCATGCTGTGGAACAAAGGTTCATCTCATACTCAGCACGACAAATTCTCATCTCAGCTTCAGATGCTGAGGAGTTGATTGATGATTTACAAGCATATGTTCATGTATCTGATCCAATTACAGCTCAAATAAAATGAACAACAGACAACAGCAGAAAGTGCAAATTAGACTTGGATCTTCATCTGTAACTGTAGCAAGATGTGGACATTGCTGTACCACTTTTACTTCCTCAGAGTTTTCTTATATACTATCTTGCTAGCCACATACCTTAAGAAAGTAATAGTACTAAGTCAGAATTCGTATTTTGAAAACTTAGCATATAGCTGATACTCCCATGGAGTTTGTAAAACTATCTTTGAATATCGCTTGTGATCCTCTGAACTCTTGGAATATTCTAGTATATCATCAATAAATATAATAACAACTTGATTTAGGGATGTCTGAATTAATTATTCATTAAATCTATGAATGTAGTTGGGGCATTTGTCAATCCAAATGACATAACTAAAAATTCACTCATAATTTCTATGCCGAATCCTGAAAGTAATTTTTGTAATATCTCCTTCTCTTATCCTTAATTGATGATATCCAGATATCAAATCAAGTCAATTTTTGAAAAATGTTGAGCACTTTCTAGCTGGTCAAATAGATCATCTATACGAGATAATGAGTATTTATTCCACATTGTCACTTTATTCAACTGTCTATAATCTATGCATAGTCATATTGATCTATTTTTCTTTTTCACAGATAGAACTGGAGCACTCCAAGTAAAAGTACTAGGACTTTTAAATCCCTTGTTTAACATGTCTTGTAACTATTTCTTTTTCAGTTCTTTAAGTTTGGTGGTTGCCATTCTATATGGAAATATAAATACTGGTTAGGTTCCAGGAAGTAAACCAATACCAAATTCTATTTATTGTTTCGGGGTAATCCTGGCAATTACTCAAGAATTACATCAGAAAATTCTCTAACCACTGAAATTTGATTTACACTAGTATACTTTATATCAACATCTTTTACCACTTGCCAAATATTCTTGGAACCTTTTTGTAATTACTTATGGGATATTAAAGCAGAGATTAGGTTACTGGGTATCTCACTACGATCTTCTTGTATAAAGAAAGAAAATTCTCCAAGAATATTGAATTTAATCACCTTAAAGTGACATTTCATAATGACATGACATAATGCCAACTAATCCATTCTCAATATCACATCACAGTCTACCATATCTAGACAACCGGGGTACAACAGATGTCACATTTAGAAACCATCATATTTGGTATCTGTCTCAATTCCTTAAATTCTTTAAGACACATAGCCCTTTCATTTTCAAGCTGTAATTGATCCATAGATACCTCTTAAAATGTCACAATTATCTTATACTATAAACTTTAGCACCTTGGAATAGAAAGGAATTTGAAACCCTATAGAATCCCTCAGTAGCACCTGAAGTGTAAATATGCCCGGCTTATATCGATACTAAAGGTCCTACTAAAGAATCCTTTGCTCTGATAGCCACAGGGAAACCTAATGCTCTGATACCAACTTATCACGCCCCTAATTTTAGGGCACGTGAAACACGTATATCATGAACATATATTTTCCATAAACATGAATATTCCAATCCTTTATCAAGGAAACAGATACATATAGGTTTTTCCATACATATACCATATACAAATCAAGTACATATACATCAAAGTACAACAGAAGCAAGGATCCTGCCTGTGGCATAAAAATCATACTCTAGAATACAAATACAATACAGTCCATATAACGTAAGCCTTAGAAGCAACGTAGGCTCACCCAGAGAGTAAACAGTTTAGCTGATCATCTATTCGCAGGACCAGATTTTGTATCATTATCTGAAAAACATATCCACAACGTGTAGTGAGTTTTACAACTCAATGAGCAGATAATACCTCCTATGGCCTCTTAGGTCAACATGTGGATGTACTCTTCTTTTTAAAACTTTATACATTGAAAATTACAAATCAGAGGTACATCCATATGGGACCCGCATTTCAAAAATCATCTCTGTTCAAATTCATATTCAGGTCTTTCAAACCGTATACGGTACTGTATAAATAATGCTTATATAAAGTTCAAAATCATATTCAATACTGTAAAATCATTAATCAAATTATGTTATGCATCAAAACATTTCTCATAAAATATTCGGAGGATCCCTTATCAAAACCACCATATCAGAGTTGACCCCTTCCGTACTTTGGTGTTATAGGATTTGCCTAAACTCAGCATCCCGCTGAGGTTTGCCCTACTACCATTCAAGAGGACACACAACGGGACTCTGTATGGGTCTTTCGCAAGCACACAGCAAGGGAAGGCAAATAACATCTCATATAACTGGCATCTCGCCCATATATAGGAGGCATTCCGCTCTCCTTCACATATAATCTCTCGTGTGTTGGCCCTCATACGAGGCTAGCACCACCTCCCCTACTAGTTGAGGAAATCAAGGTGCGCACCAGGGCTAACATCACCTGCTGTTAGCAGATAGTGTTTCTAATAGGATTCCTCCATAAAACTATAATTTCATATATTCCGTATTAATCAAAACAAATGTACTATTATAATACAACATTTTCATTCTCAGTATATTCATCTGTCAAAACTTCTCAATCAAGGGAATTACGTATATATGCCCATATCCGAGGCAAACATATCACTGTATAAATCAATATCATATGCACATATGCCATATAATTTAGTATAAATTCTCAATATAATGCAGACTTTCAGTCTCTGTATATTCATCTGTCAAAACTTCCCATCCTGGGAAATCATGTATACATGCCTATATCTGAGGCAAACATATAGCTTTATAAATAATGCCACATGCATAAATATTCACTTTATCATTTAATGAGAAATACATGTAAAATCAGATACATCATGAGTTCAGAAATTTATTTTCAAATACTATACTATTCTTGAATCATATTTCAAATTGTAAGCAATTTAGATCATTTTAATGCATTTCAGAAACATATCAAAGTATAAATATATCATAAACATAATCATATACATGCTCAAGTAAAAGTTTTATGATTTACCTTCTTTTTTTAGATTTTCTACTTCAGATCTACGGCGATTCAACGACTGATTTGAAAAATTGATCGGTTAAAACTATAGTATTCTTCGTCCTGAATCTAGTAACACCTTCAGTTTTAATATCAGAAGCCAATAAGCACTCCAGATCGAGAGAAAAAGTTGAAGGTAGTATTCACTCACTATTTATTTACTATTCATCCGTTTCAATATTTTTCTAAAATTCTACCTCCGTCTCCTTGTTCTCGATTCCTCTTTCCCTTCTTAATTTTTTTAATAATAATAATAATAATTATTATTATTATTATTTAATAATAGGATTTTCTTTTATATCAATTCATATAAATTTCGTTTTTCATCCTAAAATATCTTAAAAATTTCTAAAAATTTACATTCTCATAAACCTTTAGTTAAACTCTTAGATCATGATTTTTCTTGATAAAAATCGTAATAAAAAAATCTCAAAATAAATACTTTTTACATATTAAAAGAAAGAATATTTCTAAAAATACAACAAAAATTCATTAGAGGCCAATATAATTATTTTAAGCAAAACAATACTCATTTTAATTAAAAGGCTACTTACTTTTAGCAAAACATAATCATTTTTAAACAAATAAAAATATATTTGCTTATACCAAAATACTATCATTTAAAAATAAAAATTACGCTTCAAAACTTAAATTCTCATATTTTCTTTGTACTTCTTTAACCTATGTAGTAAATATACATATTTTCTACGGTTCTTATCCCCATTTTCAAAATTCTCTCTTTTATTCCAAATTTTCTTTAATTGGAATTTTCGTTAAATTTTACGATTATTACATTTCTCATAAGTTAAATCTTCTCGTAATTGAATATGTGGACACTGTATAACATGTGTAGGATCCGGTAAATACTTTCGTAGCATAGACATATAAAAAACTGGATGGATATTACCCAATTCAAGGGGTAAAGTCAAACGATAAGCTGCTGAGCTGATCCTATCAAGAATTTCAAATGGTCATATGTACTGGGGGCTTAACTTCGCTTTCTTCCCAAATCTTACTACTCCTTTCATAGGAAATATTTTCAAAAAGACATGTTCACCTATGGAAAATTTCAATGGTCGACGTCTTTTATCAACATAAGTTTTCTATCTACTTTGAGCTGCTAATAACTTTTCCTTAATTAATTTTACCTTGACCAGTGCATCTTGTACCATATCAGGCCCTAAAATATTAGCTTTGCCCATCTCAAACCATCCAATTGGAGAATGACAACGTCTACCATATAATGCCTCAAAATGGGCTATTTGTATACTGGCTTGGTAGCTATTGTTATAAGAAAATTCAGTTAGAGGAAAAAATCTTTCCCAAATACCTTGAAAATCTAGAACACAAGCTCAAAGCATGTCTTCCAATATTTAGATGGTTCGCTCAGACTGTCCATCTATTTGAGGGTGGAATGCAGTACTGCGATTTAACTTTGTGCCCAAAACTTCTTGAAAAGCTCTCCAAAAATAAGTTGTGAACTGTGGTCCTCGATTAGAAATAATTGATATTGGCACTCTATGAAGCCTCACTATTTCATTCAAATATAAATTTGCATACTAAGCTATATTGTATGTGGTTTTCACTGGTAGAAAATGTGCTAATTTAATCAACCTATCAATGATCACCCAAATTGAATCAAACCCTTTTGGTGTCTGCGATAGCCCTATAATAAAATCCATAGTTATTCTTTCCCATTTCCATTCAGGTATCTCTATCTGCTGATGTAATCATACATGCCTTTGATGTTCTACTTTTCCCTGCTGACAAGTTAAGCATCGAGAAACATAATCAACTATGTCTTTCTTTATACCTTCCCACCAATAAATTTCTTTTAGATCCTTATACATTTTAGTTATTCCGGAATGAATGATATACATGGATCTATGAGCTTCTTCTAAAATTTCTTTCTTAAGTTCTTTATCAAGTACATATAACCACTTGCCCAATCTTAAAATTCCTTTAGAGTCTACAATAAATTCAACTTCACCACCACTCTTCACCTCTTTAATTTTCTTGCATAAATAGGCATAATCTTTCTATGCCTTTTTCACCTGCTCAACCAAAGATAATTGAAACTGTATATGAGCCAATAGTATCTCAAGCTCCTTTACTTCAAATGCTACCCCATGACTTTCCAATTTATGTATTTTTTTAACCAACGGCCTCTTTACCACTATGATATGAGCCAAACCACAACATTGGCCTTACCTGGATGGTATAGTATTGTGCAGTCATAATCTTTAATTAATTTCATCCACCGTCTTTGTCTCAAATTAAGATATTTTTGTTGAAAAATATATTTGAGAATTTTATAATCTGTATAAATTTTGCATGTCTCACCATACAGATAATGCCTCCAAATTTTCAGAGTAAAAACTACTATTGCCATTTCTAAGTCATGAGTTGGATAGTTTTTCTCATGTGATTTAAGCTGTCTAGATGCATATGCAATGACTCGACCATTTTGTATCAACACACATCCTAATTCAATTTTTGATGCATCACAGTATACCGTATATCCTCCAGTACCTGAAGGAATAGACAGTACTGGTGCTGTAGTCAAATATTCTTTGAGTTTCTAGAAACTTTTTTCACATTCATCTGACCAGTTAAACTTTATTCTCTTCCTTATCAACCTCGTCAAATGAGCAACTATTTTTGAAAAATCTTTAACAAATCTGTGGTAATAGCCTGCTAAACCAAAAAAACTACGAATCTCTGTAATTGTCGTAGGGTGTGGCCATTGCTGCACCGCTTCTACCTTTTTAGGATAAACTTGAATACCATCCTTGGTAACCACATGCCCTAAGAAGGTAACATTACTTAGCCAAAATTTACATTTTGAAAACTTGGCATACAGCTGGTGTTCTCTTAGGGTTTGTAAAGCTATTCTTAAATGTCACTTATACTCCTCTGAACTCTTTGAATATACCAGGATATCATCTATAAATACAATAACAAATTGATTCAAGAAAGGTTTAAATAGTCTATTCATCAAATCCATGAATGCAGTTGGAGCATTTGTTAAACCAAATGGCATTACTAAAAACTCATAGTACCCATATCGAATCCTAAAAGCAGTTTTCTGAATATCCTCCTTTTTTAATCTCAATTGATGATACTCAGATCTCAAATCAATTTTTGAAAAACATTGGGCACCCTGTAACTGGTCAAATAAATCATCTATACGGGGTAATGGATACTTATTACGAATTATCACCTTATTCAACTATTTGTAATCAATACACAGCCGTAGCGATCCATCTTTCTTTTTCACAAATAGGACCGAAACAACCCAAGGAGAAGTACTAGGGCGTATAAATCCTTTGTCTAACAAGTCTTGTAACTGGTTTTTCAATTTCTTGAGCTCAGTCAGTGCCATTCTATATGGGGATATAGACATTGGTTGAGTTCTAAGAAGTAAATCAATATTGAACTCAATTTCTCGTTCTAGAGGTAACCTTGGCAACTCATCAAGAAACACATCAGGAAATTTCCTAACCACTGAAACTTGCTCTACCTTAGTGTACTTCATATCAACATCTTTGTCTACTGCCAAATACCCTTGGCATTCTTTTTGTAACAGCTTATGATCTGTTAGAGCTGAGATTAAGTTACTAGGCACCTCACTACGATCTCATTATATCAAGAAGGAAGATTCTCCAGGAATATTAAACTTAATCACCTTAAGGCAATAGTCTAGAATGACATGGCATGATGACAACCAATTCATTCTCAATATCACATTAAAGTCTACCATATCTAGAACTATCAAATCTACAAGATTCTCCTTATCTTCTATCGAAATCTCGCATGATTTATACACATCATTTGCTATTAAGAATTCTCTCATTGGAGTAGCAATCATGAAAAAACAATGTAAACTAGTAGGATCTCTATCCAATTTCTTAACAAATCAAAGTGATATATAAGAATGAGTAGAATCAGGATCGAACAGGACATATGCTTTATGGGAACGTACTGATAATGTACCTGTCATAATTGCATTTAAGGCCTGAGCATCCTATCGTGTCAAGGCAAAAACTCGAGCTTGTTCTCAGCCTCGACTTCCTGATCCTCTACCAGAACCACTATTACTCGCTTGAACAGAAGCTGCTCTATTTGGTCGTGCCAATACAGATGCAAGGGGTGAAGCTAGTTGTACTAATGCTTGACTAAAACTTTGTAATTGTAGACAATTTCTCATCAAATGACCCATTTTTCCACACTTAAAACATGCACCAGTTTCTTTGCGACATTGTCCTGTATGAGGCTTGCCACAAATGGGACATGATGGAATTAATCTTGAATCTTGTTGGCTAACTGGTCTCATATCTCTTTGATTCATTATTTGCTTATTGATATTTACTGATGTTTGGTTAGATCTACTATATCCTGTTTGAGTAAAACGATGTGAATTTTGAAATCTTGATCCTCTAACATTAGGATTATAACTTGTCTGAACATTACTATCTCGCTATCTTTTTCTTCTCCTTAGACGTTCTATGTCTACTTACTCTCATGTTTCCATCATTCTAGTATAATCCACAGCTACTAAATAAGTTGGAAAATGATTCATCTGAGGACCTACCGATTTAAACAATGGATGTATCAATCCCGAAACAAATCTCTTAATTCTATCTTTTTCAATAGGAACCAGATATGGCGCATATCTGGACAACTGAGTAAAACGGATGTCATATTCAAAAACTGTCATGTTCGGTGTTTGTCTTAATTCCTCAAATTCTCTGGCCCTTTTGTCCCTTTCACTTATTGGTAGAAAACGATTCATAAATGCTTCCTTAAATTCATCCCACTCTATTGGTGGTAAAGTAACTGCTTTTCCCAGTACCAAAGTCTCAAACCAAACTTGAGTCATATCTGATAGTTGAAAAGACACTAGTTCAACAGATCTTCTAGTAGAACACCTTAAAGCTCTGAGAACTCATTCCACAGCATCAATGAATATATGTGAGTCTTCCTGAACATCTGACCCAGAAAAAGTTAAGGGTTTCAACTTAAGAAATTGTAGTAATGACACCTCAATCCCTGTAAACTTATCGTCTTGCTCAACTGTTCTTCCTAGTTCTTGTGCTTCAAGATCATTTTCTGGTGGCTGGCCATCCCTTCTGCCCTATTCTACTATAAATCTAGCCAATATCTCTAAACTCTTATGTATACCAGCAATCGTATTAGTTGTTCTATTATGTGGCTCCTGAGGGGGTTCGACTCTCTCCTTAGGAACTCTATTAGATACATGGGTCTGTTCATCTTGTCTCGGGGTTCTCATACCCCGTGCACTCCCTCGGCCTCTGCCTCTTCCTCTTGGTCGGTCTCTACCATGGCCTCTTTGTACTGGAATTGTAGATTGTGCAGACTCTTCTGTAAATGGTGCATGATCTACAACTTCTCTAGTAACCGCTCTAATTCTTGGCGGTATCATTGACTATATAGAACAAAACACCTTTTTAATATACCATAATGTTTAATCAAACCTTATATTAAGAACTTTAACAAAATTGGAATGGAAAGGAAGTTAATATCCTATAAAATCCCTCAGCAGCACCTGAAGTATAAATAAGCTTGTTTGATTTTGTTTTTGTTTTTTGTTTTTTAAAACTGTTTTTGAAAATTGTGTTTAAAAATTGTTTTGCAGAACAAAAAAAAATCCATTTGATAAACTATTTTGAAAACACGTTGTTTTTTCTTTTTTGTGTTATGGAAACAAAAACAGAAAACAAAAACAACTTTCCCCTATTTTTGTTTTTCTGTTTTAAAAATAACTTATTTTCAGAACTTGTTTTCAAAACAATAACAGAAAATAGTTACCAAACAAGTTTTTTTATTATGAAAATAGGAAACAGTTTTTAAAAATTAGAAACAAATAGACCCAATATGTCTGTCTCATATCTATACTAAAGGTCCTACTAAAGAATCCTTTGCTTTGATAGCCACAAGAAAACTTAATGCTCTGATACCAACTTGTCACACCCCAATTTAATGGAACGCGAATAACACAACTAACAGATAACTTTACTCTTATTTATTTGCATACGGCTTCAAAATATCACATATCATGAAAATATCATACGTTTACAAGTTTTCAGTATAGCGAATTATACATGCCAAAACTACACTTAACAATATTACAGCAGAAGTTAGGATACTGCCTGTGGTGTTTAGAGCATACTCTATATTACAATGACAAAATATTTTAAACATTTCGAGCCTTGGAAGCAATGTAGGCTCACCCAGAGAATATGACACCTAACTAATCACGTAGTAGGAGGACCAAAATCTGTATCTTTATTTAAAAAAAATGTAAGTATCGTGTAGTGAGTTTGACAACTCAGTGAGCAGATAAGACCTTCTATAACTCATGTTTTAAAATTTATCACATAGAAAATTATAGTTCGGAAGTACATCCATATAGGACAATATGACCGTTAATCAAACATTGATATGTATTAAAAACATTTCTTATAAAAATATTAGGAAGATCCTATATCAAAACCACCATATCAAAGTTCAATCCCTTCCGTACTTTGTTGGTGTAGGATTTGCCTATACTTAGCATCTCAGTCAAGGTTTGCCCTACCATCATTTAAGAGGACATGCGAAGGAACTCTAATATGGACAATTCCCCAAGCATAAAGTAAGGGAAGGCAAATTACATCTCATATAACTGGCATCTCACCCAGATAAGAGGCATCCCGTTCTCTATCACATATTATATCCCGTGTGTTGGCCCTCACACGAGGCTAACACCACCCCTGCTAGCTGAGGTATCAAGGTGCACTAGGGCTAACATCACCTGCTATTAGAAAACAGTGTTTCCAATAGGATTTCTGCACTAAATTATCATATCCATATATTCCATATCATTCAAACAGAGCTTTCAGTATAATACAGAATCTCAGTCTCAATACAGCTCATCTTTTATAAATTACCCAATTAGAGTTTATTACATATACATGCCCTTTCTCGAGGCAATCATATAGCTTATAAATCAATGCCACATGCATAAAAATTCATTTAATGAGAAATACATGTAGTATCAAATATACCATGAGTTCATAAATCTATTTTCAAATCTATACTCTTCTTGAACTATATTTCATATTGTAAACAATTCAAATAATTTAATCCATTTCAGAAATATATAAAACTGTAAATATCCTATAAATATATTCAATTACACATTTAAAAATCAAGAAGAGTATAGGGCAAGTCATAGAAAAAATCATCTACTCACAAAGTTAGGGTACCAAGTTGGATAACCCCAAAATCCACGTTGCTGGTCCAAATTTGCAAAATAGTCCCCAAAAATGAGTCCAGAGGGTCTAAAAACCATGAAAATGACTTCGAATTTGCAAAATTTGGCCACTAAGAGCTCGATCAACGCAACAGGGGCTGGAGCCACGCGCTGCATGCACCACCAGAAGGCCTGTGCGTGGACGTCACTTGTCGAGGGAGATACGGTGTGTGGGGGTGCGTGCAAGGGAGTATGAGCATGAAATTTGAGACCCTAAGGTTTTGACACTTGGTTCAATATACGATGTTGGTTTTTGCGTTTAAGAACCACATATTGGAGTTTTGGAGATTACCTTTTTAGGAAAATTTTCCTCTATTTTTGGCCAATCTCTGACTAATTTTTCAGAAACCAATTGAATAAATTTGTAGAACTCTTCGTCCTGAGTCTGTTGGTGGTGGTGGTGTCGAAATCTGAGGTTCGGAAGCGGTGGAATCTTAAAGAGAAGTTTTAGGGTTTCGAGAGAGAAAATTTAGAGGAGAGAGGAAATTTGAATTTTCTACTTCTTGGGTGGCTGAGGCCCTTAAAATATCCTAGGGGACCTTTCTACAAAAATTCAATTTTAGAGGGAGGTCCTTGCAAATTTTTCTTATTTACATTTTTGACCCCTAAACTTTTAAGAAATTACATTTTTCCCCAAAACGTAAATTCTGACATTTTCTTTGTAAATCTTTAACCCATATAATAAATAAACATATTTTCACAGTTCTTATCTCCATTTTCAAAATCCTCCCTTTTATTCAAAATTTTCTTTAATTTAGAATTCTCTTTAATTTTTAAGGCTATTACAAATTTAATGAAAATCTTAATTAATACTTCCTCTGATGAAGAAGAAGTCTCTTCTCAAGAAAGTAAAGATGAAGAAGAGGACAATAATTCAACATATGAACAATATATTCGACAAATTCTGGAATTAGAATTTGATTTGGAATTGTCAGAACAAGAAGAAATAACATGTCGAAAAAAAATATTGCAAAAAAAAAGTCAATATGATTTCTTCCAAAAAAGTAATTTTTCTGGTTGAAATAATTGATAAAATACAAGATGAAGATTTAAAGAAACAATATCTAACAAAATTAAAAGACTTATTGGATGAAGACACTCAAGAACCAAAAAACTTTAGACCAAGTAGTCTAAATCATATTTTAGAAAGATATAAACAAAAAGAAGTTAGACCTACTTCAATTCAAGATTTTTAGCAAGAAATAAAAATTCTTAAAAAAGCAAAATCTTAAATCAAATGATTTAGCTCAAGATTTAAGAATACTTCAACTTGAATTAAAAGATAATCAAAATCCAAGTTCTTCTAATTCAAAGGAATTAGTAGAATCACCCAAAGAACCAGATAGAGAAAAATTTCTCAATACGGTACAAAAAACATTATTTCAAAAATAGTACTGTCAAATGAAGTTAGTTGTTAACAAAGAATTTTATAAAGATTTAATTGTATTAATAGACTCTAGAGTAAATATGAACTATATCCATGCTGTAAGAAGAACTATAGTATTTGAATGGTTGTTTCCACCTAGGCAAAAAAGAGATTAATATGTTACAACAAAATTCAGTAACAATAAATTTGATAAAAAGGAAAAGGAATCATATTTATTTCTTACAAAAAGATATTCACTATCAAAGAATTGAAGAACATCTTCAAAATTCTAATATACAAAATAGGATTAAAAATCTTAAACAAAAATTTGAACAAGATGTTTGTTCGAACCATCCAAATGCCTTTTGGAATAGAAAAAAGTATGTAGTTACTCTACCCTATGAACCAGAATTCAAAGAATCACAAATTCCAACTAAGGCAAGACCCATTCAAATGAATGATGAAATGTTGGAATATTGTAAAAAAGAAACCCAAGATTTATTGGACAAAAAATTAATTAGACAAAGTAAATTACCTTGGAGCTGTTTAGGTTTTTATGTACAAAATCATGTTGAGATTGAAAGAGGAGCCCCTAGGCTAGTAATTAATTATAAACCTCTTAAAAAATCCCTTAGATGGATTAGATATCCTATACCAAATAAAAGATATTTGATTGGTAGGTTATCTAATGCTTCAATATTCTCAAAATTTGATATGAAGTCAATATATTACTAAATCGAAGTAGCAAAAGAGGATAAGTACAAAACAACCTTTGTAGTACCCTTTGGACATTATGAATGGAATGTAATGCCCTTTGGATTAAAAAATGCTCCTTCAGAATTTCAACATATCATGAATGATATTTTAAATCCCTATACAAAATTCACAATAGTCTATATTGATGATATGTTAGTTTTTTCAAATTCTATAGAACAACACTTCCATTATTTAGATGAATTCTTTAACATAATAAAGAACAATGGATTAACAGTTTTAGCCCCAAAGATGAAACTCTTCCAAACAAGAGTTAGATGTTTAGGATTTGACAACTACAAAGGATTGATAGTTCCAATTAGTTGAGCAATAGAGTTTGCCAATAAATTTTTAGATGAAATTAAGGATAAAACTCATTTACAAAGATTTTTAGGTTGTTTGAATTATATGTCAGATTTCATTCCAAACCTAAGAATAACTAGTGGAATATTATTTGAAAGACTTAAAAAGAATCCACTTGCTTAGACCTAAGAAATGACCCAAGCTGTAAGAGACCTTAAGTTACAAGTCCAAAGCCTACCTTGTCTAGGCATATTAGATGTAATAGCCCTTTAAAAGAAGAAGAAGAGAAAACCCTAAATAAATGAAAAACATAAATTAAAGAAAATTTGGAATGTAAGTGAAGGTTATAAAAATGGAGATAAGAATAATTGGAAATGTGTTTATTTATTATATTGTTTGAGGAATTATGAAGGTGAATATGAGGATTTAAGTTTTCGGGCCAAAACGTAATTTTCTAAAAGTTTAGTGGTCAAAATGCAAATAACAGAAATTGCAAGGACACTCCTCAACAATTATAATTTTGTTAAAAGGTCCTTCAAATGATTTTAAGAGAACCAGATGTAAAATTGGTGTGAAAACTTCTGCACTCTCTCTCTATTTTCTCTCTCTAAAAACTTTAAAACTTATCTCTAGATTTTTAGCACTTTTGGACCTCGGATTTCGATACTACCACCGCCTACGGATTCAGAACGACAAGAACTACAAATCTGTTTGATTGATTTTTGGAAATCGAGCCAAAAATCTACAGAAAAATAGAGGAGAAACCTTAAGGTAAGTTCTAAAACTCTTACTTAGAATTATCAAATTGAAAATCTGACACCATAGATAGATTTAGAAGGTGAAAAAAAATCTTAGAATATGAAATTTTGCTACCATCTAACAATTTTTTGTGTGTCGTGAACAGTAAATTCAGTCGGTATGAATAATGATTCTGACGGTAAATAGTAATTCTGACCGTGAATAGTATCCCATCAGTTGACCAGTGTTGATCAAGCTCCTAAAGGTCAAATTTTACGATTCTAGAGTTATTTCCTAGCTTTTCGGACCCTTCAGACTCATTTTTTAGGTCCATTTGATTAGATTTGACTTGAAAAAAATATGTTTTTGGGCTATCCAACTTGGAATACTAGTTTTGTAAGTAGATAATTCTTTCTATGACTTACTCTATTCTCTTCTTGAACTTTAAATGTATAATTGGTTCTATTTACAAGTTATTTATACTTTTATATGTCTCTGAAATGAATTAAATTACCTGATTTGTTCATTATCTAACATATAGTTCAAGAAGAGTATGGTTTTGAAAATGAATTTTTAAACTCATTGAATATGTGATTCTAAATGTATTTCTCATCATATGGTAAAGAAAATATGTTATGCACGTGGCATTGATTTGTAAAGCTATAAGATTGCCTTGGAAAAGGGTATGTATATGTGTTAAACTCTGAATGAGAAGTTTCTGACAGAGGAATTCTACTAAGACTAAAAATTCTGAATTATACTGAAACCTTTGTTTTGAACGATATGGCATATGTGCAAATAATGATTTCTATGGAGGAATCTCATTGGAAACACTATTTACTAACAGCAGGTGATGTTAGCCCTGGTGCACCTTGATACCTTAGCTAACAAGGGTGGTGCTAGCCTCGTGTGACAGTCAACATACGAGATATAATATGTGATGGAGAGCGGGATGCCTCCTATCTGGGTGAGATGCCGACTATATGATATGTAATTTGTCCTCCCTTGCTGTGTGCTTAGAAAATGCCCATATTAAAGTCCTTTTGCGTGTCCTCTTGAATGATGGTAGGGAAAACCTTAGCTAGGATACTGAGTTTAGGCAAATCCTACACCACCAAAGTATGGAAAGGCTTGAACTATGATATGGTGGTTCTGATATAAGATCCTCCTAATATTTTCATGAGAAATATTTTAATGCATAACAATATTTGATTAATGATCATGGCGTATTGCATATAATTTCGGATATGTGAATGTGATTTGAATTAAGAATATTTGAAATATATATCTCATATAGATGTACCTCTGAACTGTAGTTTTCTATGTGATAAATTTTAATATATGAGTACATCCATATGTTGACTTAAGAGGTCATATGAGGTATTATCGACTCACTGAGTTGTCAAACTCACTACATGATATTTATATTTTTTTCAGATAAGGATATAGAGTTTATGTAACACCATATTTTTTTTCTTTTTATCACAATTCTAATAACAATATATATTTGCATAAATACCCATATATGTATATTACAAATCCCGCATAAGTATTCATAATACAATACTAATCATAATTACAATACAAATACAAAAGTCCCCATACAGCACACCACCCTTAAAACACAAAAGGTGAGGAGGTGGTGCTGGTATCGGGATCTTTACTGGCAACGCCGTCCATGGAAGCATCTCACTTCCTTTTATCTGAACATAACACCACAAAATATTGAGAACATGGTTCCCAGTAGACTCAACCTTTTATAATAAAATGTGTAAAAATAGATATTATGTTTAGCTGTATAAACTACAGAAAATATCAAGCTTTTATGATAAAATCATAACTTTTAATACACCTGCCTCACTCGGCGATCTGGCACACTCAATGCATGAAAAACATAGCTCTTCATGTTGCGCAATGCTCATCGCATGCCATAGTTATAAAATCACACATTTTCACTCATTGCTTCTCTTTTATTCTCATTTACTTCTCTTTTATTCTCATTTGCTTCTCTTTTATTCTCATGTGGTTGGGTGGCCTCATCAGCTCACTCAGGCTAGTAGGGCGTCCCCTACCTGGTACCGTCACAGCCATACAACCCACCAATATTCATCGATGTCCACTCAAGTCAAATGCAATGCATATGCACCAAGCAACTCACCACGAGCTTTACGCTTGTCAATCAATAACAAATGCAATGTAAAAACATCATTTTCATGCTCAATGAGTTATATAAATATACATCACAACTCTTACCATGAACATATTTTAAATCATATGTTCAATAGGTATTTCCATCTATATCACTCTTTCAAAATATCTCAAATCAATATTCAATGTAAGCCCTTTGAAATCAAGTAAATAAAATAATGTTTTAGTGATATAAAACCATCACTTTAGAAGTATTTCTCTTGGTCAATTGGTTTCTAAAATCCCTTCAACAAATAAAGTTCTTTTTCCTATAGAAAACAGTGAAGAATAAGGTTTTTCAGCCCTAAACACGGCCTTGAAACTCAGAACACGGCTGGACCGTGTTCTGTGACCTTCCCTCACTAATCAGACCACAACTCTGTCATTTCAACTCCGATTAAGGTGATTACGGTGTCTATGTAAAGCCAAGAAAATTACCTACAACTTTGATGTTAACTACACTTTCCAATTCCTTACTGATTAGTCCCAGAAATTTGAACATTAAAGCACTCATGTTTACAAATTCTGGATTCCAAACTCTTCGTGTTCTGTGACCTTCCTTTACTAATCAGGACATAACTCTATCATTTCAACTCTGATTAAGGTGATTTTGGTGTCTATGTAAAGCTAAGACAATAATCTACAACTTATATTTTTACCATAGTTTCTAATTCCTTACAAAGTAGTCCCAAAAATTCAAACACTAAAGGTACTCATATTTACAAATTCTGGATTCCAGACTCTTCGTGTTCTGTGACCTCTACTTACTTCTTGGGTCATATCTCTCTAATATTGACTCCAAATTAGGTGATTTCAAAGCCTATAAATTTGTGGGACATATATCTACAATTCTTATGTTGATAATTGCTTTAAAATCGTTATCAATGTTGCCCAGAAATTCGAAATAACCAGAATAGAAAAATCCACATAATATACAGCCCACATGTTGCACAATTTCACATTTAATCACTTGTAAAACATAGAAATTGTATCAAAAATTTGTGGAGAGTAGTTGTTAAGCCTACCTTAACAAGCTTCCTAAACTTTAAATACCAATTTATCACCACCAAAACCTACATCCATAACTTGATTTAGGATCCATTGAAGAAAAGATGATTATAGAAGAATTTGGATCAAGAAAACATACCTTGATTCTCTCCTCTTGCACTTTCTCTCTCTTCTTTCTCTCTCTTCTTCCTCTCTCTTCTTCTTGTTCTCTCCTTTCTGATTTTTTTCTGATCACTCCCCATCCCCTTTGATAGTCAAAACCATCATCATCACTCAAGTGTTTTAAAAATACTTCTAGCCTACCAATCAAGTGTTTTCAAAATTCTTCTAGCCTACCACTCAAGTGTTTTAGAAATCCTTCTAGCCTACCACTCAAGTGTTTTAGAAACATTTTCAGCCTACCATTTAAGTGTTTTAGAAACACTTCCAAGCTACTTGGTTGGAATTACCAAAATGCCATTCTACCAAAAATCGTATAAATACTAAAAATCGTATAAATACCAAAATACCACTTTAAATTATTTACAACATTACTAGTCTATTGAAATTACATAATTTTTACTCTCTAAAAGCAGTACAATACGACCCTTACATTAAAAATTACGTAAATACCCATTAGTATTTTTAGGGAAAAATTAGGGATGTTACAGTTCTCCCCCCTAAAAAGGAATTTTGTCCCCAAAATTCAAAGCCTATATGTCTTCAAATAGTTGCAGGTATTTCTGTCTCATGACATTCTCTCTTTCCCACGTGGCTTCTTCTGCCGTTAAACCTTTCCAAGCTATCTTCACCAACGGAATCATTTTGTTCCTTAGCTGTTTCATGTACCTTTCCAGAATTGTAATCGGCTTTGGTCGATAAGTCAGATTCTCGTTTACAATTATTGGCTCTTCTTGAATTATGTGCGATGGATCTGGTAGATATTTTCGAAGCTATGATACATGGAACACATCATGCAAATTTGTCAGATGCGGAGGAAGTGTAATTTGATATGTTGACGGATCTACCCTTCTGAGAATTTGGTAAGGGCCTAAGTACCTCGGGCTCAGTTTCTTTACTTTCATTGCTCGACCAATTCCGGTAGTCGGAGAAATTTTCAAGAATACATGTTCCCCTTCTTGAAATTGTAACGGCCTCCTCTTCTTATCGAAATAGCTTTTCTGTCGACTCTGAGCCGTCCGCATCTTATCCCGAATCATCTGTATCTGCTCAGACGCGTGTTTCACTAACTCGGGCCCCAATAAATTTTTCTCCCCCACTTCATCCCAACATAAAGGTGATTTACACTTTCTTCCATACAAAGCTTCATAAGGTGCCATCCCAATACTGGAATGATAACTATTATTATATGCAAACTCTGCCAGGGGTAAATATTCATCCCATTCCTTTCCTTGCTCTAGCGTACAAGCTCTTAACATATCTTCTAAGGTTTGTATAGTCCTCTCTGTTTGTCCATCCCTTTGAGGATGATATGCAGTACTAAAACATAGACGGGTGCCAAAAGCCTCTTGTAACGCTCTCCAAAATTTGGAAGTGAATCTAGGATCTCGATCTGACATTATGCTATTAGGAATTCCATGTAACCGGACAACTTCCTTCTATACAGTTGGGCTAATTTATTTAAAGAGTAGTTAATCCTGATGGGTAGGAAGTGCGCAAATTTTGTCAATCTATCCATTATTACCCATATTACATCATTGCTTGCCTGAGTCTTAGGTAACCCTACAACAAAATCCATAGAAATGCTATCCCATTTCCACTCAGGGATTTCTAATGGTTGTAACATCCCAAAAGGTTTTTGGTGTTCAATCTTCACCTTTTGACAAGTCAGACATTTCGTTACATACTCAGCAATGTCTCGCTTCATTCCTAGCCACCAGTACAATCTTTTCAAGTCTTGATACATCTTTGTAGATCCCGGATGGATTGTATACTTACTTTGATGTGCTTCTTTCAGAATTTTAACTTTTAAATTCTCTGTTTGTGGTACATATATTCTGCCTCGGTACATAATGACTCCATCTTTTGATACTGCAAAATCAGGCTGGTCTCTTCAGTCTTGTAAAAACTTATCCTGTGATTGCGCCTCCTTAATTTCCATCTTTAAATCACATTCAACTTTTAATTCACTAATAATCAGACTTCCAGGAAGAGTCATCACTGATAACTTCAAATTTTGGAACTCTTCAATCAACTTCATCTCCCAAGTTAGCATATGACTCACATGCAGCGACTTCCGACTCAATGCATCAGCTACTATGTTTGCCTTTCCAGGGTGATACTTTACTTCAAACTTATAATCACTGATGAATTCCATCCACCTTCTTTGCTTTATATTGAGCTCTTTTTGGTCAAAAAGATACTTTAAACTCTTGTGGTCGCTATATATCTCAAATACAGCTCCATACAAGTAGTGTCGCCATATCTTTAAGGCAAAAACTATTGCAGCTAACTCCAAGTCATGAGTGGGATAGTTCTCTTCATGTGATTTCAACTGTCGAGAAGCATATGCAACCACTCTGCTTTCTTGCATTAATACACACCCTAAGCCTTTTTTGGAAGCATCTGTATAGACTTCAAATCGTCTAGAAGGATCGGGAATGACAAACAGGAGGAGAAGTCAATCTAACTTTAAGCTCTTGGAAACTATTCTCACATTTTTCGGTCCACTTAAAGAGACTTCCTTTTCTGGTTAATCGGGTCAAAGGTAAGGCTATTTGAGAAAATCCATGTATGAATCTTCTATAATATCCTGTTAAGCCCAAGAAACTTCTTATCTCAGTCACAGTTTTTGGTCTCTCCCATTTCAACACTGCTTCAGTCTTACTGGGATCTACTGACACACCCTCTCTAGAAATTACGTGACCCAAGAACTTTACTTCTTCTAACCAGAATTCACATTTCTCTAATTTCGCAAAGAGTTTATTTTCTTTCAACACCTGAAGCACTAGCTGAAGATGCTGGCTATGTTCTTCTTCACTCTTAGAGTAGATTAGGATATCGTCTATGAATACCACTATGAATTGATCCAGATAAGGTCTAAAAATGCGATTCATGTAGTCCATAAAGATCGCTGGCGCATTCATGACCCCAAACGGAATTACCCAAAATTCGTAGTGTCCATACCGAGTTCTAAAAGCTGTCTTCGGAATATCTTCTTCCTTAACTCCAATATGATGATACCCCGACCTCAAGTCTATCTTTGAGAAAATCATAGCTCCTTTTAGCTGATCTAACAGATCGTCAATTCTGGACAACGGATACTTATTCTTAATAGTCGCCTTGTTTAGTTTCCTGTAGTCAATGCACAGTCTTAGACTGCCATTCTTCTTCTTTACAAATAGCACAGGCACTCCCCAAGGTAATATACTGGGTCGAATAAAGTTTTTTTCTAACAAATCTTCAATCTTCTTCTTAAGCTCTTGTAATTCCACAGGAGACATCCTATACGGAGTAATAGAAATCGGTCTTTCTTCTGTTGCCAGATCTATGAAAAATTCCACTTCTCTTTTCGGTGGAGGTTTAGAGATCTCAGAGGGAAAAACCTTTGGAAACTCACTGACTATCGGAATCCCAAGCAGTTCATGGTCCGTATTTGGACCGATAGCATACAGGAAGATACAACTCAGGTCCACCTCTCTCAACTCTTTATTAAGTCTGTGAGCACTGATAACACTATACTTTTGGTTCTCCGGAGGCTCCGCGAGAAACTCAAAAGTCTTATTATAGCAATCTAGAAGGACTCGATTCTTACTTAACCAATCCATACCCAAGATGACATCAATACTATTCAAGAGTAGACAGACTAGATCCACTACAAAGGATCTGTTTACTTATCTCAACAGAATAATTCAGACACAATGAGGAGAAAACTACTTTCCCTCCTGTAGGTGTCACTACCGCCAACTCATACAGTAACTTAACAGTAGGGTATTGTAATTTTCTCAAACATTCTATGGCTATAAAATAATGACTTGCATTAGAATCAAACAAGGTTTGATTCATTGCAGCTGCCTGAGCTTGCATAGCTGCAGCTATGTTGTTTAAAGTAGCATCCGAGCTGCTTGTCGGATTCTTTCTTGGTGGTGCCATCACTTACTATATTAGTGAAGCAAAATATCAGTTTTTTATCAAGGTGATCAATCTCAACAGTGGTTTGAAAAACTTACAGTAAGCATCACACAACTCAAGTATACAGTTAGGAAACACTAGTAATTTCCTACTGAATTTATCCGCTACCTTACTCAACATTACTGCATAACGATGTAAAACTCTACTAAGTCAACCTAGGTGACCACCCATCCAATGGTCGCCTAGGATCGATTAGCTCTGATACCAACTATGTAACACCATATTTTTTTTTCTTTTTATCACAATTCTCATAACAATATATATTTGCATAAATACCCATATATGTATATTACAAATCCCGTATAAGTATTCATAATACAATACTAGTCATAATTACAATACAAATACAAAAGTTCCCATACAGCACACCACCCTTAAAACACAAAGGGTGGGGAGGTGGTGCTGACATCGGGATCTTTATTGGCAACACCGTCCATGGAAGCATCTCACTTCCTTTTATCTGAACATAACACCACAAAATAGTGAGAACATGGTTCCCAGTAGACTCAACCTTTTATAATAAAATGTGTAAAAATAGATATTATGTTCAGCTGTATAAACTACAGAAAATATCAAGCTTTTATGATAAAATCATAACTTTTAATACACCTGCCTCACTCGGCGATCTAGCACACTCAATGCATGAAAAACATAGCTCTTCATGTTACGCAATGCTCATCGCATGCCATAGTTATAAAATCACACATTTTCACTCATTGCTTCTCTTTTATTCTCATTTACTTCTCTTTTATTCTCATTTGCTTCTCTTTTATTCTCATGTGGTTGGGTGGCCTCATCAACTCACTCAGGGTAGTAGGGCATCCCCTACCTGGTACCGTCACAGCCATACAACCCACCGATATTCATTGATGTCCACTCAAGTTAAATGCAATGCATATGCACCAAGCAACTCACCACGAGCTTTACGCTTGTCAATCAATAACAAATGCAATGTAAAAACATCATTTTCATGCTCAATGAGTTATATAAATATACATCACAACTCTTACCATGAGCATATTTCAAATCATATGTTCAATAGGTATTTCCATCTATATCACTCTTTCAAAATATCTCAAATCAATATTCAATGTAAGCCCTTTGAAATCAAGTAAATAAAATAATGTTTTGGTGATATAAAACCATCACTTTAGAAGTATTTCTCTTGGTCAATTGGTTTCTAAAATCCCTTCAACAAATAAAGTTCTTTTCCTATAGAAAACAACAAAGAATAAGGTTTTCTAGCCCTAAACACGGCCTTGAAACTCAGAACATGGCTGGACCGTGTTCTGTGACATTTCCTCACTAATCAGACCATAACTCTCTCATTTCAACTCCGATTAAGGTGATTTCGGTGTCTATGTAAAGCCAAGAAAATTACCTACAACTTTGATGTTAACTATAGTTTCCAATTCCTTACTGATTTGGCCCAAAAATTCGAACATTAAAGCACTCATATTTATAAATTGTGGATTCCAAACTCTTCGTGTTCTGTGACCTTCCTTTACTAATCAGGACATAACTCTATCATTTCAACTCCGATTAAGGTGATTTTGGTGTCTATGTAAAGATAAGACAATAATCTACAACTTATATTTTTACCATAGTTTCTAATTCCTTACAAAGTAGTCCCAAAAATTCAAACACTAAAGGTACTCATATTTACAAATTCTGGATTCCAGACTCTTCATGTTCTGTGACCTCGGCTTACTTATTGGGTCATATCTCTCTCATATTGAGTCCAAATTAGGTGATTTCAGAGCCTATAAGTTCGTGAGACATATATCTACAATTATTATGTTGATAATTTCTTTAAAATCGTTACCAATTTTGCCCAGAAATTTGAAATAACCAGAACAGAGAAATCCACATAATATACAGCCCACATGTTGCACAATTTCACATTTAATCACTTGTAAAACATAGAAATTGCATCAAAAATTTGTGAAGAGTAGGTGTTAAGCCTACCTTAACAAGCTTCCTAAACTTTAAATACCAATTTATCACCACCAAAACCTACATCCTTAACTTGATTTAGGATCCATTGAAGAAAAGATGATTATATAAGAATTTGGATCAAGAAAACCTACCTTGATTCTCTCCTCTTGCACTTTCTCACTCTTTTTTCTCTCTCTTCTTCCTCTCTCTTCTTCTTGTTCTCTCCCTTCTGAATTTTTTCTGATCACTCCCCCTCCCCTTTGATAGTCAAAACCATCATCATCACTCAAGTGTTTTAAAAATACTTCTAGCCTACCAATCAAGTGTTTTTAAAATTCTTCTAGCCTACCACTGAAGTGTTTTAGAAATCCTTCTAGCCTACCACTCAAGTGTTTTAGAAAAACTTCTAGCCTACCACTCAAGTGTTTTAGAAACATTTCCAGCCTACCATTTAAGTGTTTTAGAAACACTTCCATGCTACTTGGTTGGAATTACCAAAATGCCATTCTACCAAAAATCGTATAAATACTGAAAATCGTATAAATACCAAAATACCACTTTAAAGTATTTACAACATTACTAGTCTATTGAAATTACATAATTGTCACTCTCTAAAAGCAGTACAATACGACCCTTACATTAAAGATTACGTAAATACCCATTAGTATTTTTTGGGAAAAATCAGGGATGTTACAGTTTGGTCCTGTAGCTCCATGATCAACTAGATGTCATACTCTCTGGGTGAGCCTACGTTGTTTTCAAGGCTCACAATGTTTAAATTATTATGTATTTGTAATCTAGAGTATGCTCTAAACGCCATAGGCAGGATCCCTACTTCTGCTATAATATATATTAATATAGACCTGGAATGTATGTTTGGATATACTGAAAAACTTGTGAATGTATATGATTATCCCTATCATGTGGTTTAATTGAAGCATGTATGTATTAAATTAAGAGTACATTTATTTACGATTCATGACAATCGCGTTTTTATAAAATGGGGGCGTGACACTAGACTTCCAATCCTTTAAGATAGTAGAAGCAGATGCTTAAGATATAGGTTATGGAGGAATATTAAAGCAAAAAAGCCCAGGATCCAATAGTGAACAAATATTTCATTTCCATTCAGGAGCTTGGAACACTACCCAACAAAAATATAATACCATCAAAAAAGAATTTACATCAATATTTTTTTGCATTAACAAATTTTAAGATGATTTGATTAATCAAAAATTTCTTTTGAGGATTGATTGTCAATCTACAAAAAGGATTTTAGAAAAGGATGTCAAAAATATGGTTTCAAAATAGATTTTTACACTCTATCAAGCAATTTTATCATGTTTTGATTTCAATATTACCTTCATCAAAGGATAAAATAATTGTCTTCAAGATTTCTTAATAAGAGAATTTTTACAAGGAAAATGAGACCCTCAAGGAAAGCTCCCCAAAGATCACAAACACCACAAAGTACAAAATTTTAACTGTTCAAGACTATATACAATAGTTGTCGACACCAACAACATTTCCAAAATCACCCACTCAAAAGGATTTAGATCCATCAAAATACTATGCAAAAACAACAGCACAAAACATTCAAAGTGATTTGGAAATCTTTTCACCAAATTATATTACCAAAGAAAAATATCAAATGGTTATCTCCTTGGAACCAGACCAAATCAAAGACCATGTAGCTGAATCAACAATGATAATTTTGCCCATAACACAAAAATCAAGACAATGGAATTTTTTGCCCCACTCTCTTCACAAAACCAGAACTTTCTATGAATTGATTTTGATTCAAACAAAGTTGGTACTCATATCTCACCGACAAGGAGAAGATGGAAACGTCTTTTCACAATTACAATTTTTTAAAATTTTATCAAAAGAAGACTGGAATCAATATCCCTTTACAGAAAAGAAATTTATAATACCTTTCCAGCCTCCTTCTTTTTCTTATTGGGATTATGTGGATGCCTAGTATAATACATTATCTTATCAAAATTTCTAGCATTCATGGTTTATTGAATGGTTTGAATTATTTGGACCAATAAAAAGAATCCTTCCAATTCCCATACAAGAAGCATTCAACTTTTTCAAAGTTTCTTCAACCTTTTATCCTAGAATTCAAGCCTTTCTTTTTCTTTGTATACCTTAAAGTGCCTTGGATCATGTCATGGGATTATGGTATAGAAACAAAAGCATCTAATGTAGCTATCAAATATATAGTCTGCTACATTAGTATTAAATGGTGGGCTAAGTATGATTTGAAGTTCTGCACCATGGAACATATCAAAACCTGGATACAAAGGAATCCTACTTTTGTACACTAGGAAAAACTAAAAACTCGGGAGAATCAACAATTTCTTATTGAGAAAACAAAACATATGGACCAATTAGCCACAATCAAAGATCCTAAAGCATGGAATCAAAAGCTATAAGAGATCATGTCATGTTCCTCTTCCCACAAAGGTTCTGTCAAAGGAAAAGACGAATAGATTGAAGAAGTAAGGGATACTGAAGACCCTCGATATCACAATGAAGATAATTGCTTTGGGATAAACATTGGAGCTACCCAAGAACTAGACTTCAGCAATGATTTCTAAACAAGACATAAAGACTCCACTCAATCGAAAGCTACCACTATCAAACAACTCAAAAGGAGATTCTTTAACAAAGTGTTCCACCTGTCAATACAAATCGGACACTTGCCAGAAAACATAAGTTACTTTTGCTACTTTCCAAAAAGGAAAAGTAAGATGCTTGACAACATTTACTTTTTAACAAAGCAAAAGCAGAAAAGAAAAGATGTCTGACACAAAGCACCGCTAGCACAAAAGATGGAATAATGAAGACACGAAATTTATCCCAGACTTCATTTCTTGTTAAGTCCGCCATACACTATAAATAGATGGACTCTCCCCATTACAAAGCAGAAGTTTTTACTTGTAAGAAAAATCAGATTCTCATTCTCTAACCTCTTACTTTTAAAAGCTTTATGTACAAATTGATCTTCAGATCAACAACCTTTGTAAGTATTTCAATATAAAAAAATATTTTATAACTTTTCAATATCATATCTCTATTTATTTTATATAAATTTGTTTTGCTAGTATTGCCATACTGGGATGGTTTTCTTTGTATTCATTCTGCATCCTTTAGGCTGCATCGATCCTTTATCCGCATTTGATATCAGAGCCTGTATCGATAGGTTGTTATAAAGGCTAATCCTTCACTTGTCATAGTATTGTTTATTTGACCATAAATTAAATTAGTATATAGTATTATAGATCCATATTTTACTTTAAGAGCATTTTTTACTCTTTCAGCAAACAACCTAGGAAGTCCAAATATATATCTCTCCTTCCAATAAGTTGTATAACCATTAGGTCTTTGACAGACTAAAGGGACAAAATTATCCTTGTACCACCTAAAATTTGATAATTTTAGGAATCTTATTTTTTGTAATATTGATAATTGTCTATTAGTGTATTCTTGTGGTTGTCCTACAAGGTGTGCTACTATTGCGTACATCAATGTTTTGCGACAAATAGACACTAAGTTTACTTGTCGTATTGCATTAGTTTTTGGTCTCATTACACTGATTATTATTTTTTTATCTGTTATTATATTATCCCATCATCCTTTTAGGGCTCTAGTAAACCCAAGGTCTAGTACATCTAATATCCTAGAATCTTCCATGTTTTTGACTCTATAAGCAGATATTGTCATACACATTTGTTGTACAATATTGAGGATTTCTTGTTCACTTATACCATCTATATTCCATTCTATGATTCATGTTCTAGTAAACATAGCTTGGACATGTTGATTCCTTTCTTCATACTGAAAATTAGGAATTGAAGGTTTTTGATAATAATTTTTTGTTGTTGAGGTCTAGGCTCTTGTTGGTGTTGATTTTTTAATTCTTTATATTAAATTTTTAGAAGAATCATCTTTGTTTATTGCATTAATTTTTGAAGATTTTTCCTTTTCTTTTTCAAATAATTTTCCTATTTTTTTGAGTTAATTAAGATATTAAATCTTTGTTTGAAAATTTAAATTCTGATGCATTTTTTCTTAAAATTGGCTTATGTTTATATATAGGCCTTATTGAGTCATTTTCTTGTTTTTGATCAAGGGGTTTTGCAAATAATTTTATGGGCTTGTTATATAAATTTAAATCAGTTATTGTTGTTTGTTGGGAAGTTGAAGTTTTTTCTTCTATCTTTTGTTGATTAATTAAATTATCTTGTTTATTTTCTACTCTTCCGAGTTGTTGACTCATTGTGACAAGTAATTGATTTGTATAAATGTTTTGATTTTGAATGTTGGACACATCTTTTTTAATAGTGGGTTCATTCAAATTTGTAGAACCTATTATTTTGAAAGGTGAGGCAATTACATCATAATTTCCTACTTTAATAGCTATTTTTGTAGGCGATCGATGGACTAATTCTACAGGTATTGCTTTTGGACTTGTTGGAATCCAAGTTTGTGATACCTTTTGAGTAACAATTAAACTTGGATGGTTCTCACTAAAAGGATCAAATATTTAATTATTGAAAGTGTATTGACTTAACCATTTAAAAAATGGGATTTCCATTTTTAATTGGTTCATTATGTCATAATATTATGTTGGAATATCATTTTGTTGTTCTTCTCTGAAATTGGTGAAAAACCAATCTCGTTTTATTATATTTTCTAGTGACATAAATTCTTTTCGAATTAAGTCTTTGTTAATTTGAAATTCTTCTTTTTTTATCATCATTATTTGATGTCTTGTTGGTGATTGTTGATTATCAAATCTTTGTTCTAGATTAGTTTGAGTTTCTTCAAGAGACTTTTCTGATCTAGTATCTTGTATATTTTGCCTAGGTATTTGATTTACTTCATACAAAGATCTAGGTATTTGTGGCATAAAATTTACTCCTCTAAGGTTGACATTAGGTATTGTTTGTGTTACAGGAGTTAATATTCTACTAGAATCTAAAGAAGTTCTAGTTGTTTCAAATCCTATTCTTGTCACAGAATCAGATAGTTTAGTTATCTTGACTAAGCTGCTTCTGTTTCTTAAGGGTCTCAAATAGGCTTCACCATCTCGTGTTACATAGGTGAATTCTATTGTTGTAGTTTCTTGTGATGAAGGAGATATTGCATCAGGTAGTCTCTGCATTTCAAGAAAAGTGACTTTATCATGTCTAAGTCTTCTTGGAGTTATAATATTTTCTTTCCTAGAGTTGGCATCAAATGTCACAGTTTCTGTTATAGGTGATTCCCTAAGGGCACCTATGTTCCGATTTGTTTCTGTTACTTTAAAACATAATTTGTATAAAATATTGATAGTAGAAACTCCTTGTTTTACCTCTCTATTAGCTTGGATAACATCTAAGGTTAAGCATCCACAAGTTTCAGAATCAATCAATCTTATTGTACAAATTGGAAAACAATTAAAATAAGCTGGTCCATTATGGAGGTTTGTTTCCATAGCGGCAACTATTCATACATCAAACTTTGTTCTTCTCTTATCCCTTATGGCTAAGAGTACAGGTTTATTTATTCCTATCCTATGCAAAGGTTTAGCTACAACTTGCACGAATCCTATGTTCATATAGTTATAATTTCTTTTTGTATTTTTGAATCATTTCTTGTGTTACCAAAGGTATACTGTGTGTTTCTTCACTGATTTCTACATCGGCTTCTATTGTTTTTTCAACTCTTGAAAAGCTAAAATCAAAGGTATTCCTAAGATATACTTGGGATTCTTTAAATCTTGGTATTGAAAAGTTTTGTAGATTTCTCTCTTCATACATGATTTCATCCTCATGCATGTTTACTACATTACTATTACTTATTGTTTCTCTTGTTCTTTCCATTTCATTTGCATAACTTGAAGAAGATCCATCACTTCTCCGAGATAGCATCCTAACCAATCTATTGGCTATTATCCTATATAGACATTGACGTTCTAACTATTCAGGTTTTAACTACTGGCAGTAGATAATCCAATGGTCTCACTAACCCGTGGGTTTTACAGCCATGTCCGCCTAGTTCCAACGCAGCTTCAACCTTAAACTTAGAAAATCAAGGTTTTCTATAGATAGAACACCCTATTGATACAGGCTTTGATACCAGATGCAGATAAAGGATCGATACAGCCTAAAGGATGCATAATGAATGCAAAGAAAACTAACCCAGTATGGCAATACTGGCACAACAAGTTTATATAAAATAAACAGAGATATGATATTGAAAAGTTATAAAATATTTTTTTATATTGAAATAGTTACAAAGGTTGTTGATCTGAAGATCAATTTGTACATAAAGTTTTTAAAAGTAAGAGGTTGGAGAATAAGACTCTGATTTTTCTTACAAGAAAAAACTTTTGCTTTGTAATGGGAAGAGTCCGTCCATTTATAGTGTATGGCAGACTTAACAAGGAATGAAGTCTGGGATAAATATTGTGTCTTCATTATTACATCTTTTGTGCTAGCAGTGCTTCTTGTTAGACATCTTTGCTATTCCAGAATGCCAAATTTTGCCGACCGAGCTCTTGAATGCTAAATTTTGCTATTCCAGAGTCATTTCCTAGGTTTTGGAACCTTTCAAACTTGTTTTTGAGGTTTATTTAGTCAAATTTGACTTAAAAAGGTACATTTTGAGGTTTTCCAACTTAAAACCCTTACCCTGTAAATAGATAATACTTACTATAACTTACCTTATGCTATTCTTGAACTATAAATGTGAACCTAATCCAGCATATGAGTTTATTTTTATTATTTGATGTTGAGAATGGTTTATATTATCATAATTGATTACTAACTGGTATAAGTTTAAGAATAGTATCGCTTAAATATTGATTTCAAAATTCTTTGAACATGTGATTGCATCCACAACTTTGGGAAGAATACACCTTTGTAAAAGTGACATTGATACATATATATATATATATATATATATATATATATATATATATATATATATATATATATATATACACATACTTTAATTAGAAATCTCTGATAAGGAAATTGATTTTGAATAGTATTTTTGATTCTGAATGACAACATATTTTATGCAATTATTTTCTGTGGAGAAATCCTATTCAGAAACACTGTTTACTAGCAGTAGGAGATGTTAACCTTGGTGCACCTTAAAATCTCAACTACCAGGGGTGTTGCTAGCCTCGTGTGACGGCCAACACACGGGATATGTTCTGTGAAAGAAAGTAGGATGCCTCATATTATTAGGCAAAATGCTGACCATCTGATTTGTGATTGTCCTCCCTTGCTGTATGCTTGGGATTAAATAATTGTTCTAATTAGGATTCCTCGTAAACTTCAAAGTTTGTACAATGAAGAACATGTGAAACTTTTTATTGTGAAACCTTTTATGAGCATGTTGCATTGTATTTACTTTTAAGTTTCATATTACCTCTTTATTGAGAATATTGAAAATATGGTTATCTATGGATGTACTTTTGATCTATATTTTTAATTTGAAGAAAAAATGACAATTTTATCATATAGGTGCATCCATATATTGACCTAGAAGATCATAGTAGGTTTTATCTACTCATTGAGTTTTCAAACTCACTACACGATATCTTTATATTTTTTATATAAAAATATAAAGTCTGGTCCTTCTCCTTTAGATAGGTGACCATCTAGGCAACTTATTTTCTGGGTGAACCTACTTTCTTCCAAGGCTCACAACTTTTTGGTTTATAATGTATTTTTTAATCTAGAGGCAGGATCCTTGCTTCTGCTATAATATGGATGTATAGATTTGGCATGTATATATGGTGTTACTTATAGGCTTATGAATATATGCTTTTGGTTCTGTTAAATCTGTTATATTATATTTTGGATGGTTATATGGAATATGTTATGAATAAAGATTTTGTTAATTGGGGGCATGACAAATTGGTATCAGAGCCTTAGGTTTCCATGTGGTTTTCGAAGCAATGTATTCTTTAATATGACCTTGAGTATGGATATGAGCTGGACTTATTTATACTCTAGTTGTTGCTAAAGTATTTTATAGGATGTCAATTTTCTTTTTATTTCTAGTTTGTTAAATTTCCTAGTATAAGGTTAATTGAATATTGTGATATCTTAAAAGGTGTTTGGTTTTGTATAGTTTATGATGCCGCCAAGAATTAAAGTAGTTGTTAGATGTGCTGGAGATCATGCACCCTCTATAGAAGCGTCGGCATAATCTACAATTCTAGTATAAAGAAACCATGGTAGAGGCTGGCCTAGAGGAAAAAGTAGAGGACGTGCACGAGGTATTAGAATCTTAAGACATGATGGACAAGGTTATGTACCTAATAAAGTTCCTGAGGAGAAAGTAGAACCTTCCCAAGAGCCATATGATAGAATAGTTGAGATAATGGCTGGTATGCATAGAAGTTTAGAGACACCAGCTAGGTTGATAGTATAATAAGTTAAAAGAGATCATCCAGAGCTAGTGAGTGCTTTTTTAGTTTAGGAACAAGTAATACCAATTGAACATGAGGATAGATTTGTAAGGATTGAGGTGACACTGCTACAATCCCTGAAGTTAAAATCAAATACTTTTACTGGATTAAATATTCATGAGGACCCACATATATTTATTGACGCTATGGGGTGCTCTGGTAGAATATCTATTGAGTTAGTGTCTTTTTAGCTTTTGGATGTAGCTCAAGTCTAGTTTGAGACTCTAATGCAAGGAAGAGCAGTTACCTCTCCATCGATGGAGTAGGGAGAATGTAAGGAAGTATTTATGGGTCAATTTCTACCTGAAAGTGAAAGGAATGGGCGTGCCAGAGAATTTAAATAATTGAAACATACGCCAAATATGATAGTTTCTAAATATGATATCTGTTTCACTTGATTGTTTAGATATGCATCCTATTTGGTTCTGACTGAAAGAGATAGAATTAAGAGATTTGTTTCGGGATTAATACGTCCATTATTCAAGTCAATGGGTCTCCAAATTAATCATTTCCCAACTTATGCAGCAGTTGTGGATTATGCTAGAACGATGGAAATACGAGAGTTAGTAGAGATAGAGTCTGAAAAAAAGTAAGAGAGATAGATATAATAGCATCTATGTTGGTTATAATCCTAATGTAAAAGGACCAAGAGTTCAAAATCTAAAATGTATAACTCATGCAGAATTCGGTAGCTCTAGCCAGGCATCAGTCAATATTAGTAAGCAAATAATGATTCAGAGAGATATGAGACCCACTAGACAACATGACTCAAGATTGATTCCACTATGTCCCATTTATGGTAGGCCCCATACTGAATATTTTCATAGAGAAACATGTGCATGTTTTATGTGTGGACAAGTAAGACATATGGTAAATAATTACCCACAATTACGAAGTTTAAGTCAAGTATCAGTATAGCTAGCTTTACCCCATGTATTTGTACCAGTACAACCAATTAGAGCAGCTTCAAGCCAAGCAGTAGTGGTGGTTTTGATCCGAGAACAAGCTCGAGTCTTTGCCCTAACACGACAGGATGTTTAGGCCTCAAATGCATTGATGACAGGTACATTATTAATATGTTCCCATAAAGCATATGTATTGTTTGACCCTAGTTCTACTCATTATTATATATCACCATGTTTTGCTAAGCAATTGGGTAGAGATTCTACTAACTTACATTGTTCTTTTATTGTTGATATCCCATTAGGAGAATTTTTGCTAATGAATGATGTGTATAAGTCATGTAAGATTTTAATAGCGTATAAAGAAACTCTTGTGGATTTGATAGTTCTAGATATGGTATACTTTGATGTAATATTGAGAATGGATTGGTTGGCATCATGCCATGTCACTTTGGACTGTTACCTTAAGGTTATTAAATTTAATATTTTCAGAGAATCTCATTTCTTGATACAAGGAGACCATAGTGAGGTACTTAGTATATTTGACAGTGGTCAAAGATGTTGATATAAAGTATACCAGTGTAGAGTAGGTTCTAGTGGTTAGAGAATTCCCTGATATGTTCCTTGAGGAATTGCTAGGATTACCACTAAAATGAGAAATTGAATTCGATATTGATTTACTTCTTGGAACCCAACTGGTATCTATACCCCCATATAGAATGGTATCTACTGAACTTGATAAAAGGGAAATATGAATGTTTAATGGTTATATTTTATCCCCTAATTAATAGTAAACTTGTGATTATTTCCCTACTTTTGGTTATGCTTTGCTTTGGATACTGCTTTGTTTGTTTAATGTTTGTAAGTGAGCAAAAGAGGCAAAGAAGCAAGGGAAAACAATCATGTGAGGAGCCATATGGACTTAGAATATGCTGAGGAGGAAGCAAGGAGGCAACCTAGAAGAAATTGGCAAGAAATGAGTTTGCTAGCCCAAAACACAGCTAGGCAGTGCTTGATTTTGCAAGAAGCAAATAACATATTTTCTCCCAAATTTCCAGCACGAAGCACGGTCGTGCTTCGTGCCCGTACACTTCGTATTTTTTATGGTTTTCAATAGTCAAAGTGATATATATTGAGGGGGAAACGAAGCCAAGAAAAAAGGAGACTCATACACACATCTTAGACTTAGTTTTAGGCTTAGGAAACACCATTTGATTAGGTCTAGAGTAGAATCAATTGTTTAATTTATGTTCTTAGAGTAGAATTTACAACAATTCAAGTTTGTATTCCTATTTCATCTACTGAATCTAGGTTTTATCTTTCTACTTTACTTCCATCTCTACTTCTACTTTTCTCTCTTGGTTTATATTGAACTATTATGATTTACTTAAATATGATTTTGGTTTCTGTTTCTATTATGCTTGAGTAGATTTGATCTAGGGTTTTGATAAACCCACTTATGGTATGATGATACTGAATTATTAAGTTGAATGTTGGAACCCTAATTGTGATTACTTCTAGATTAATTAGGATTAACTATTATGCGCATGTTTAAGAGTTGATAGAATGCCTGATCACCAATCTATCATGTCTTAGGTTATTAACTGATGAAATGAAAGGCGAAAGTTAATACCAGAACTTAATAGTTAATTAGAGATATCTTAATCACGAAATTAGTTTAAGGTTTTCTAGGAATTGAATAGATTAGTGGGCATGAGAAAACCGATTAATTGCATTCAATGGTTGGCATAGAACTTAATGGACTTAGGTTGAACTAAGAACCACGAAAGTAGGCAATTGGATTAACCTAGGTATGATTAGTAACGCTTGAAAGAAGTTATTAGTTAATTAAGGCTAAACCATTCCTAATTACCTAGAAATTGCAATTAGAGGTACATATTGCATGTTGAATATCATAAGTGTAGCAAACCCTAACCCTAGGCGTTCGTTAATTGAATTACTTATTTACTTAATTGTGACACACTCTCTCATCGAATTGCATTGATTTAGATAGCTTGTTTTGTATAATTCTAGTAATTGACCAATGTTCTTTGTGGGATATAATCCGTACTCGTCGAACTAGCTACAACTATGCCGTGCGCTTGCAGTTATTTATAAAACATACACAACAAATTTTTGGCGTTATTGTTGGGGAACAAAAGTGTCAATATTAGATATTTTGCGAATTAGCTAGACTAGATCTTTTTCTTTTAATTTTTTTACATAATTCTATCTTGTTGACTTTTGTTCATTTTTCTTCCTTTATATGTATGTTGCTCTTTTATGCGAAGGGATCGTGAATTCTTCACTGAATTTGACCCGGAGATTGAACGCACCTTACGAAGGAGAAGAAGAAAACAGCAGCAAGATCACCCTGCACCACCTACCACGGCAGACAGAGATAACCGATCTCTTAAGAATTTCACCGCCCCAGATACGTATGGCTTGAATCCCAGTATTGTCAGACCAGTTGTTGAGGCCAACAACTTTGAGTTGAAGCCTTCTCTTCTACAGATGGTTCAGCAAAATTAATTTGGAAGGTCGCCTACTGAAGAACCCAATCTCCATCTTTCCGTGTTTTTAGAATATTGTGACACCTTGAAGCTAAATGAAGTATCCTCTGATGCCATTAGAATGAGATTATTCCCATTCTCTTTAAGGGACAAAACATGTGCATAGTTGCCATCAGGGTCCATCACTACTTGACAGCAATTATCTCAAGCCTTTTTAGCCAAGTACTTTCCCCCAAGTAAGACAGCCCATCTTAGGAACAAAATCACTACCTTGGCTCAAAAAGATAGTGAGTCTTTGAATATAGCTTGGGAGAGATTTTAAAAACTTCTTAGAATATGTCCACACCATGGGTTGGAAAAGTGGCTCATAGTCCATACATTCTACAATGGGCTAGCATACAGCACCAGAATGTCTATGGATGCTGCAGCAAGAGGAGCCATTATGAATAAAACAGTTGATGAGGCATATGAGCTGATTAAAGATATGGCTCAGAATCATTACGCATGGTCTAGTGAGAGGCAATCAAGGAAACCAGCAGGTATGTATGAAGTAGATGCATTTAATCATCTCACTTCTAAGGTTGATGCATTGTTTCATAAATTAGATAAATTGAGCATCAATGCTATCGGTTCTTCATCTTCATCATGTGAGATTTTTGGATGTGTTGGCCATATGGCCAATGACTGTAAACTTGGAAATTTTGCACCTCAGGATTATGAACAGGTGATTGTGAATAACAACAACAAGAGAAACAATCCCTACAATAACACTTACAATCTAGGCTGGAGAAATTATCTCAATCTCTCATACAAGCCGAATGCAAATTAGCCTCCTTAGAATAACTTCAGGCAACCTTCTGGGTTTCAAAATTAGAGGCCATTCAATCCTCCTCCACAGCCAAAGTCAAATCTGGAGCCTTTAATGAAAAATTTCATCAATACTCAGAGTAAACAGAATGAGGAGTTCAGAGCCTAAAACCACTCTATGAATGAGGCTATAAAAGACCTAGCCTCTAAGGTTGACTCGCTTGCTACCAATAGTAAGATGCTAGAAACTCAGATGGCATAGCAAGCAAGCCTATCTAATAGGAACTTTTATAGACTTTCAAGCCAAACTGAGAACCCTAGAGAGCATTGCAATGTCATTACCTTGAGAAGTGATAAACAGTTGGCTGAATCTAAGAGAAGTGGGGAGGTAAAAGAAGATGAACCTCAGGCTGCATCTGAGAAGAGAAGAGAAGAGAAATTAGAAAAAGAAGAAAAAAAAGGAAGAAGAGCCTAAATATGTGGCTTCCACACCTTGCAAGCCACCAATCCCTTTTCCTCAAAGATTGGTCAAGGCTAAATTAGAGAAGTAGTTTGGGAGGTTTTTGGATGTTTTAAATAAGTTGAATATCAATATCTCATTCCTAGAAGCCATCTCCCAAATGCCATCATATACGATGTTCTTGAAAGAAATCCTGTCAAACAAGAGGAAAATTAAAGAGCATGTTGTTGTGGCATTGACAGAGGGATCTAGTGCTTTAATTCAAAATAAACTGCCACAAAAACTCAAAGATCCCGGAAGCTTTTTCATACCTTGTTCCATTGGAGAAATGAAGATTGAAAGAGCTCTATGTAACTTTGGAGCAAGTGTGAACCTCATGCCTATTATAGTTTGCAAGAAGCTTCAAATGGGTGATTTGAAGCCTACCACTCTTTCTCTTCATTTTGCTGACCGATCCATTAAGCATCCAGTAGGTATATTAGAGGATGTTCCTTTAAAGGTGAGTAAGTTTTATATACCTGTTAATTTTGTAATTTTAGAGATGGAGGAAGATGACAAAATTCCTATCATTCTTAGAAGGCCTTTCCTAGCCACAACTGTTGCAAACATTAATGTAAAAGATGGAAAGCTTTCTTTGAATGTAAGGGATGAAAAAGTAGAACTTAATTTGAATGATACTATGAACCCCATCTCTAAATGAATCTTGTTGTATGATTAGCTTACTTGAACTAAATATGAATGATTATATTATGAATATTTGTTCAACTCACACACCTGATTTATGCTTTGTGGAAAGCTCTGTTGCTTATGTTAAATAAGGGTCAAAAAGCAAGAAATTGAGGAGGAAGTTAAAGATATGAAAGTAGAACCTAAGCCACCTCCTCTCAACCTCAACAAAGCAAAGGAGAAAGGGAATGAGACAAGAAGATCTTTGAAGGCTATTGGGCAAAGCCTTAAGCACCATGCTAAGAGGCAATGGATTAAAAATAGGGTTATCCAAACTCTCTTAAAGCTTCCTTGAGTGGAAAGCATGCCAAAGAGTCAAGCTAATAACTTTAAACAAGTACTTTGTGGGAGGCAAAGCAATTTTAATTTTTAAGCTTCTTTTTTATAAGTTTCATTGCTTTTAGTTCTATTTTTATCTTTAGTTTTAGTTGATTTCTTAGGTTAGGAATTTAAGAGTTTTTTTGATTTTTTTTGTAGGTCATAATTTTCATGTCCAAGAGTGAAGAAAGTAATAATTTTGAGGAAAAATTAAATCAGAGCAAAAAACTGAGGTAAATTTCGAAGAAAAGTGAGTTCCAGCACCAAACACGGCTAGGCCGTGTCACAAAGCATGGCCTAGCCTCAAGCACAGGCAAAAAAAATTACAAATTTGGTGACTCCAGCACCAAACACGGGAAGGTCATGTCTCCAACCACAGTCGTGCCCTATACCCAACCACAACACACCCTTCTTGTGCTAGCAAACACGGGATAAATCCAAGAAATTTGGACTCCAACGCTAAGCACGGCTGTGCCGTGTCTCCAACCATGGTTGTGCTTAGAGTCCCAGGTGCAAGCACACACTGCCCATGTGGCTTAACACGAGCCTTTTCTTGGGAAATTCAGAATCCAGCCGAAGCACGGGTGGGCTATTTTGAGAAGCACGACCATATTTCAAGCCCAAGTAAGTTTTTCTTCAGTTTTTCTTTCCTTTTCATCCCATGTTCAGTCTTCTTCATTCCCATGCTTCTTCCTCCCTCTTGCCCGTGCCTTACCCAGCCATTCCCGTGTCCATCTCCACCATTCTTCCATTTCCCTCAACCCAAATACCTTTTTTCGTGCTCTTCCTTCCCTTTCATCTCTGCTACCCGTGCCCTAACCAAGATCTCCCTCTCCCTCTCAGTCTCTTCACTTCTCCCATTATCCCCTAAACCCGTACTCATCCTCCCGTGCCCAACCCCAGCTTTCCCAAACCCATAAAATCTCCCTTGCACACCAGCTTTCCCGTGCTAGCCTAAACACACCTAGCAATTTCTCCATTAACCTGAATTCCCCTGCACCAACAAATTCCTAGCCAACCCAAGCCCATCTAAGCCAGTACACATACCTTCCCAAAATCCTGAAAATCCCCTTCCCATACACTGGACTCCATAAATTGATGTTGGATCTCCATCATGCTTCAAACCCAAGTAATTCTAATTATCTAAACTTGTGGTTTATTATCTAGATTGGAATTTCCTGCTTGTTGGCATTGTTGGACTGCTTTACTTTTCTGAATTGGAATTCCCTACCCATTATTAGACTTGCTGGATGGTTTATCTGCATGAGTTTGGTTAGACTGGTTTAGGCAAAAATTCTGTAGAATTAGAGATGCATAAGTGCTAAAATTTTCTGATTTTGCATTGCCAAGTTTGCTGGAAAGTTTCATTTTGAGATTAATGCAATACTCCTAAAGCTTTGGTTCTGAATTTATGGTTTATGCTTAGCTGAATGGATGTATTTAGGAATACATGCTCTGCATGCTGAAAACTTTCTTGAAAGCTCATGAATTCCAAATATTGACTTGGTGCATTTACTTAGTTTAGATATTGTGGCCTCTTGCCCTGGTCATTGTTTGTTTTTCCTATTGCACTAGATTTTGGCAAAAATTCTTCAAAATTTGGAATGCCTAATTACTGAATTATTTGGTTGTTGTTTGTTTGCACTTTGGGATAAAACTTTACTGAATTTTTTGAGTAGTCTGTATGTGGATTTGTTGGTTGCTGCTATCTGTTCATCTGCATTTAATTTGGCTTGAATTTTATTATTTCCTCTACACTTGGATTTACATGGTGCATTGCTCTTGGCCAATTTAAATTAATCACAATCTGTCTAATTTGGAACTGAAAACTTTGGACTTCAATTGACTTTAGGAATTTAGTTGAATTGGCATTGTTTAGTATTCATTATTCCTTAAGAATTTTTCATTGATCTGAATCTTGCCTTGAATATTGACTGGATTTAGCTATATTAGGACCTATATACTGTGCTGTTAAATTGTTCATCTGCCATTATCTGGTTTGAATGAAATTTTTTTTGAATCCCCAAAAGAGTCAGAATCCTCCACTTCCTCCTCCAAAAGACCAGTAAGCAAGTAAGTATTACTTTTTCCATTGTACATACTTTCATTGTTACTGAAATTGAGGACAATGTCAAATTTAAGCATGGGGGAGTAGACTTTCCGCTTGTGGTTTTCACTAATTGAATTATTTGTCCTTGTTGGCTGAATATCTCTGGTTTCTTTGCATAATCACAAAGTTTGAATTTTGATGTTTGTGTGTTTTGCTTGAGGACAAGCAAAAGATTAAATTTGGGGGTATTTGATGAATGAGTTTTGTACTCATAAATTAAATATTTCTATCTAATCTTTTTACCTTAATTAATTATTTATCTCCCTTATTTGTCTTTAGTTTTGTGTATTTTTATAGATAAAGAGAAGAATAGGAAATTGACTCAATTGGAGGAATCAAAGCCAAATTGTGATTCTTTAGAAATGATGTCTATAAATCAAGCAGACAAAATAAATTCATTAAGGATGACAGAGTAAGGAGCATTATCTTTTTGTCTCTTGAGACACATCCTAATGGATATATGCATCCATTCAATCTTGATTTATGACCACATTTCTAAAAGAATTTAAACATAAAGATTCAAGGCAAAACACTCAATGTTAAAAATTTGTTTGCTGCTTGTTTTTCAACTTGATCTTACTACATTATTTTGGCCGTATCTCACAAAATACGTATATATTATGTACGAAATTTGGTAGATGAATAGCTGACATAATTTCATACAACTTTCATGTTTATGTAATCAGCAAATTCAGATATCCAAAGGGCCAAAATTGGGCTAGAACATAACATGTTTACTGTTGCAGTCCAGTCCAACCTTACTGTAGTATTTGGGCCATATTTCTGCAAATACATATTTAATGGACACGAAATTGTGTAGGTGAATAGAAGATAAAATGTTTTACAACTTTTATGTTCAAGTGGTCAGCAAATTCGGACACTAAAAGGGCCAAAATTGGGCTAGAACTGAGCATGTTTACTGTTGCAGTCCAGCCTGACCTTGCTATAGTGTGTTGGCCATAAATCACAAAATACGTGGCCAATATTTGTCTACCTTATATGGATGGAAAGATAATGAAAATATATACAACTCTTATGTTGATTGGATGAGCAGATTCGGTGTCTATCAAGGCGATATATTATGATGACGTTCGGGGCAGATAATGCAACACTATTGTCAACTTTAGTGCAATTTGCTACCCACCATTTTTGTCACCTACTTCCCTTGTTTTGTCTATAAATAGAGACATATTGTGAGCTAAAGGAGGGGAGAAATGCTGAAGAGGGAGCTTGGGAAATCTTTGTGGAAGTTCTAAGTGTTTGTAATCCTTTTATCTCTTTATACATTTTGTATCTTTACTTTCTTTCATAAGTTTTATCATGCTTCTTCATCTTTCATTTTGTTTTCTTACCTTGATTATGGAGAACTAATCTCCTAATGCTAAGGTGAAAGGGTGAAACTCTTGGTATAAAAATAATAATTTATCTAACTCTTAATTTTAATGTTTATACTTGATGTTGTATTTATCTTCTTATTTATTTTCTTGTTATTTACTTTCTTAGAGGATGGCTTTGTTGCCCCTCTGTATTTATTTTTTGCCTTTCTATTATTTACTTTTGTGTTATTTACTTTCTTAGAGGATGGCTTTGTTGCCCCTCTGTATTTATTTTTTGTTATTATTTTCTTATTATTTTTCTTCTGAGAGGACGGCTCTGTCGCCTCTCTGTTATTTATTTTCTGCACATTTATTATTTACTTTTTTAGATGATGGCTTTGTTGCCCCTCTGTATTTATTTTTTATGTTATTATTTTCTTATTATTTTTCTTCTGAGAGGACGGCTTTGTCGCCTCTCTGTTATTTATTTTCTGCACTTTTATTATTTACTTTCTTGTTATTTACTTTTTAGAGGATGGCTTTGTTGCCCCTCTGTTATTTATTTTCTGCACTTTTTGTATTTATTTTCTTGTTATTTACTTTCTTAGATGATGGTTTTATTGCCCCTCTGTTATTTATTTTCTGCACTTTTTGTATTTATTTTCTTGTTATTTCTTTTCTCAATGGATGGTTTTACCGCCTACTTTATATTATTATTATTGACTTTTTTTGTATATTTTTATTTTAAATTTTGTAAAGTGCAGATCTTGATACATTGTAGACAATCGTTGGCACAATAAATACTTGAATTATTCTTGATTTATTGTAAACAATATGATTGGCACGATGTATACTTGAATCCATTTTACAAAAGTTATTTACTATTAGTAATAGAATAAAAGAAGGCAAATACACTTCATCTATAAACCAAAGCGCGTTTAATGTAATATCTTCCGAATGGAACCTCATTTATGTGAAGATTCCATTTGAGTAATAAAAGAGTTAAAATTTATTATTATTTGATGTACCAAGAGTGGATCCCCTAACCTTAGCATGTTTCTTACTTTGAACACATTCATATTTAATTTTAGTATTTTAGTTCTTTGTTCAGTACTCTTCTCGCAAAACAAACATTCTGGCAACTAGGTTAGAAATATTTATTTTGGATCTGAATTAAATTTTCTCAATTGGCAATCCTCGTGGGATCGACCTTGCATACCACTAAATCTATACTCCAATAGATTCGTGCGCTTACGAGTTTTAATAAAAACAACAATACCTTCCAAGAAGATTTGGGCATGTAGTCAAATCTCAATAATTCTTTTCATCCTCAAACAGATGGACAATTTGAGCGAACCATTCAAATATTAAAAGATATGCTTTAGGTGTCTGTGCTTGATTTTTTTTAAAAATTGGGAAAGATTCTTATCCATGGCTGAATTTGCTTATAACAATAGCAATCAAGCTAGTATACAAATCGTCCCTTTTGAGATATTATATGGAAGATGTTGTCGTTCTTTAATCAAATGGTTTGAACTGGGAGAAGCTAAGATTTTAGGGTCTAATCTAGTATAAGATGCACTTAATAAAGTAAAGTTAATTAAGGAAAAATTATTAACAGCTCAAAGTAGACAGAAAGCTTATGTTGATAACCGACGTCGACCCTTGGAATTTGCCATGGATGAACATGTCTTTTTGAAAATTTCTCTTATGGAAGGGGTAGTGAGATTTGGGAAAAGAGGAAAATTAAGTCCACGATACATAAGTCTATTTGAAATTCTTGATAGGATCAGCCCAATAGCTTATGTTTGGCTTTGCCACCTAAATTGAGTAATGTCCATCCAATCTTTCATATGGCTATGCTACGAAAGTATTTACCAGATCCTACGCATGCTATTCAGTGCCCACATATTCAGTTAGATGAAGATTTAACTTATGAGAAACAACTAGTGACAAAAGTGGACAAACAAGTAAATAAATTGCATTCAAAAAAATATCTATGGTGAAAATGTTTTGGCAGAATCATTCTTCATAAGAGGCTACTTGGAAAAAAGAGGATGATATGCATGCCAAATACCTAAATATGTTTGAATGATGAGGTTAATATTTATTTGTAATTATAGTAATAAAATTCGATGATCGAATTTCTTAAAGGGAGAAGAATGTAATAGCTCTAAATTAAAGAAAAACCCAAAATAAATGAAAAACTCAAAGTTAAAGAAATTATGAATGTAAGAGAAGATTATGATAAATGGAGATAAGTATCATTGAAAATCTATTTATTTATCACATTGGTTGAAGAATTATACAAATAATATGAGGATTTAAGTTTTAGGGCCAAAATGTAATTTTATAAAAGTTTATGGGTCAAAATGTAAATGACAAAAATTAGCAAGGACCTTCCAAAAATTTAATTTTTATAGAATGGTCCCCCTGACATTATTATGCAATCTACAAAAGGGAGGCATGAAAAAAAATTGCACACCCTATCCAAAATTCATTTTCTCTCACGAAAAACCCTCAAAACTTCTTTCTAAGATCTTGCCACTTTCAGACCTCGAATTTCAACATCACCACTACCATAAGACTTAGAACGAAGAGCTCTACAAACTCATCCGATTGGATTTTGAAAATTTGGCCGAAAATCTACCAAAAAATAGAAGAGAAAACTCCTTTAAAAAGTGAGTTTTGAAACTCCTATTTAGATTTCTTGAAATGCAAAACTAACATCATAGATGGATTTAGGAGGTGAAAAAATTTTGAGATCTCAAAGTTTGGACTCAAATCACCTTTGGAGAAGCCTCACATGCCGCCACATGCTTCCACCCTCCGAGGGCGTGAAACCCATGCATAGCCCCTGTAGGTGGCGCGTGCAGCACATGCATCAATAGCCCTATTGCATTGACCGACGTTGAATGAGCTGCCCGAATGTCAAATTTTGCAATTCTTGAGTTATTTTTTAGGTTTTTGAACTCTCTCAACTAATTTTTAAAGTCTATTTGGTCAAATTTGGCTTGAAAAAATATATTTTGGGGCTGTCCAACTTGGAACCTTTATCCTGTGAGTAGATAATGCTTGATATAACTTACCCAATGCTATTTTTGAACTATAAATGTGAACCTAATCTAGCATATAAGTTTATTTTTATTATTTGATATTGAGAATGGTTTATATTGTTATAATTGATTACTAGCTGATATAAGTTTAAGAATAGTATCGCTTAAATATTGATTTCAAAATTCTTTGAACATGTGATTGCATACACGACTTTGGAAAGAATACACCTTAGTACCAATGACATTGATACACACACACACACACACACACAGATATATATATATATATATATATATATATATATATATATATATATATATATATATATATATATATATATATATATTTATTTATTTATTTATTTATTTATTTGAAAATGAACAAGTGTTACACTTTGATTGAAAAATCTCTGACAAGGAAATTGACTTTGAATAGTATTTCTGATTCTGAATGACAACATATTTTATGCAATTATTTTCTGTTGAAGAATCCTATTCGAAAAAACTGTTTGTTAGCAGTAAGAGATGCTAGTCCTGGTGCTTCAGCTAGCAGAGGTGTTGCTAGCTTTGTGTGACGGCCAACACACTGAATATGTTTTGTGAAGGAGGGATGCCTCCTATTATTAGGCAAAATGTTGACCATCTGATTTGTGATTACCCTCTCTTGCTGTATGCTTAAGATTAAATAATGGTTATGATTAGGAGTTCTCCTAAATTTCAAAGTTTTTACAATGAAGAACATGTGAAACCTTTTATTGTGAAACATTTTATGAGCATGCTGTATTATATTTATTTTTAAGTTTCTTATTACCTCTATTGAAAATATTGAAAATATGGGTCATCTATGGATGTACATCTTATCTATATTTTTACTTTGAAGAAAAAAAAAAATTTATCATATAGGTGCATTCATATATTAACCTAAAAGATTATAGTACGTTTTATCTACTTATTGAGTTGTCAAATTCACTATATGATATCTCTATGTTTTTCAGATAAAAATATAAAGTTTGGCCCTTCCTATTCAGATAGGTGATCATTTAAGCGACTTTTTCTCTGGGTGAGCCTACTTTGCTTCTAGGACTCACAGCTTTTAGTTTATAATGTATTTTGTAATTTAAAGTGTGCTCTAAATACCACAGGTAGGATCTTTGCTTCTATTGTAATATGGATGTATAGACTTAGCATTTATATGTGGTGTTACTTGGAGGCGTATGAATATATGCTTTTGGTTTTATTAAATCTGTTATGTTATATTTGGGATGGTTATATGAAATATGTTATGAATAAAGAATTATGTACCTTAAATTGGGGGCGTGACACCGAAAGGCAAAAAAAATCCAATAATGGAAATATATAGAGGTAATAATGTGGAATTAATGTTTTTTTTTATTGTCTCTATATTGCTTCATATTTTTAACTAATTCTAGATTCAAAAATGGGTGAAACATAATTTTTTGTTTGATTAAGTTGCTAGTTATACGTGGGTTACGAGAACCTCTGTAACAACTCCATTTATGTCATTTTTTTTTAAAATACCATGAAGTTATTACCTCGTTACAACTTAACTCAATATAACATTTATTTAATTTATACAATACTGAGTTGCCATACACACTATTATTTTACAAACTATACACCATTATTTTACAAACATTTGTACAAAGATACATATTAGTTCTAATCATCTATATCGACTATTTCCGGGGACACTGGTTCGGGTGGCACGTCCACCGGAATCTCAGTTACATCTACGACAGTTATATCTGAAATAACTGGAAGTTGCCCAAGGTAGGGCACCTCGATCCAACGTACAGAGATAATAAGTGTCATAGAGAATATCTGCATATTTATTCTTCTGAACATGATATGGAAATATAGTGAGAATTAAATCCCAGTAAGTTCAACAATAAATCATAATTTACCATTATAGTTCATCATGTCATGTTCAGCTGTATAAACTACAGAAAATATCTTTAGGTCACATGAATGAACTTTATCATGCACATGAAAATTATACAGTTATGACATGTATGGCATGAATAACTATTTTTTTCAAATTTCATATGATGGCTATCAACTTATTCTTACTTCAAGATACCCCGGTCAGGGTAAGTATTCTCTACTTTTCGGTACGGGCTTATCTCGCTCCGTCCGACATGGCACACTTTCTCTTTCTTTTCTCATGAATATAATCATAACCGTTGGTAGGGCGTCCCCTACTGGTGCACCACACGGATTGCCATGTGACCGTGCTTATTTCTTTTCTTTTCATATTAATAGCCGAAAATATGATTCCAATAACGAGTATGTTCATTATATTCTCATGCCATAATGTATCAAAACATAATCATTCTCAAAATTCATTGGTAAACTGAAATTATGCCATGAATATAATCATTTTCTAATTTTCACTTTATAAAATATTTCCATGTCAAAATTTCACACTAATACCTCGATAACTGGATAGTAATTGTAGTCTGTAAACAGCGCACCAGGAAAGTTCCCAGAAAAGAGAGGTGGGTCACTAATGGACACGCTTAAGTACCAAGTCTTTCCTTGCCAGAGCTTTCCTTAGACATGCACTTTTCACAAATCACAATTTTTTTTCCAGTAACTAGAATAATTCTTCTCATTTTCTTTATGTCTAGGCATTTAGTCATTTTATTTCTACTTATATCATTTCCACCACATGTTCTTACAAATTTTATAGAGCATTTTTCCTCAAATTGATTTCTATTATTACCTTAAAAATTCATCTAGGGTAGAAAAATATTGAAAATAGGTTTTACTAACTTTTAACACAGCCTTTGCTTACAAAAAAGAGCATAACTCTCTCATTTTAACTCCGATTAAGATGATATTAGTGTCTATGAAAAGCTAAGACAATTATCTAAAACTATTATGCTAATTATATCAACAAAATAGTATGATATTGTGGTGTTATTACTCCTTTAAATTTAGTATTATTTCTTCTCGTTTAGGTTCTGACCTTTACTAACTAATTAGACAATATCTCTCAAATTTGAACTCCAAATTGAGTTATTCCAGTTGGTAAAATTCCATGAGCCATATATCTATAATTGTTATGTTGGCGCGCTATTTTAATTTCCTACAGAATATTCCCAGAAATTCAAAAACTAAAACATTAATAACATACTCTTCCCTGAATAAACATTTTCTGACCTCTGCTTACTAATCGGATCATATCTACCTCATATGAACTCCAAATTGCATAATTCCAGTGGGCATATTTCCATGAGACATAGATATATAAGGTTCATGTTAACCATTTATTTTAATTCTATACAAATAATTCCCAGAAATTAAAATACAAAAGCTGTCCTAACATAATCTTCCCTGATGAACCATTTTTTGACCTTGGCTTACTAATCGGACCATATCTACCACATGTGGACTCCAAATTGAATGCTTCCAGTGGCTACAAATCCATGACATACATATCTTTAATTCTTATGTTAACCATTTATTTTAATTCCCTACCAATAATTCCCAGAAATTAAATTACCGAAGCTATCCTAACATATTCTTCCCTGATGATTCATTTTCTGACCTTTGACTACTAATCAAACCATAGCTACCTCATATGGACTCCAAATGGAATGATTCCAGTGGCTACAAATCCGGGACACATATATCTTTAATTCTTATGTTAACCATTTATTTTAATTCCTTATAGATTGTTCTCAGAAATTAAAATACCGAAACTTAAAATTCTGCCACCCATAGCCATAACCATGCAGAACTATCTACACCAACCTAAGTATTCAAACATACATCACATGCAAGATCAATATGTAACATGATATAGCAACATCATGACCAATCATAAAAGTTCTAAGATCAAAATCTCATATAAATATTATAAGTTTCAAAAGTTTTCTTCAAAAAGAAATATTGTTAAACTTACTTGGAGCACTTAGTCTTCTAGACTTCTCCTTCCTCTTTCTTCCTTTCTTCCTTTCTTCCTCTCCTTTCCTCACTCTACCTTACTTCTATTTTTTTCTCTCCCTCACTTGGACGAAATTCTAATGTTGTAAGGGTGGGTTTTCTTATATAGACCACCAAATAATTCACCTTTCATGATCATGGGTCTACCTTATCACAATTAGGATACACTTTGTTGAATTTTTGGAAAACAAACAACTTATGTTCTTGTCTTCCTCTTCCTTAGTCAAGATATGCATAGGAAAATGAGATTTGTATTTTGAAAATTATGATAATATGTTCTTAAGATATGGGACAAGGTCCCTTTGATTTAGGGATTCATTTCCATTTTCTTTTGTCTTAAACAAGTATGATAAGTTTGCCTTTTTAGGTGGCAAATTTCTAGCCCTTGAATCTCCATTATTTGGTTGATATTATTTGTGTGGGCTATGAATGTTTTGTCCTAATACCATGTATTATCATACCACTTGCTAAAATTATGAGTGTAGGATATAGATGTTTTTGTCCTAAAGCCTTGTATTATCATGCCACTTGCTTAAATGATGAATGTAGAATCACACCACTTGCTAAATTTTTTGTCTTAATGCCATGTAACCTAATCTTTATTCTTATTATTATATCATCATCTAATTTATTTTATTTTATTTTTCCTCTTAGATTTGGGCTTATTCCTACCCATTATGGGCTTGTCCTACCCATTTTCTTTGCTTTGGATAAAATTCTTCCTTTCTTGGTGGGCTTGGTCACATTTTCATAATTTTTGGGCTATTTGTGAAATTACTATATCCTAGTCTAAGTCTATGTTTAATTTCTTGTTTAGGTTATCCAATGGGTTTGCTAGAAACTTATGTGAAGTGGAAAAAATAGAAACTTATGTGAAGTGGAAAAACTCTATATGAAGTGTCCCTAGGTAAAAGCCCAATGTATGGGTAAAAATTTTAAACTTAGTAACTATAGTTCTTGAATTAGGAAAAATTACCCTAATTCAATGTTCTTTGAAATTTTAAGACCTTTACTTGTTTCTAAAAATCTATCTTCCTTATCCAAGAATTTTGCATCTCTTTAGTATGTTATTTCTAATTTCTTTCCTATTAGATTTTTCTTCTTTATTTGTTCTCTTAATGTTAGAAACATTTTCTATGCATATACCTAAGGTGAAGAATTTCTAAGGACTATATTTCCTTAGATATCTAAAATATTGTCTAATAAATTTTATTTCCTTAATTAATTTTTTTTTTATGTTCCTTTATCAATAAAAGAAACGAAATTAAGGATGTTACATTTCTCTCCCCCTAAAAGAAATTTTGTCCTCAAAATTTCAGAAATTACCTTATAAAAACAATTGCGGATATTTCTTCCTCATGACTTCTTCCAGCTCCCAAGTTGCTTCTTCCGGAGTCAAACCTTCCCATAACACCTTAACTAGGGGAATGGTTTTATTTCTCAGTTGCTTCACGTCAGTGTCCAATATGGATGCAGGTACTAGCTGGTATGTCATGTTCTCCTTTATTTGGATTGGTTCATCCAGTATTATATGTGATGAATATGAAAGATACTTCCGCAGCTGTGATACGTGGAAAACATTATGCAGGTTGGACAAATTAGGTGGGAGAGCAACTTGATATGCTGATGTCCCAACTTTCTTTAGAATTTGGTAGGGTCCTAAAAATTGCGGACTTAGCTTTCTTGTTTTGAGAGACCTACCAACTCCAGTAGTCGGGGAAAGTTTTAGAAATACATGGTCTCCTTCCTCAAACTCTAGAGGTCTATGTCTCTTATCGTAGTAACTCTTTTGCCGACTCTGAGCTGTAAGTATTTTGTTTCGTATCATCCTGATTTGTTCAGTGGTTTGTTGAACTAGATCAGGACCCAACAAGTTCTTTTCTCCTACCTCGAACCAACATAGTGGAGATCGGCACTTTCTACCGTATAAAGCTTCATAGGGGGCCATCTTAATGCTAGAGTGATAGCTATTATTATAAGCAAACTCTACTAAAGGTAGGTACTTATCCCATCCTTTACCTTGCTCTATCACACAGGCCCTCAACATATCTTCTAGGGTTTGAATGGTTCGTTCTGTCTGCCCGTCAGTTTGAGGATGGTAGGCAGTACTGAACCGCAACTGAGTACCAAAAGCTTCTTGCAACGCCTTCCAAAACCTCGACGTGAACCTCAGATCTCTATCAGAAACAATATTTAAGGGAATCCCATGGAGTCTAACTATTTCCTGAATGTACAATTGGGCCAATTTATCTAGTGAAAAGTTAATTTTTATGGGCAAAAAGTGAGCAGATTTGGTTAATCTGTCAACTATTACCCAGATAGAGTCATGTCCCACTGAGGTCTTAGGTAAACCTACAACAAAGTCCATCGAAATACTATCCCATTTCCATTTAGGGATCTCAAGAGGTTGTAGAAATCCCGCTGGCTTTTGATGCTCCACCTTCACCTTTTGACAAATGAGACATTTCGCCACAAACTCAGCAATGTTATTTTTCATCCCTGGCCACCAATACATCCTTTTTAAATCCTGGTACATTTTAGTGCATCCAGGATGGATTGTGTATTTACTTTGATGCGCTTCCTGCAGTATCTTAGTCCTCAACTCTTGTTCTTGAGAGACACAAATCCTTCCCTGATACATGATTGCTCCATCTTCCATTACAGAAAAATTTCCTTGGTCTTTATGATCTTGTAAGTATTGATCGTGAGCTTGAGCTTCTTTGATCTGGGCTCTAAGGTCAGACCCTATACTTAAACCATTAATGACTAGATTCTTTGGAGTAAGAGTAGTGGCTAGCTTCAAATTTCGAAACTCCTCTAGCATCTGCATCTCATACACCATCATCTGACCCATATGCAGAGATTTTCGACTCAAGGCATCTGCTACAACATTCGCCTTTCCGGGATGATACTTTATCTCAAACTTGTAGTCATTGAGGAATTCTACCCATCTTCGTTGCCTCATATTTAACTCCTTCTGATCAAAGAGGTATTTAAGACTCTTATGATCACAATATACTTCAAAGGTTGCCCCGTACAAATAGTGTCGCCAAATCTTTAAGGCAAACACTACTGCCGCTAATTCAAGATCATGGGTTGGATAGTTTCCTTCGTGAGGTCTCAGTTGCCTAGAGGCGTAAGCAACTACTCTCTTATCTTGCATCAGCACACATCCTAGCCCTTTCTTTGAAGCGTCACTATACACTTTAAAATATCCTGTGGGGTCTGGAATAATTAAAACAGGAGGAGTGGTCAGTCTTGTCTTCAGCTCCTGAAAACTAGCATCACATTGATCAGTCCATTTGAAAAGACTTCCCTTCCTGGTCAATTTAGTCAATGGCAAGGCTATACGAGAGAAGTTTTGTATAAATCTCCTGTAGTATCCTGCCAAACCAAGGAAACTTCTTATTTCCGTAACCGTCTTTGGTGTCTCCCACTTAATCACTGCTTCCGTCTTGCTAGGATCTACGGCTACCCCTCTATTAGAGATGACATGTCCGAGAAACTTCACCTCTGACAGCCAAAATTCACACTTCTCCAATTTAGCATATAACTTTTTCTCTTTCAGCACTTGCAGCACGATTCGGAGATGTTGTTCATGTTCTTTCTCACTCTTAGAATATATCAAGATGTCATCAATGAACACTACAACAAATTGATCTAGGTAGGGTCGAAAAATGCGATTCATGTAATCCATGAAAATTGCAGGTGCATTAGTCAACCCGAAGGGCATTACGAGAAACTCATAGTGCCCATACCTAGTCCTGAAGGCAGTTTTTGGTATGTCATCCTCCTTAATCCTAATCTGATGATATCCTGACCGCAAGTCAATTTTAGAAAAGATGGAGGCACCCTTTAATTGATCCAATAAGTCATCTATCCTAGGGAGAGGGTACTTATTTTTGATAGTCACCTTATTCAGCTGTCTGTAATCTATGCATAGTCTCAAACTCCCGTCTTTCTTCTTAACAAACAATACAGGAGCTCCCCAAGGTGATACACTCGGTCTAATGAATTGCTTGTCTAATAGTTCCTCCAACTGCTTCTTTAGTTCTTGTAGTTCCTTCGAGGCCATTCGATATGGTGCAATAGAGATAGGCCCTGTCCCAGGTAGGAGATCAATAGAGAACTCTATCTCTCTCTTGGGAGGTAAGCCTGGAATATCTGATGGAAACACTTCAGGAAACTCGTTGGCTATTGGAATTTCATCAAGCTTCGATTCGACTTCTAGGTTTGATAAATACAAGAGAATGTATCCAAGTACTCCATTCTTCAACTCCCTATTAACTTGATTGGCATTTAACATAAATAACTGGACCTCCTCTTTCAGAGTAGAAGGTAGAAATTCAACGGTCTTGTTACAACAATTCAACAAGACTCGATTTCTAGACATCCAGTCTAACCCTAGAATGACCTCAATACCTCTTAAAGGTAAACTGACGAGGTCTACAGAAAAAGTTTTCTCCTGGATGGTGACTTGACAGTCCTTACATACAAAGGAAGTTAATACTCGTTCCCCTGTAGGGGTTACTACAGATAGCTCATAGGGAGTTTCAGAAATAGGGAACTGAAACTTCCTAATACATTCTTCTGATATAAATGAATGACTAGCACCAGAGTCAAATAACACCATAAGAGCAAATCCATAAATATAGCATGTACCTTGAATCATTTCAGAAGATTGAGCTGCCTCTTGGCCGCTCAGGGTGAAAACCCTTCCTTTCACCTGAGGCCTCTGTTCTGGCTGCTTTCCTACATTCTGTGGGCAGTTTTTCGCAAAATGTCCCTTCTGTCCGCAATTGAAGCAGACATCTTGTCCCATGTAGCATGGCCGGTTACCATGCATGCGTCCGCATTTAGCGCACTTGACTGAGGCGAGGTCTTGTTGAAAAGGCCTAGGACCCGCAATTAATGGCCTCTTACCAGCTCCATATCCACTTCTTCTCACGTTCTTTCTAGGGTTAGGAAAATTTTTCTTCCTTTTCCATAGGTTTCGCCTTTGCTTCTCGTCCTCCACTGCCCTTAAACTCTTTTCCAGGAGTCTGCATTTATTTATCAGAGGTACAAACTCCCTGATCTCCATAGCTATAACAGCATTCTTTAACTCCGGGTTTAGTCCCGCTTCAAACTTAACCGCCTTCCATGCTTCATCTGGGTTATATCGCAGATAAGAGGAGAACTTAGACAGCTCCTCGAACCTTGCGATATACTGGTCCACGGTCATGCTTCCTTGCCTGAGTTGGAGAAATTCGATCTCTTTCTCTGCCCGTACAGTACTTGGAAAGTACTTTTCAAAAAAAATGTCCTTGAACACTTGCCAGGTGATCTGTCTTCCCTGATGAGTTAAAAGTTCTCTAGCTCCACGCCACCAGTATTCTGCTTCATCCTTTAACATATATGTAGCAAAAATGATTTGCTGCTCTTCAGTACAGCCCATCACTTCAAAGATTTTCTCTAATTCCCTAATCCACCTTTTGGCTATCGTTGGGTCATAACCACCTTGGAAACAAGGTGGTCTAGTCCTCAGGAACTCGGATATGCCATTATCTTTTCCAGCCGTCCGGTTGTTAGGACCAATCTCAACATTTGTGTTATTAGCATTCTGGAGATGTTGTAAAATTTGGTTGGTGGTCATAACTTGGTCTCGAATTGCCGTGGCCAGGTTGTGCAGGGTTTCCTCTGCATTGGTTGCTGGATTCCTCCTTGGTGGTGCCATTTCCTACTATGGTACAAAACAAAGTTATGCTGCTATTGAGGTGATTAAGCCCAATAGTTAGTTCAAAAATATTTAATAGCAGTCATAACACCACCTCGGCATATAGATAGGAAACACTAGTAATTTCTTACCTATATGAATCACTGATCCCCTACACAGCACAACCACAACATACTCAAGACACTATAAGATCGATTCAGATAACCATCCAACCACTGGCCATCTAGGATCGACCTGCTCTGATACCAATTATGTAACAACTCCATTTATGTAATTTTTTTTTTTTAAATACCATGAAGTTATTACCTCGTTACAACTTAACTCAATATAACATTTATTTAATTTATACAATACTGAGTTTCCATACACACTATTATTTTACAAACTATACACCATTATTTTACAAACATTTGTACAAAGATACATATTAGTTCTAATCATCTATATCGACTATTTCCGGGGACACTGGTTCGGGTGGCACGTCCACCGGAATCTCAGTTACATCTACGATAGTTATATCTGAAATAACTGTAAGTTGCCCAAGGTAGGGCACCTCGATCCAACGTACAGAGATAATAAGTGTCATAGAGAATATCTGCATATTTATTCTTCTGAACATGATATGGAAATATAGTGAGAATTAAATCCCAGTAAGTTCAACAATAAATCATAATTTAACATTATAGTTCATCATGTCATGTTCAGCTGTATAAACTACAGAAAATATCTTTAGGTCACATGAATGCACTTTATCATGCACATGAAAATTATACAGTTATGACATGTATGGCATGAATAACTATTTTTTTCAAATTTCATATGATGGCTATCAACTTATTCTTACTTCAAGATACCCCGGTCAGGGTAAGTATTCTCTACTTTTCGGTACGGGCTTATCTCGCTCCGTCCGACATGGCACACTTTCTCTTTCTTTTCTCATGAATATAATCATAACCGTTGGTAGGGCGTCCCCTACTGGTGCACCACACGGATTGCCATGTGACCGTGCTCATTTCTTTTCTTTTCATATTAATAGCCGAAAATATGATTCCAATAACGAGTATGTTCATTATATTCTCATGCCATAATGTATCAAAACATAATCATTCTCAAAATTCATTGGTAAACTGAAATTATGCCATGAATATAATCATTTTCTAATTTTCACTTTATAAAATATTTCCATGTCAAAATTTCACACTAATACCTCGATAACTGGATAGTAATTGTAGTCTGTAAACAGCGCACCAGGAAAGTTCCCAGAAAAGAGAGGTGGGTCACTAATGGACACGCTTAAGTACCAAGTCTTTCCTTGCCAGAGCTTTCCTTAGACATGCACTTTTCACAAATCACAATTTTTTTTCCAGTAACTAGAATAATTCTTCTCATTTTCTTTATGTCTAGGCATTTAGTCATTTTATTTCTACTTATATCATTTCCACCACATGTTCTTACAAATTTTATAGAGCATTTTTCCTCAAATTGATTTCTATTATTACCTTAAAAATTCATCTAGGGTAGAAAAATATTGAAAATAGGTTTTACTAACTTTTAACATAGCCTTTGCTTACAAAAAAGAGCATAACTCTCTCATTTTAACTCCGATTAAGATGATATTAGTGTCTATGAAAAGCTAAGACAATTATCTAAAACTATTATGCTAATTATATCAACAAAATAGTATGATATTGTGGTGTTATTACTCCTTTAAATTTAGTATTATTTCTTCTCGTTTAGGTTCTGACCTTTACTAACTAATTAGACAATATCTCTCAAATTTGAACTCCAAATTGAGTTATTCCAGTTGGTAAAATTCCATGAGCCATATATCTATAATTGTTATGTTGGCGCGCTATTTTAATTTCCTACAGAATATTCCCAGAAATTCAAAAACTAAAACATTAATAACATACTCTTCCCTGAATAAACATTTTCTGACCTCTGCTTACTAATCGGATCATATCTACCTCATATGAACTCCAAATTGCATAATTCCAGTGGGCATATTTCCATGAGACATAGATATATAAGGTTCATGTTAACCATTTATTTTAATTCTATACAAATAATTCCCAGAAATTAAAATACAAAAGCTGTCCTAACATAATCTTCCCTGATGAACCATTTTTTGACCTTGGCTTACTAATCGGACCATATCTACCACATGTGGACTCCAAATTGAATGCTTCCAGTGGCTACAAATCCATGACATACATATCTTTAATTCTTATGTTAACCATTTATTTTAATTCCCTACCAATAATTCCCAGAAATTAAATTACCGAAGCTATCCTAACATATTCTTCCCTGATGATTCATTTTCTGACCTTTGACTACTAATCAGACCATAGCTACCTCATATGGACTCCAAATGGAATGATTCCAGTGGCTACAAATCCGGGACACATATATCTTTAATTCTTATGTTAACCATTTATTTTAATTCCTTATAGATTGTTCTCAGAAATTAAAATACCGAAACTTAAAATTCTGCCACCCATAGCCATAACCATGCAGAACTATCTACACCAACCTAAGTATTCAAACATACATCACATGCAAGATCAATATGTAACATGATATAGCAACATCATGACCAATCATAAAAGTTCTAAGATCAAAATCTCATATAAATATTATAAGTTTCAAAAGTTTTCTTCAAAAAGAAATATTGTTAAACTTACTTGGAGCACTTAGTCTTCTAGACTTCTCCTTCCTCTTTCTTCCTTTCTTCCTTTCTTCCTCTCCTTTCCTCACTCTACCTTGCTTCTATTTTTTTCTCTCCCTCACTTGGACGAAATTCTAATGTTGTAAGGGTGGGTTTTCTTATATAGACCACCAAATAATTCACCTTTCATGATCATGGGTCTACCTTATCACAATTAGGATACACTTTGTTGAATTTTTGGAAAACAAACAACTTATGTTCTTGTCTTCCTCTTCCTTAGTCAAGATATGCATAGGAAAATGAGATTTGTATTTTGAAAATTATGATAATATGTTCTTAAGATATGGGACAAGGTCCCTTTGATTTAGGGATTCATTTCCATTTTCTTTTGTCTTAAACAAGTATGATAGGTTTGCCTTTTTAGGTGGCAAATTTCTAGCCCTTGAATCTCCATTATTTGGTTGATATTATTTGTGTGGGCTATAAATGTTTTGTCCTAATACCATGTATTATCATACCACTTGCTAAAATTATGAGTGTAGGATATAGATGTTTTTGTCCTAAAGCCTTGTATTATCATGCCACTTGCTTAAATGATGAATGTAGAATCACACCACTTGCTAAATTTTTTGTCTTAATGCCATGTAACCTAATCTTTATTCTTATTATTATATCATCATCTAATTTATTTTATTTTATTTTTCCTCTTGGATTTGGGCTTATTCCTACCCATTATGGGCTTGTCCTACCCATTTTCTTTGCTTTGGATAAAATTCTTCCTTTCTTGGTGGGCTTGGTCACATTTTCATAATTTTTGGGCTATTTGTGAAATTACTATATCCTAGTCTAAGTCTATGTTTAATTTCTTGTTTAGGTTATCCAATGGGCTTGCTAGAAACTTATGTGAAGTGGAAAAAATAGAAACTTATGTGAAGTGGAAAAACTCTATATGAAGTGTCCATCGGTAAAAGCCCAATATATGGGTAAAAATTTTAAACTTAGTAACTATAGTTCTTGAATTAGGAAAAATTACCCTAATTCAATGTTATTTGAAATTTTAAGACCTTTACTTGTTTCTAAAAATCTATCTTCCTTATCCAAGAATTTTGCATCTCTTTAGTATGTTATTTCTAATTTCTTTCCTATTAGATTTTTCTTCTTTATTTGTTCTCTTAATGTTAGAAACATTTTCTATGCATATACCTAAGGTGAAGAATTTCTAAGGACTATATTTCCTTAGATATCTAAAATATTGTCTAATAAATTTTATTTCCTTAATTAAATTTTTTTTTATGTTCCTTTATCAATAAAAGAAACGAAATTAAGGATGTTACAACCTCAGGTAAAAAACGGAAGACTTACAAATACCATTTAAGGTGTAAGTACTTTTACCATGTCAAAGGTAAAGAGGAGTTACTTATTAATCCTCCTCTTAGAGTAGAAAGTGGCCATTGGTCAACTTTCACACATCATTATCATAACAAGATGAAGGTGTCTTTTTTGAAATAATTATTTTGTTATCTTTATCTGCAAACATGCTTGAAGTCCCTTAAAGTCCCTCATGCTATAGTCATAAAATAATGTAAGGAAAGATTGTCAAATGGTAAGTTTATGTCATGCGTTTGATAACCCTTTAATTTTTATACTTATACTCATGATTTCAATTCTAGGTGAAAAAATTGGGGAGGCCTTTATGCTAGAGTGAATTTGTTTTGTTAAGTTTACTAAAAAAGGATCAAAGTTATATAAATGAAGAAAGGAAGACCTTGGTAGTAAGTGGTTTATTGCACTTAGGCCTATCTTTACGTTAAAGTATACTATTTGATAATGCTATAGAAGTGGTGTTCAATCAAGTGAACTAAGGTTCATATATTTTGATCATTCAGGGTATTGATTATCTATTAACTTGTTTTAGAAGACAATACAAAATGTTCTTTATTTTTTTATTAATTATTATTAAATTTCCAAATCATTTTCTACAATCTGTGCAAGCAAAGATTTCGCTTTTGTTAAACTTAAACTTAGAAAGGGCTTGATAATTCTACATGGCATTAGAGGCTGGCAACTCATCTTAAATGATTTATTTTACCTTTATTTATGGCTATTTTCTCAACTTGTTCTAGAAAAAAATGGAAAGTTTTGATTTATGTTGTATAAAATCTATTTCCTATGAGAATTGATCCAAATTTAATCTTTGGTGCAGGTATATGAACCTTAGGGAGGTCGAGGAAGGAATCTAACCAAGAAATAGAGGAATAATTGAAGAACGGAAGAAGGTAGGTGAACATCGCAATGTTACGACGATGGATTAAATTTCCAAGATGCCATATTCTTGGAACATTGTGACTTTGGGCTTTGCATGCTCAGATTTTATGTATTTTGCCCCCTTTTCCCCTACTTATGTAATAGCTATAGAAATGCAACCTAGGGCTTGGCATTTGGAGTTCATTCACATACTTTTTAGAGCTTTCAAGAGGAGAGAGATGATATCTGATCTGAAGATCATTTGATTGATCAAGAGATTGAATTAAGGAGTGGAATTTGAAAAAAATTCCATTTCATCTTCTCTTGTATTTTAATTTTAATGTTTATTTTCTTCAACTCTGAAATGTTTTTAAAGTTAGCTATGGAGTAGTTTTTCTTTCTACATAGTCAATGGTTCGTGATACATAATTTTTTTTGGAACCCTAATTCTATTTTGAATTCAGTATCAAGAGTTATTTATTTAATTCTGTGCTTAATGCTTTGGATTCATTGATCACTAATTGAATAATTTAGGACAAGAATTTTTCTTGAAAAAATGTTTGATTGTTATATTCTAAATTGAATGGTGCATGACTAGTCACAGTAGCCTTGTAGTGAATTGATTAATTGGTGGGTAGAATAGCGATATATCTACATGCTATGTGTAGCGTATAAGAGCTTGATCTAAATTTTTAGGTTCTTGACTTTGTCGTTGGCTATAGCAATATAGATGATTACTTAGGATTGAGTAACATTTATTTATCTTTAAAATGGCTTATAAATAATTGAGTGCTTTGGCTAATAATTCAAGATATTTGAACAAAAACTCAATTAAGGGTGACAAGCAAATGAAGTATCAAGCGAAATTGATTTACCTAGGTCTTCTTCCACCGATTGTTTTCTACATTGATTAGCAATTGACATTCTTTTATGCTATTCATTTGCCAACATTCTCTCATTCAATCGATATGGATAGGACTATTAGATTATTATTCTAGTTGTGTGTCTTTGTGGCTATGATCCTCTAGTCAAAGAATATGTTGTAATTATGATATGTACACTTGCATAGTTGTAATAATTAACCCAAAAAAAATTGGCACAGTTATCGAAAACACAATATGCTTTAAGATTAATATCACGTACCAATTATTTAACTCTTGTCCAGATTTTTAACTTTTATTTTTTTTAGGTACTCTTGCCATTATATGTAAACATCTTGGAGCGTGGACATTATCCCTGCTAATCCATAAAATGAAATAACATTCTTTAAGAAGCTCAGAGAATTAAAAGTTGCTAGTTGGAACATAGACATGGCTAAACAACCTAACAACAATAAAGCTCTAAGGGAGTATTCATTCCTTAGTAGAAGGACGTCATAAAACTAATAGAAATTCTTTTATTCTAGCCAACATTTTTGAGATTAAGACTTCCATGATCCAGATGATCCAGACAATGGTCCAGTTTGGGAGAATGCGTAATGATGACCTAAACGCTCACTTGGCAAATTTCCTGGACATTTGGAATACTTTCAAGCATAATTGTGCTTCTGAGGATGTTATCATACTCTTTCCTTTCTAACTTAGAGATAAGGCAAAGAGTTGGTTGAATTCACTTTGTACTAGTTCCATCACTATTTAGGACGATCTAGCTCAAAAATGTTTGGCCAAAGATTTTCCTCTAGCCAAGACGGCCAAGTTGAGGAATGATATTACTTCATTCATGCAGCAAGATTCATAAGCATTATATAAGGCCTAGGAGAGATAGAAGGGGCACAGAATGAGACAGTTTCTACTCAAGGAAGATTTTTCCTTCTCTAAGATTTTTTTCCACTGAGTTTTTTTCTTTATAAGGTTCTAATGAGATATATTCTTAATGGCCATTCAAGGGAGAGTGATATGAACAAAATTAAAAGTAGATGTCCAAGAGACACCAAAACTTCCAATAACATTAATTCCCTTTAATTTGTATTATTACATTTCTAGTAACTATTGGTGGCCATAATGAGCCTATAAATACACATGTAATTCACAAAGGATGGACACACATAAGAAATAAGAGGAATCTCTCCTCCATTGCTCTACATTGTTATTGTCTTATTTTCGCTTACTAGTTTTGTTTCTTTACTCACTTTCTTGTTTATTTTACAACACTTCACTTATTAGTTTATATTGCCGTACTCATACTTTGTATTTAAAAAAAAGTTACCATATTTATACTCATGCAACATAGCTCGCACTTTTTCAACCAACCATATTAGATAATTATACTAGCTTCTGTTTAGTGACACTTCGGAAGCTTCAAATCCAAGTATGGTTTCCTAAGTTTGTTTTCCTTTAGCTTTGCTTTATTTTTCTTGTTGTACTGTGTTCTTTCGGCTTAGCCCCTTTACTTCAAAAAAAGAAAATTCTATTTTTAAAATTTGACTTTGAATGTACACATTACAAAATAGTTTTGATCTGTTAACTGTTCTTATAATTACAAAATACAATTCAACTAAAACATGGAATCAATTTAATTATTGGTATAAAAGAATTTTGATTAGCTTATTATAATTCAAAATTTCTTCCCAGGGGCCCAGAATCCATGGAAACCGAGAGGAAAATTAAAATGCCTAGGGATTTCTAGTCTGGCAACAAGAGCATTGGCTGTTCCTATCTTTTCTGGATTTAAAACAACGAGATAACATCTCTGCATCGAAACAGCATACTGCAAAACAAATCATTATAAAATAATGGTTAGCAACTCCTACAAATGTAAATTAACAATTCTGCTTACTAAACGGATAATATATTTAAAAAAGGTATATATTTTAGCATAGCTAGATAATTTTGTTTATATCTATCTTTGAATGAAAAAAAACATGTTTTATTTAGAAAAAAAATATCATAAAGAAAAATAAATCCAAACGTTAATAACTCTTCCAACAAAATAGAGGGTCTATTTGGACGTTTTGAAAATTTTAAAATTTTTAAATAATTATTTTTTCTAACAACCTAACAAAAAAGTAATTTAAGTTTTATCCAAATAGTTTGGCAAACGCTTATACACACACACACACACACAAACATGTTCTTAATTGATTGAGACTGTTTTATTTTAAAAAATATTAAATTTTGCTTACAAGAGAACGTCTAATTCCGCTTTTATATCCAACAATAGCAAATTAGATTTTCTTACAATTTAGAAGTGACTTTGTCATCATTCATCGCTCTTTCACTGATAAGTTCACTCTACTTTATTTTTTTGGATAAAAAAATGTTTAAAATAAGGAGAGATTATGACGTTTTAAGATTAAGACATACCACAATTTCAGTAAAGAGTTACAGTGAACCTTACTTTATTTAGTTATCGATAATTTATCATTATTGATCATTTAAATAAACTGAAGATGTAAAAAGTTAAATGTATAAGGAGCAAAGAAATTTTGAATTTATATTTACTTACCTCAACAACAAGAAGGTATCCATCATCCTCTTCAGCATCATTACTTTTGGGAACAAAAATAGGTTCACCAATAAATCTGCGAGTGCCAACAGACCAAGTTTGCACAGAACCACTTGATAAGTCTAATTTCACCACTGTATCAAACGGGAAATGTGGCAATGTTTTTCGTGATCCTAAGGTAGTTGCAGCATAAACATATTTGTTTTTCTTCCCAGAAAATGCAGGATTGATAACGGGAAAGTCTGAGGATTTCTTCCATCCTTGCAAGGGCTTTACACTACATTCTTCACAGTTGTTGTCAGAACCTAGTTTTAGAGATACCTTCAATTTTATGAAAGGATAAAAAGAATTGTTAGACAAACGAAGAAACTACTACATACCTAGCTATTATCATCAATCATGTTAAAATTATTGCTGTGATAGCGGCAGTTTTCACACGGTTGTGAAATGATTTAGCAAGGATTAAAACTGCCGCTACATGCATTTTAAAAACCCCACTTTATAAAAAAAATTTATAGTGTGCTATGAAATGAGTGCATGCGTAAGAGGACACACTAGTTTGCAATTTGAATATTTATGATTTATTTATCTTACAAAATATTGAAAGACTCACTGATAAGTTTGACTAGTTCAAAATATACTTTTTTCGTATCTTAACCATGCATAAAGTGTTGATCTCTTACACTCAGATTTTATTTGTTTTAATTTTTTCTTTTATCTTTTAAAATGTCATTGATGGTTTTCCCAAATCCTAACTCCATATTACTAACGGAGTCATCTAATGTGCCAATTTACACGTCGATATTATCGTAGAATTAAGGCTGAGGAAAATATTTATCACATTTTGAAACATAAATGACAAAATTGGAAACAATAAAAGGTAAGGAATCGAAGTGAAAATTCCATGCAAAGTTAAGATACAAAAAGTATGATTAAAACCAGAAAACCAACTTGTCCTATATTATTCGTTACTCCCACACACGCGCATGTATGCCGAAGAAGGAATACTGAGTAAGAAATTGCTTATATGTACCTGAACAAGATGAGGTAATAACTCATTTTCACCTTCTTTTATATTCATAATTGAAGGGTCTAGCTTCTGGTGTTGCCAATTGTATCCTGATATCCAGAGCTTATGTTAAAAGAAAAAAGGAGAAAAAATGCATAAAATGGGTTTTTTTTCAACAACAAAAAATAATTAAAGGAGGGATTGATTACATGTCTGTTGGGATGAATTTCTCTTGTAAAAGTTCAGAAGTTCTTATATATGATAAAAATAATTTTTCGTTTTTTTCAAAAATAAAAAAACTTAACTTCGATACTTGTTAATTTTAAATTAGGGACGTACCAAATAGCTTCCTGAAATTGAACCATTGATAAGAGCAAGCGGCTACTTGTATTTGAATCTCCAAATTGCCATCAACATTGCTAACTTCAAAGGCATTGCCAACATGAAGAAGCCACATCTGTGAAGGAGCTTCAATAGGCACTCTCCAGTCTCTATCTGTGCCTTTGGAATTTGATTTGTTTGGGAACCGAGGAAGCAAATATATAGGCGATGTGGGCTTACTTGGGTTCACTGTTAATGCTGATATCATTGGAGACACTCCACAAACTGCTCCCATTGATCCTGCACATTAAAAATGTTACCATTAAATGAATTATCTAATTGATATAAACTGATATAATGGTTAATATCAATATTAATTAAATATGTTTTCAAAGAGAAGCAGAGAGATAATGTCTCATATAGATGTTTAGAGAAGTTATCACATACATTATTTAGAAGGATGCACAAAGGATTGTTTCTCTATTGAAATTGATTTTTAAGTAAATTGCTATTTGGTCTTAAAAAATACATATGTTTTCAATTTAGTCTCTCAAAGTTTAACTTTATCGTTTCAATCTTCTAAATACTATCCCATATTTTAAAATGTTTTCAAGTTAGTTTTGTTAACAAATTGATTTACCTTAATTACCTAACCAAAAGTTTACTTAGTATATGTTGGTACACACTATTTTTCTTGACGTTAATGATTTATTTCCAAAATTTTCTTTATTGCTTTACTATTTTGAATGAAAAATCTCTAATTTTGGTAAAACTAAGTGTACCAAGTTAGGTTAAGTAAGAATTTAAGAATCAATTAAACTTTCAATTAGGTTAGGTAATCAAATTGGTTAACAAGGTTAATTAAATTGAGAATGTTTTAAAAAATATTGTTTAAAGGATTAAAATAAAATTTAAATTTTAAGAAATCAAATTGAGAAAATGTATAACTTAAAAAAAAAAGCAATTTTGTCTTCTTTTTTTAAGGTTTATTTTTAATTAACGAAGATCCTTTTTCACTATTTAAATTTTATAGAAAAAATTTGAATAATTTACTTAAAAACTTATTGGTTTATTATTTTGGAAATATTTTTATAAGCGTATAAGTTATGATTTATTTAATTTATTTAGTAGAAGCTAAAATTAAACTAGAATATATGACTCTAATTAAGAGCAGCTAAATATTATAAAGAAAACTAATTTAAGAGTCTCTATAATTAATAAAGATATTTTCTTCTTTAATTTAAGAAAATTTTCCTTATAATTCACTCTTTGTTAGATGCTAATATGTCATGCTTAATAATATCTTGAGAATTTTAAATTAATGACACTATAAATATTGCCATGTGTAAAATTATAATATTTTGCGACTAAACTAATTAAAATAAAAAATGTGGATCCTTACCTAACACGTCCAGTTTAATACGATTGGCAAATATAATATAATGCGTATCCGTTAAAGCCCAATCGTGGATCATCAGGTGGTCAGGGATTCTGAACTCTTGCTTCTGTACTAACTTGAAATTGGAATCGTATTCTACAAAAACCAAAGCAAGCTAACATGAACATTTTTTTATTTATTTAAGAACATAATGTAATTCTTAAATTCCGAGAGAGAATTGATTTAAACTTTTAAGAATTTTATTTACACAACATTTTTTAGTTTTTAAATTTTTTTTTTAAATTTTTACAGGTATTTTTTTTGTTGAACTAATTTAATCTATTTTCAAATGAGATAAAACTTCAAATATAACTACGTATAGATGAAAATGGAAAAAAAAAATTAGTCTTAAATTCAGGTATAAAATCGACTTAAATTTTTAATAATATTATTTTCACAAAATTTTAAATTTTTTTTTACAAATGAGATCAACTGAATGCAAATATAACTACGTATAAATTATAAAATCAATGAAAATTTCATTGAAATTGACTCTGAACATTTCCCTTTTTCTACGTACCACTAAATGTGAAATTACTGCGTGGAAGCAACATATCCTCTGCATTGCACGACACAGTAAGAAGCCTATTCCTGCTAGCATCAACCTTATAATGAGACAAAAGCCTCCTTGGGGGCATCTTAAACACTCCTGTTCAATGGAATCAGAGACAAAACATGTATGAATTTTAGAAAATGATAAACCCAAGAAAATAAATGAAATAATATTATGCTATGCTAGTTATAAAACAATGCTCCATTAACAAAATATTAATATGTATACCAACATATTAGTGCAAAATAATCATATTAAATGATAATTCAAATCTTAAGCCTCCTAACTATTACATCGGATTAAATGATTAAAATTAAATTATTATTTTATTTTTGAGAGTGCATCTATATACTACACTCTTCTGTCAAAAATCTCCTATTATTGATTAACTGATTCTTCCTTCTTCTTTTTTTGTTCTCACTAAATTAACTTGAGTTTCAAAGTCTGACTAATAGAACTATTACTTTATCACAATACTTATTCTTTTATTTTGTAGGTGTTTCACAAAAAATGAGAAATTCGATCATCATTAAAAATGCCAAAAGTTTCAAGAAAAAAAATATTTACACTCTTAGATGTTGAGAATGGTCCAAAAAACCTGGGAGACAATGCCTTGTGCCTCCATTTTTTTGCTTAAGAAAGTTTCTTAAACCCATTTCTTAATAGAAAAAGATGCACTAATGAATGGAATCAAAGAAGGCCTAAGGTGTGAAGAAAAAACTGTTTACTTCTTGGATGTTGAGAATGGTTGAAAAAAAACTAGGAGACAATGCCTTGTGCCACTTAATTTTGCTTAAAAAAGTTTCTTAAACCCATATCTAAATAGAAAAGATGCACTAATTGATGGATTTTCTTTGTTTTTGCTAGCAAGATATGGGAAGCACTCATGGGTGGTGTACTACATGTCCAACCAACTACCAACTCCCACTCAAATTGTTCATTATTCTTTTGGTAAATATTTATTAAATTGCTTACTATTACTGATCAACATCATGATCACACACCAATTGGGCCACCTTCCTACTTTTCTCACATATTTGAAATATAACTCACTAAAGTGGGAGGAAAATTAGAATCCTCTTTCAAAGTCATAAGAAAGACAGTTTGAAAAAAAATCAATTAATTTGATTGCACCATATTTGTCAAGTGATCTATACATATTGAATATGATCTAAACTCTTCTATTTATAGAGAGAGTAGTTTGTACTTCTATATACATAATTATAGTGCTATCAAAATTTATCTAATAAATAATAATAGTTTCAGAAAAAGAAAGATAGGGATCAATTTTAGATGGGATTTTATTTATTTATTTAGCTCCAACTTAAACTTAAACTCAAACTCAAATTTTTGGTTTGGAAAATAATCCATGTACTACTGAATCAATTGACTAATATTTTAAATAGAATTTTAACTACAATAGACTAAGGAAATGTAGTGAGTAAAAAGTTTGTCTATTTTTAAAATATTTTAATTAAATTTTTTTATATAAAATAAAACTAAAAAAATTCAGACCCATGATGAGGTTTATAAAATTTCTCTATTAAAAAAAAATCGGTCACTTTAGTTTATTTACTTAGATAATAATCAATAAATATATTACGTACCGTACAAAACAGGCTTCAAAAGCCTGGCAGCAAGCTCCCATGCATCTCCGCCATGATTGCTCTTGTCCTGCTCCAAATCAGAGCCCTCGATCAGATTGAATCGGCCGACCGTATCCAACGTAGCAGATTCAATCTCATAGGGGTCCCCACCTTCCCACAAACACAACAGCTTCTCTCCCCACCTTAATACGCTAGTATTAGCCACATTTTTCATTACCTTAGTATTCCCAACCTTCGTCCCCCCTTTCAATACCGAAAATGGACCTCTGTGTGTGAACCGCCACGTGTTGGTCTTCGGATCATGCTCCTCCACTTGAGCCTCAGTCTTTATGTACTTTGCCATATATTTGACTTTGTTAGTAACATTATCAATAGTGAATGCTCTTAGGTATCCATGACCATCTAGTGGATGAACTGTGGAGCCATGATCGTCCGTGAAAAGCCCCGGTCCGGTCAAGTAATATGTGCCGGATGGGAAGTCTGACGGTATCTTGCCGTCCACGACACGAAGGATGATGGGTTGGGTTGTCTCTAGTCGTTGTGAAACAAATAGGAATTGGTAATCCCAAAAGGCAGCTACGGAATCATCAACGTCTTTGGTTGGTGGAACCGGAACCGGAATCGGAATTGGTACTGACACGCGAGTATCAGGCGTGGAGATCGATATTGCTCGAGGTAAAGTGGCTGGAGACAATGGAACTTGCTGCACCGAGGGTGAGTTTGTAGAGGTAGGAGGAGGAGGAGGGAAGTATGTGGGGATGGCGTGGAATGGTTTGGCCTGCATTTTGGAAGTGAGTGAGGGTTGGCACATGAAGGTGGCAACAAGTTCTCTATAAATATATGGACACAGAATAGTTGCCATCTGTAAATGCATTGTATATTTTTTTTAATTACAGATTTGCCATTCTAGAGGCTGCATGGTTTATGCTCTTTCAATGTTCAAGTGGGGCAGCATTTAAAAATGTGGTGGACAAGAAAATACTTGCACATTTAGTGGCAGACACAAAGTGTTTCAATTGTCATTGCCGGTGCTTTTGTTCTTTTATAGATTTAATATACACATAAATTAAAGCAAGATTTCATGGCCAAATATAATTTATTTTATTACTTAATTATTTTTCAAGTCCAATATATTTATAGTTTAAGGGGGAGCAATTCATTATATAGCAGCCACAAACTAGCTCCTAATTATGATGGGTCAGAAGAAAATATGCAAGTTGCATTATAATAACTCAATCATTAATTATAATATATTTTATCTCCATTTTTTTCTTTTTTCTTTAATTTAAAAATTTTCTAGACATAAAATGTTCACCCGCAAATATAGCCCATTGTTAGAATATATGTGGAGTATAATTGCTTCAAGAAAGATCTTAATGGTGTTTCCAAAGAGTGATCCAATTCTTTTTAAACAAATAAAGCATGGCTTGAATGAAATTAATTGATTAATAATTTTTTTAGTTAATTGACTATATATTATATCAATGAAATTGAATTATTTGTCCCTCGAGGGACACTCCGGTGATTGAGTATTTTACATATTCTAACTTAAATTTTTAACTTCCTTAAGATTGGTTTGGGTGGTTATATGGAATAGGAGACGACGATGATGATAAACTATAGTTCATGTGAAGGTTGTAATAGAGCTAGATTTTTAAAGTTTAGATTTGATTTTTGCTGCTAGTATTTTTTCTGAAGCTTCTGGAGTACCCTATTTTTCAAAATGATATATATATATATATATAATTTGTTGTCATAATTTTTCTTTTTGAAAAATATAATGTACGATCCTTAAAATTTCTGATTTTGGGTCAACTAATAATCAAAAGTATAAAAATTGGGCGGAGAGCTAGTTCTTGGTATCTTTTTTCCTTTTCTTTTTTCTTTACTGTTTTCGATTTTGGTTTTTACATAGACACCAGTGCTACATGATATGGTGACAAAACCTAATGGAAACCATTATAAATTTCTTGACCATGGGAATGGCTTGTCTAGGACAGGTAGACAAATTGAACAAGCAATGTATACTAAATGGTTTACCTAAATTGATTGATAAGATGATAATCAATGGGTTCTATAATTTAAACAAGAGCTAACATATGTCGGCAAATATAGAAAAATTAATCCAGCAATCTCAAATATTGGGATAATAAATATTAAGTCTTTACATAAGAGACTGAATTACTTCACAAATTAATTCTTAAAAAATATTATTAATCAATCATATTTTTGTCTTTGATCCATAAAAATAATGTACAGTTGAATTCTTCTATATAAATTTTTATTTTTATTTATTTTAATCCTTTTGTTTATCCTTAAAAATACTGATTAATTAACAAGAAGTGATGGATTAATATTTTTATAATAAGAAAATGTGTTATATTATATATAAAATTATAAAATGTAATTATTCATGACTCTCTCAAATCTTTTCAACACGATTCAAATATAAATACTTTTATCTATTCTAAAAAAAATCAATTACCTTTTTTATAACCCTAATAAATTTTTTTAAAGTTATAAAATATTCAATTATGAGTTTATTTTTACTATTTTTTAAAGAGTTAAAAATTTTGTTTACATAAAACTTAGGGTGTGTGGAAGTTATTTTATTAAAAGGTTAGCACATATTACAAATCATAATAAAGATTTACAATAATATTTACTTATTATCTAGTAAAGGGATTGTTGGTAGTAGGAACCTAAATTTTATAATCGAAGTGTTTTAATATCAACTAAATTAACTTCTGTTGACTAATAATTTTTTAAAATAAAGTGAAAACTCGCTTAATAATCACGTCGGTTTAAAAAAACTTGCTCAATCACACTCAAAAGATTTATTAAATAATAATAACAACAACAATGGTGTATAGTAATGATAATAATTTATTAATTGTTGGTGGTGGTGGTGAAAAATGAAGATGCTTTGTATGGACAAACCAAGGCATAGGAGAGTGTTTCCACTGAGAGTGATTTGTGAAGAAAGCAAGGGCAAAAGTGTAGGATTGACTTTGAAATCATCACAACTGGTGCCACTTAAAGATATAAAATAATGGCCAAGGCTTTGATACCAAAGCTCGTAGTTGGTGGGATTCTGCTTGCATGATGACAAGAATGAATGGCCTACATCCCCTGCTTTGGCCGTCTATAGCGGAATCTGCTGATTTCATCATCTCAACCCAATCTTTGGCCAACTACAAGTTCCTAAAATTTCAGATTTTTCTTCTCTTGGACAAACCACGTATAGTTACTTAAACCTTAATATCGTAGTTTGTAATCTAACTTCAGGTTGACCATTATTGTAACGAGCCATATATTTCAACTTTTATTGGTTAGACGGTTAGTGGCCCACTTTATTTTGCATGGTCCACTCTTAAATATGCACTGATTAATCTTTCTTTTTTTCATTGTGATAAAGTGATGTTAATTTATATGCATCTTAATTTTTTCTGTTACACCATCAGGTTATTTTTTTGATCAACTTATATATTAATAGAAATTAACAACTTATTTGAAAAATGTTTTAAAATCAATTTTGTAAAATTTTAAATAAAAAAATAGATTTTAAAAAATACTATTTTGTTGTTTTCTTTTTTTTAAAGCTATTTTTAGAAATTTAAAAAAAAAAGGAGAACTATTTTCATTAATGACAAAATTGTAAATAATTTATAAAAATTAATCTCTAAATCATACCATTATATTCTCAAACACTATTTTTAAAATTTATATTCAAACAAGTTTTTCGTTCTTAAAAAACAATTTTTAGCATTGTTTTTTTAAAAAATTAAAATAGTAAAATTAAAACACTTGAAAATATTCAAAGGAGCCCTAAGTTTCTTTTTGAACAATTTTATAGACACACCTCTCACATCAGCTTGATGTATTTAAAAAAATACTCTTCAGTACTAACCTCAAGATTGGAACCACTCAATCAGTTTATTTATTTATTTCGGTAAAAAAATTAATTATTCACGCCAAAAATTTTGACATTTGAATCTATAACAATGTGTCTAACAACACACAGTCTGTTTGCTTTTACTGCTAAACCATCTCTTTCGCTAATTACTCTCCTTTTTCTAAGTTGCTGCATGCACTAAACAATATGTTTCTCCACCAAAAGTATTGTTTCATAATAATAATAAGAGCCACCAGATACTTACCGAAAAAAAGAAAATAATAGCCACCTGATGTTGGAGTATTATTATAAAAATAAATTAATGAAACAAAAAACTCAACAGATTTTATATGGGAAAACGGCCATATAGTTTTAAAGTTGGAATCAGAACACGTTTTCACAAAGCCATTGACTTGGTTTTATGTGGCCAACATATACATAATAAAAGGTTTTATGATAAAACTGGGCAAAGTCAACCATGCTAAAGGTTTCTTTATACTTGTATATTTGGTGCCAAATGTGTTGAAAGATTATATGAAAAATATATAAAAAGGAAGCATATTATAAGAATGCGGTATATAGTCTACATATAAATTATTCATTTTGGGTAGAAAAAGGGATCTGAGTTAGTTAAGAGTTCTGCCTCTCGCCTTGTGCAGAAATTGGAGACGAAATAGCGAACTCTTAAACTATTGTATCTTGGAGGTGATGCGCTAAAAATTTACATACTAGTTGATATTGAAAAACAATTGTTGAGAGGTCCGAATCACTTTAAGGAAAATGCGATATCCGTGCCTCAATTTGAAGCCGCTAATTTTTCTACTGACATTGCTCTTCTGCTGTTTTTATTTCTCTTGATTTTCAAGTTGCTGGAACAGAGCACCTGAGTTTACCATTATGAAGTTGCATAAAAAATTAGTTCAAATATTATAAACTTAAGTTATAATAATGTGTAGTTTTATAGCATAACAGCCGGTGGCATTTCTATATATGGCTCCCTTTTTGAAGCAAGTTTCTTAAAAGATAGTTTTTTTTTCCTTTGCATTATAGTAAAAAATGACGAATAAAGTAGTAGAAAGCAAAGGTAAAACTAGCTAATATTAATACCCATAACTTTCTTAAAGTATGTATGTTAATTAGCCCACCATTTTTTTAATTTAATTGATTATTAACTAAAGGAATTTTCTAATTTGGCTTGTCCCGACTCTGTTTGGCCTGCTATTTTAACAAGCTAGTTTGTGATTTTTTGTAAAAGGCTATGATTTTTTAACCTAACCCGTCATTTTGAAGGATAATTAGGTTGAGCTAAGCTGATAGGCTAAGTAAAATTTGACAACTGTATAAACTCTACAGTTACACCCACGCTATTTTGGGAGAATAATTAGATTGAGTTAAGCTGGCAGACTAAGCCATTTTGACAACTTTCTCTCCCTCTCTCTCTCTAATTAGTAAAAGTAGCTAATACTTATCTTAGAACCAAAAAATATTTCCAAATTATAGATGCTTTTTTTATGAACAATAAGAGAATAATTAGAAAATCAAAATTCATATTCTTATACGGCTGTAAAATTTTCTTTCTTTCTTTTTTTGCCGCGACACTAGTATCTCTACATCTTTTGAGTATTAAAATTATCTCTTCCAACAAGTATTTTTCTGCATATTTGAATATCTAAATATTACAGAGACCAGAAACAATTTAACTGTTTAATTTAAACTTGCTTACCACTTGACCTATGAATTGTTTAAATTTTTCTTGAGAAAATTGAATTTTTTTGCCAACAAAACTATAAGTAGAAATTGGGTTGGAAAATAGTTTGTGACAAAATAAATAAATAAAAAAGAGCATAGGTAAAATACATAATGAACAAAAGCATCATGCTTTTTCTTCCTTATTGATATATTGTAATTAGTGACTTCATGATTTCTTGATCTTGCAAGAGTACATCAAACCATCATTAACTGAGAAATCACATAGCCTTGTCTTCCTATTCCTATCTAAGGGCAAGACCATAATTAAGATTACAGTCTACGCAAGAAAATGCCTACAAAAGTAATAGGGCAAGTCCCCATTCTAATTCTCCTTCATCTCCTTAGGTGCCTCCCTCTCGTGTACTTCATCATATAAAATATAGTGTTGCTGCTAACATTTCCATAATCTATCAAAGGCCTCTTACTAGAATCTCGATTCTCACCGCTCAATTTGAATGCACTTTCTAGATTATTGAGAAGTGTAGGCCCACTAGGGTGAACAAGCCAGGAACAAATCATTGAAGTCCTTAAGATCACTTTCTGCCATGAGCTTTTTGTAGAACTCCCTTCAATCTTTTGAGGAAGGTCTCTCCCAGGTTTCAAGTTTATACCCTTTTGAGAAAGCTTTGTACGGTAGATTTGTGAGATCTACACTTATCCTTTTGGGTTCGTTACCTTAATTGGTTCAGATAAATATTAAATATCAAAATCTTATTGATCAGTTGCGAAAAGTAGTTTTCTAAATGATAACATCACACTTGATGGAATTAGGGCTAGAAACAAAAGTATTTCTTCATAAAACAAGTCCTCCCTCTACCCAATAAAAAAATGCATTTACTCTATCATCAATGTCACATCAAAGTTATGAGGTTTAAAGAGGGACTTGATAAAGGAGAAATTTAAGTACTTAATGGCTCTATCTTCTCCTCTAATTCATAGTAAACTTGTGGTTATTTCCTTACTTTTGGTTATGCTTTGCTCTGGATACTGCTTTAATTTGTTTTATGTTTGTAGATGAGCAAAAGAGGACAAAAAGTAAAGAAAAAAACTCATGAGAAGTGACATATGGACTTGGAACAAGATGAGGAAGAAGCAAGGAGCCAACACACCAAAAATTGGAAAGAAATGAGCATGGCAGCCCCCAACACGTTCAGGCCGTGCTTAGTATGCATGAAGCACGACCGAGCCGTGCTCTATACAGAAGTTAGAGAAAAGTCCCAGAATTCAGCCCGAAGCACGATCAGGCCATGTCCTGGAATATGACGGTGCTTCGTGTCCATACAGCACGTGATTTTTAGGGTTTTGAGCAGCCAAGAAGATATATAAGCAGGGGAAAACGAAGAGGGACACATTCAGACCTGGACAACCATCTTAGACTCAGTTTTTAGGCTTAAGAAAGACTCTTAAATTAGGTTTTTTACTTGAATCATTGTTGAATTTATGTTCTAGAGTAGGATTTATACCAATTGAAGGTGGTATTTCATCTTTACTTTTCTGCAAACCAGGTTTCATCTTTCTACTTTAGTTCTCCACTTCTTCTTCTACTCTTTCTTTTAGTTTGTATTGAAATTGATGATTACTTTAATGAATTTGATTATGTTTTCTCTTTCAATTATGCTTGAGTAGACTTGATCTAAGGTTTTGGTAAACCCACTTATGATGTAATGATACACTGTGCTAAATGAATCATTGGAACCCTAATTGTATTATCCATGGTTAATTAGGATTAACTATTATGCATTGATTATATGAGTTGATGAATGTCCAGCCAATGTTTTATCACGTCTTAGGATATTAATTGATGAAATGAAATGTGAAAATTAATACTGAAACCTAATAGTTAATTAGAGATATCTTAATCACGAAAGTAGTTTAAATTTCTCTAGGAATAAATCAATTAGTGGGCACGAGAAAACTGATTAATTGTATTCCATGGTTGGCATAAAATTTAATGGACCTAGATTGAACTAAGAACCACGAAAGTAGGCAATTGAATTAACCTAGGTATGATTAGTAACACTTGAAAGAGGTTGCTAGTTAATTAAGGTTAAACCATCCTCAATTACCTAGATAATTACAATTAGAGGTACATGATGAATGTTGAATATCATAAGTATGGTGAACCCTAACCCTAGGTTTTTGTTAATTGAATTCTTAATTTACTTAATTGTGACAAACTCTCCATTGAATTACATAAATTTAGATAGCATATTTCGTATCATTCTAGTAATTGACATTATTCTCTGTGGGATACGACCCGTACTTGCTAGACTAGCTATAGCTACACCGTGCGCTTGCGGTTAATTATAAAATAGACACAACAAGTTTTTGGCACCATTGCCAGGGAACAATTGTCAATATTAGATATTTACAAAATAGTTAGACTAGATCACTCTTTTAATTTTTCTGCATAATTTTATCTTGCTGATTTTTGCCTCTTTTCTTCCTTTATAGGTGTGTTTCTCTTTTATGCGAAGATAACATGAGTTCGTCGCTGAATTTGATCCGAAAATTGAACGCACGCTACAAAGGAGAAGAAGACAGCAACAAGAACATTCTACACCTACCATGGCGGAAAGAAATAACCATTCTCTTAAGGATTTCACCGCCCCGGATGCTCATGGCCTGAATCCCAACATTGTCAGACCGGTTGTTGAGGCCAACAACTTTAAGCTAAAGCCTTCTCTTCTGCAGATGGTTCAACATAATTAATTTGGAAGGTCACCTACTGAAGATCCTAATCTTCATCTTTCAGTGTTTCTAGAATATTGTGATACTTTGAAGCTGAATGGAGTATCTTCTGATGCCATCAGACTAAGACTGTTCCTTTTCTCTTTGAGGGACAAGGTATGTGCATGGCTGCATTCTCTTCCATCAGGGTTAATAACTACATGGCAGTAGCTTTCTCAAGCTTTCTTGGCCAAATACTTCCCACCAAGTAAGACGGCTCATCTTAGAAATCAAATCACTATCTTTACTCAGAAAGATAGTGAGTCTTTGTTGTGTATATATTTTACCAATTACCGCAAGTGCACGGCGTAGCTGTAACTAGTCCGACAAGTACGGATCGTGTCCACAGAGAACAATGCCAACTACCAGAATCTTACAAAAAGTACTATCTAAATCGATGAAATTCGATAGGCAAGAATCACAATTAAGCAAGTTGAAAGAATCAATTAAACTAGGCCTAGGGTTAGGGTTCACCATACTTGTGATACTCAACAACTGATATTCACCTCTAATTGCAATTGCATAGATTGTTGGGGATGGTTTAGCCTTAATTAACTAGCAATCTCTTTCAAGAATTACTAATCGTACCTAGGTTAATCAAATTACCTACTTTCATGGTTCTTAGCTTAACCTAGGTCCATTAAGCTTTATGCTAACCATAGAGTTCAACTAGTTGGTTTTCTTGTTCCCACTAATTGACTCAAGCCTAAGGTATCTTAAACTACTTTCGTGATTAAGATAACCCTAATTAACTATTGCATTCGGGTTTTAATCTTCACCTTTCAGTTCATCGATTAAATACCTAATACGTGATAAATTGGTGATCAGGCATTCCATCAACTAATTAAAGCATACAATAGTTAATCCAATTCAATCTAATCCCAATTACAATTAGGGTTTCTTAATTCAATTTAAAAGCATAGTATCATTGTACCACAATTGGGTTTACCGTAACCCTAGATGGAATCTACTCACACATTGTCAAATCAAGATCTAAAACCATACTCATTGAATAATTCATAGTAGTTCAATACAATTAAGAAGTAGGAGAAGAGGTAGAAGTAGTAGAAGAACAAGTAAAAGTAGGAATAGAAAGATAGAACCTATTTGTAGAAGTACTTAGATCAATTACAACTTGAAAAGCAATAAATTCAATCCTAGAACATCAAAATCCTTCAAAGAATTATGTAAAAACCTAATCTAGATGTGTTTCCTAAGGCTAAAAAGTGTTTTTCTGGTCTCCCCTTCAGTTCTCCTTGTCCCAATTGCGAATCCCCCAAGTCCCCCCATGTGTTTGGGCCTTAGAAACCCTAAAAATGACGTCCTTTACGAGCCCTGAAGCACGGCCGTGCCCTGGAACACGGCCTGGCTGTGCTTCGGACTGAAATTCTGAAGAGGCTGCAGGAAATACCACCAACACGGCCAGGCCGTGTTTCAGGCCTCCTTAACACGGCCAGGCCGTGTTTCAGGCCTCCTTAACACGGCCAGGCCGTGTTGGGTGCTATGGTGCTCCTTTCTTCATCAAATTTGATGTGCAACCTCCTTGCTTCCTCCTCAACATGATCCAAGTCTTTTAGGGTCTTTCCATGACCCTTTTTCCTTGCTTCTTGGCTTCTTTTGCTCTCCTGCAATCACAAAATGAACCACAACAGTACCCAGAACAAAGTATAACCAAAAGCATGAAAATATCCATAAGTTAACATGAATAAGGGGACAAAACATGACCAATAAGCACTCAAAATTCCCCTTTATCAAATTCCCCCATACTTAAACCTTTGCTTGTCCTCAAGCAAATGACATGCCATAACAGAAGGAAGGGGGACAAATGCTATCAAAGTCCATAAGATAGATGAATGCAGCATAGATAACTTTTCACTCAATCCAAGTGCACACAATAGATATATGAATAGACATTAATCAAAATAGTCTCTATTCTTCTAAAACCAAACCAAAAATTTCCTCTACTAAATATCTTCTCCTATTGTGACCAGAGGTTGTATGCTTTAGAGTGATTTTCAAACACTCAAGTAGGCCACCTCATCCCTTAGATCTCCCTATGTTTCCTTACCCTTATTTTTATTTAAACTCAAACTCTTTTACTTTTCATCATATATATTTTTTTCTTTTTCATCCATTCATCATCATTTTTATTTATTAGAAATATGCAATGAGTGCATTTTATGCTCCATCTCACTAGGGTAAAGGCATCTAGGTACTCATACTAAGGCCTTTTTGGTGCCTTGAAGGAGGTACTCAGAGTGAAAACTTTTTGGGTTTTACATACCCTCATTTTTCACCTCTCCCTACCTTCGCACTCTCATAGTGTAAAAATAAAAAATAACATACAATTCATGGCTCAATAGAGAGATATTTTTCAAAAAATTAAAGGTTTAGTGCTAGAAGAGAGAGACTAAAATAATAGCTACATATTTCATATCCTATTGTGCATCACATGTTCATGAGCTAGAATTAGAATATACTACATTAGTCTATCCTGAGAATAGTAACTATGTGGTATTGTAGCAGGACAGAAGAAATGCAGAATGTACAATATATACACACAAAGAAAATGACTGGTGCAGATAAACTCAAGCAATGACAGATATGTAAGTACACTCCCCCATGCTTAAACCAGACAGTGGCCTCAGTGTCATAAGTATGATAGAGAGGATGCAGAGGGAAGAGGGTACTTACAAAGCACTAGTCGTCTTGTGGTGGTGGAGGTGGGTGCTAGCTCAGGTGCCAGGTGTACCATGCCTGCATCATACCCTGCATGCTTTGAATTGAGTCTTACATGGCATGCAGGGTAGCTCTCTGAGACAGTTGCTCAGCCTCAATGCGGCTAAGCTGTGATGAGATGGAATTTATATCCTCTGAGGGAGCAGAAGATGGACTTGCAGTGTCAGCAAAATGGGAGGGGGTGGTGGAAGAGCTAACAGTGGTTCCATGGGGAACTCGTTATCAATTGAATAGATCCAATTCTCGTTGTTGGTTACTGTAGTTTTAATAGGATTGGGGAGGGGGAATAATGGATGACCGCGGAGATACAACCAGTACTGGTCATCTTTTTTAACAACTAATTTCATATGGTAACAGGTTTCCATATCAATCTGGGTATTACCAAGTACTGGTGGCATACCCTGTAAATTAGCCTCAAATCCTAATCCTATAGCAATAGTAGTAACCAAACCACCCATGACAATTTTCCCAGTCATTGCCCTACCTATCCTGGTCATCTGATGAGCCATGAAGGCTCCAGTATCCACCTTTGTACCATTAATCATCGAATGTAGAAAATAAAGCTCTCTTTGACTGGCTACCCCATCACTTTCAGTCCTACCAAAAATAGTATGGGCCATAAGCCTTTGTAAATACCTAAAATTGGGGTTGCAAATGAAAGAGGCTTTTGAACTCGATGCACTGTATTGCCCATCAATTGTAATGGAAGTCCAAAATGGGTTAGAGAGAAAGCTGGAGGGGACTTGTCTAGTACCTCCTGAAGGTAGGCTAAAAAGTGCATTGAATTCAGCCAATGTAAGATTAAAAGTACGATCAAAAAGTCTAAATTTTACTTGGCCCTGATGGACATTAGGGCCTCGATATAAGATCTTGGTAATGGAGCTAAAAAACTCCAAGGTGGGCCGAGGATAGGCGGGGTATCTTAGGGATATAAATTGGTTCCACCCAATCCTGTCAATCAAGTATTGGACGTCGTTTAAAAGACCTAGCCGCTCCAAACAGTCCTCATCTATATACCGGGTACTCAGCATTCTCCGTTTAACAAGAGTATCGTATTGTGCTCGTTGATTGTCGTCAATGAACTCAATACCATACTCATTTATTTGATGAGGGAGTTGGGGTGGTGCAAGGTTGCGTCCTCTACGTGGTTGAGAGGATTGGGATGAAGATGACCCTTTCCGGGCTCTTTTGGGACCCATGAATGTAAAATTAAAGATAATGAGAACAGATGGCACCAAAACAGAGAACCTAATCAAAGATGCAGAATTTAAATCACCAGTAATGCAACTCAGGGAAAAACAGAGCCAGATGTGTCACAGTTGAAACATAGCAGTTATGTACTAAGCAACCAATAATTCAACAATATTCAGGACCAGAGAGGAATGGTTGAATCAGAGATATAGCAATCCAGGAACTCAAAGCAGTCAATTCAGTGGATGATTGTCAGAGTAGAACCAGTAAGTGGGAACCAAAACCAGAATGGTATATCATTAATGGCAAAGTCAGGGAATTGGGACCAATTCAGAATTCAATCAGTAATCCATGAGTAATTTTAATAAAAGTAGGAGCAATGGCTAATTATGCACGTAAACATCTGTAGTCAAAATTGTGAACGAATGTCAACCTTAAAGGAATTCAAAGCATGCATCCATATTTGTAGCAGGAATTCCAAGAAGGTTAAATTAAATGCTAGTCAAGGTACCAATTGATCAGTACTAGTGCAAGTGAGGTCCAATGCAAGAGGGTAAAGTGCAGATAAAAATTCAAAGCTGGTCCAATGCTCAAATTAGTCAAAACAGGGCACTCTAGTACAATCACGAATTGGCAGTATTCACATTACAAAGTAAAAACCCAATGCAGATGATGTACCAAGAGAAACAGTCATTAGTTGTTTGAGTGCTAACTAAACCATGAGCAGAAATATTTCCAGCAAACAACAATAGTCATATTCAGATAATTGAAGCAATTGTAAGGATGAGAAATACCTGGATGAAAGCGCCGCACGATGAATATTGCTGGTAATGGGCAAATGAGAACCGAGTGGGTGTGTGTGGGGAATGGGAGAATGGGTTAGGTAGCGATTTGGGTGTGGAAAGGTTGGGTTACGGTGGAGAGGGGAAGGGGGAAGTGGGGTGGGTGTGGAAAGAATGGAGGTGAAGAAATGATGAGGGGGGGAAGTTTGAGGGGAGTGTGGCCGATTAAGATGAGGGGGATGAAGAAGAGAGGCACATGGATGGAGGGTTGGTGGTGGGTATTCGGCGAAGGAGGGGGAAGGGAGAAGAGAAGGCGGAGCACGGGAGAAAGGGGGGAATACGGTCTAGGGCACGGGTGGAGAAAGGGAGGGCTTGGCAATTATATGCCAGCCCGCGCACGCAGCACGGCCGTGCTTCTTGCGGGCTGGCTGCACACTTTTTTTTTTCACACGGGCACGCCCGTGTTCTTGGCGGGTTTTAGTATGGGAATCCCCCTTCTTCTTTTTCACACGAGCACGGCCGTGTCATGGGACACGGCCTGTCCGTGTTGCCTGCGGGAATGCCCAATTTTCTCCATTTTCTTATGTTTTTCTTCATAAACGCATTGTAGAACATGTATAGCCCAAGTGATTGACTGAAATCCCTCAATTCTCCACATTTAGCTTCTTCTTTAGACCTTCTTTAAGGATCCTTGCTTCTAACCCTTTCAAACTACTTTGGAAACATCGAAACGAACCTAGAAATCAAAGGAAAATAGTTAATAAACTTAACCTAAAAAGATAGCTAATGAAAACTAAAACTCAAAGTAAGGAAAAGAAAAGTTCTAAATAATTCAAAAATGTGGGTTGCCTCCCACAAAGCGCTTGTTTAAAGTCATTAACTTGACTCCCTTGCTTCTTAATGGATCGAGGAAGGCTCTAAGAGAGCTTGGGTGGCTCCCTTTTCAACTGTATGTCCCGTCACAAAATGTTTGAGGCATTGCCCGTTGACCTTAAAAAATCCGGTGGACTCACTCCACACCTCCACTGCTCCATATGGGAAAACTTTAGTCACTTGGAATGGTCCAGACCATCTAGACCGAAGTTTCCCTGGAAAGAGTCTCAACCTTGAATTAAACAACAAAACCCAATTCCCCACTTGAAATTGGCGCCTAAGGATGTGCTTATCATGCCATCTTTTTGTTCTTTCCTTGTATAATTTGGCATTGTCATAAGCATCAAGCCTTAGCTCATCTAGCTCATTTAGTTGTAGGCATCTCCTCTTTCCAGCAGTTGATAGGTCAAAATTGATTGTTTTGACCGCCCAGTATGCCTTATGTTCAAGCTCCACCAGCAAATGACAGGGTTTCCCATATATTAACCGAAAGGGTGTGGTTCCAATCGGTGTTTTATATGCAGTCCTGTAGGCCCATAGTGCATCATCTAGTTTAAAAGACCAATCTTTTCTGGTTTTCGAGACGGTCTTTTCCAATATGGCCTTGATCTCTCTATTTGATATCTCAACTTGCCCACTAGTCTGGGGATGGTAGGCTAGGGCCATTTTATGAGTGACTCCATATTTCTCCAAAAGGTTTTGGAACTGTTGCTCAGTGAAGTGAGAACCTCCATCGCTTATCACAGCTCGGGGCACTCTAAATCTGGGGAAGATTATCTTCTTAAAGAGTTTAACAACCACTCTAGCATCATTGGTGGGGGATGCTACTGCTTCAACCCATTTAAAAACGTAGTCCACAGCTACTAGAATGTATTTGTTTCCACATGAAGATGGAAAAGGACCCATAAAGTCAATGCCCCAAACGTCAAATATTTCAACTTCTAAAATGCTGTTTAGGGGCATTTCATTCCTTCGGGTTATGTTGCCAACTCTTTGGCACCGATCACATGCCTTTACAAAAGTGTGCACATCTTTGAAGAGCGTGGGCCAATAGAAACCAGCTTGAAGAACTTTAGCTGCAGTCTTAGAGGCACTGGTGTGGCCTCCACAAGGTGAACTATGGCATTGGTATATCACACTATAAACTTCTTCTTCCGGAATACACCTTCGGAATATGCCATCTGCACACCACTTGTATAAGCATGGATCATCCCAATAGTATGCCTTTACGTCAGAGAAGAATTTCTTTTTCTGATGATAACTCAACCCCTCAGGGAGTATTCTACATGCAAGAAAATTCACGAAGTCCGCATACCAAGGAGCATCAGCATTAGTGACCATTAGGAGTTGGTCATCTGGAAAGGAATCATTAATGGGCAAATTATCTTTATCATCTTTCATCAGATCTTGCCTAAGTCTGGAAAGATGGTCTGCAACCAAATTCTCCGTCCCTTTCTTGTCTCTGATTACAAGATCAAACTCCTAAAGTAAGAGAATCCATCTTATCAGTCTTGGTTTGGCATCCTTTTTACTTAATAAGTATCTGATGGCAGCATGATCTGTGAAAACTATGACTTCTGATCCTAGCAGGTATTGTCGAAATTTATCAATTGCGAACACTACTGCTAAGAGCTCCTTCTCAGTGGTGGAGTAGTTGACTTGAGCTTCATCTAAGGTCTTGCTAGCATAATAGATGACATAGGGCTTTTTGTCTCTCCGTTGCCCAAGTACAGCTCCCACAGCATAGTCACTTGCATCGCACATAATTTCAAAAGGAAGGCTCCAATCAGGAGGTTGGATGATGGGTGCAGATATGAGCGCCTCCTTTAACCTGCAAAAAGAACGCAAGCAGTCATTATCAAATTCAAACGGGACATCTTTAACAAGTAAGTTATTTAAAGGTTTAGAGATTTTTGAGAAGTCTTGGATGAATCTTCTGTAGAATCATGCATGCCCAAGAAAACTTCTCACTTCCTTAACATTCGAAGGTGGTGGCATAGTTTGAATCGCCTCTATCTTTTCCTTATCCACCTCTATCCCCCTCTTTAACACTAAGTGTCCCAGAACTATTCCTTCTCTCACCATAAAGTGGCATTTCTCCCAATTCAAAACTAGATTGACTTCCTCACATCTCTTAAGTACCTGTGTCAAATTTTTCAAACAGTCATCAAATGAGGTACCATAAACTGAAAAGTCATCCATAAACACTTCCATTATTTTCTCTATAAAATCAGAGAAAATATCCATCATGCATCTCTGGAAAGTGGCTGGTGTGTTACACAATCCGAATGGCATCCTTCTATATGCAAAGGTGCCATAGGGACATGTGAACGTAGTCTTCTCTTGGTCGTCTGGATGGATAGGGATCTGAAAGAATCCTGAGTATCCATCCAGATAACAGAAGTGTGAGTGTTTTGCCAACCTTTCCAATAACTGATCAATAAAAGGTAAAGGGAAGTGGTCCTTACGGGTGGCTTTATTTAGTTTTCTATAATCAATACACATGCGCCAACCCGTAACAGCTCTAGTAGGGATTAATTCATTATTATCATTCTTAATAACAGTCATACCTCCCTTTTTAGGAACCACATGGACAGGACTTACCCATTCACTATCCGAGATAGGATAGATAATACCTGCATCAAGCAATTTAAGCACCTCCTTCTTAACTACCTCTTTCATATTTGGATTGAGTCTCCTCTGGTGTTCCCTGGAAGGTTTATGATCATTATCAACAATTATACGATGCATACAAACAAATGGACTAATCCCTTTAATATTATCTATGGTATACCTAATAACCTTTTTGAATTCCCTGAGTACATCAAGCAACTTACCAGTTTCTTTAGTATTCAGATTAGCATTCACTATGACTGGATTTGAAGAGTTAGGGTCCAAAAATTCATACCTGAGGTTAGAAGGAAGAGGTTTTAATTCTACCTTAGGTGCTTTGCCTTCCTCTACGTCTGCTGATTTTTTATGGTGATCCTAGTCCAACTTTTTAGTTTTCACTTCTGAGTTGACTTTAGGACTCTCATCAAGCAATCTAGTGTAGGCATCAACTTCTACCTGTTCAGCACAAGAAACAGAACTATCCAAAAGGCAAAGCTCAAGTGGATCAGTAGGGCACAAGCTCATTGCATTATCAATAATATTTTGTTTAATTATATCAATCATGCAACAAGTATCTCCTAAGGATGGACATTTCATAGCTTCATTAAGATTAAATTCTATCTTTTCATCCCCTACATTCAGGGAAAGTTTCCCATCCTTAACATTTATAATGGCACCTGCAATGGCTAGAAAAGGTCTTCCCAAAATGATGGGGATTTGGCTATCTTCCTCCATCTCTAATACCACAAAGTCAATAGGTATGAAAAACTTACCTACCTTTAGAAGAACATCCTCTAATATACCTACCGGGTGAGTAACGGATCGGTCCGCTAACTGTAAGGAAATAGTGGTAGGCTTCAGATCTCCCATCTGGAGCTTTTTGCAAATGGATAGTGGCATGAGGCTCACGCTTGCTCCTAAATCACATAAGGCTTTAGTGATCTGCACATCTCCAATTGAACAAGGTATTGAAAAGCTCCCAGGATCCTTGAGTTTAGGAGGTAGTTTGTTCTGAATCAGGGCACTACACTCTTCAGTCAATGCCACAGTGGCATATTCTTCAATCTTCCTCTTATTAGAGAGGATGTCCTTTAGAAATTTGGCATATGAGGGCATCTGAAATACTGCTTCCAAGAATGGAATGTTGATGTGCAACTTTTTAAGCACATCCAGACACTTTCCATACTGTTTCTCTAGCTTAGCTTTGGCTAGTCTCTGCGGGAAGGGAACTGGTGGCTTATACGGTTCAGGAGCCACATATTCAGGCTCATCTAGTTCCTTCCTTCCACTAACTGGCTTTTTTTCTTCATTCATTGGCTCAGGCACATCCTTATTTTCAACTTCTTTATCATCCTCCCTTTCCACTGGTTCCCCCATCCGTTTCCCACTCCTCAAAGTAATGGCTTTACAGTGTACTCTAGGGTTTTCAGGTTGACCAGGGAACTTACCAAAATTTTTGGTTGAAGAGCTCGCTTGCTGCGCTATCTGTGTCTCTAGCATCTTATTATGGGTAGCAAGTGAATCCACTTTAGAAGCCAGGTCTTTAATTGCTTCATTCATGTTGAGATTCTGAGCTCTAAACTCCTCATTCTGCTTGCTCTGTGTGGAGATGAAATTCTCCATTAGAGTCTCCAGATTTGACTTCGGTTGGGGAGGATTCTATGGCCTTGGATTCTGGAACCCTGGAGGTTGTCTAAAATTATTTTGGGGCTGCTGAACAACATTAGGATTGTATGATAGGTTAGGATGGTTTCTCCAGCCAGGATTGTAAGTATTACTGTAGGGATTACCCCTCTGATTGTTCACAAAATTGACTTGCTCACAATCCTGAACTGTAGAACTCCCAAGCTGACATTCATTAGCTGCATGGCCTATACCTCCACATATCTCACAAGATGTAGAAGATGAAGATGATGCAATGACATTGATGCTCAGTTTATCCAATTTCTGAAACAAAGCATCAACTTTAGAAGTCAGATGATTAAAAGCATCAACTTCATACATACCTGCCGGCTTCCTGGTTTGCCTCTCACTGGACCATGAGTAGTGGTTCTGAGCTATGTCTTCAATCAACTCATAGGCTTCATCAACAGTTTTGTTCATTAGGGCTCCTCCAGCTGCAGCATCCACAGACATCCGGGTGCTGTATACTAGTCCATTGTAGAACGTATGGACTATTAACCATTTTTCTAGCCCGTGGTGTGGGCATACCCTGAGGAGCTCCTTGAATCTCTCCCATGCCTCATATAAAGATTCCCCATCCTTTTGAGCAAATGTAGTAATCTAGTTCCTCAGATGGGCTGTCTTACTCGGTGGGAAATACTTGGCCAAGAAAGCTTGAGAAAGCTGCTGCCAAGTGGTGATGGAGCCTGATGGTAGAGAGTGCAGCCATGCACGTGCTTTATCCTTCAGTGAGAAAGGGAATAACCTCAATCTAATTGCATCTGATGAGACACCGTTCAGCTTTAAGGTGTCACAATACTCCAGGAATACGGAGAGGTGGAGGTTTGGGTCTTCAGTAGGCGACCCTCCAAACTGGTTCTGCTGAACCATCTGCAAAAGAGATGGCTTCAGCTCAAAATTATTGGCTTCAACCACCGGCCTGACTATGCTGGGGTTCAGGCCATGTGTGTCTGGGGCTGTGAAGTCCTTCAGTGACCGGTTATCTCTTTCCCCCATTGTAACTGGTAAACTTCCTTCCTGTTGTCTTCTTCTTAACCTTTGCAAAGTGCGTTCGATTTCAAGGTCAAATTCAGCAACACTTTCACGCGCTCTTCACATAAAAGAGATACACACCTAGGAAGGAAGAAAAGAAGCAAAATCAGCAAAAAAAAATTATGCAGAAAAATTAAAAAGAAAAATAAACAAAATTTGATCTAGTCTAGCTATTTTATAAGATATCTAATATTGGCTTTGTTCCCCGGCAACGGCGCCAAAAACTTGTTGTGTATATATTTTACCAATTACCGCAAGTGCACGGCGTAGCTGTAACTAGTCTGGCAAGTACGGGTCGTGTCCACAGAGAACAATGCCAACTACCAGAATCTTACAAAAAGTACTATCTAAATCGATGAAATTCGATAGGCAAGAATCACAATTAAGCAAGTTGAAAGAATCAATTAAACTAGGCCTAGGGTTAGGGTTCACCACACTTGTGATACTCAACAACTGATATTCACCTCTAATTGCAATTGCATAGATTGTTGGGGATGGTTTAGCCTTAATTAACTAGCAATCTCTTTCAAGAATTACTAATCGTACCTAGGTTAATCAAATTACCTACTTTCGTGGTTCTTAGCTTAACCTAGGTCCATTAAGCTTTATGCTAACCATAGAGTTCAACTAGTTGGTTTTCTTATTCCCACTAATTGACTCAAGCCTAAGGTATCTTAAACTACTTTTGTGATTAAGATAACCCTAATTAACTATTGGATTCGGGTTTTAATCTTCACCTTTCAGTTCATCGATTAAATACCTAATACGTGATAGATTGGTGATCAGGCATTCCATCAACTAATTAAAGCATACAATAGTTAATCCAATTCAATCTAATCCCAATTACAATTAGGGTTTCTTAATTCAATTTAAAAGCATAGTATCATTGTACCACAATTGGGTTTACCGTAACCCTAGATGGAATCTACTCACACATTGTCAAATCAAGATCTAAAACCATACTCATTGAATAATTCATAATAGTTCAATACAATTAAGAAGTAGGAGAAGAGGTAGAAGTAGTAGAAGAACAAGTAAAAGTAGGACTAGAAAGATAGAACCTGTTTGTAGAAGTACTTAGATCAATTACAACTTGAAAAGCAATAAATTCAATCCTAAAACATCAAAATCCTTCAAAGAATTATGTAAAAACCTAATCTATATGTGTTTCCTAAGGCTAAAAAGTGTTTTTCTGGTCTCCCCTTCGGTTCTCCTTGTCCCAATTGCGAATCCCCCAAGTCCCCCCATGTGTTTGGGCCTTAGAAACCCTAAAAACGACATCCTTTACGAGCCCTGAAGCACAGCCGTGCCCTGGAACACGGCCTGGCCGTCCTTCTGGCTGGAATTTTGAAGAGGCTGTAGGAAATACCACCAACACGGCCAGGCCGTGTTGGGTGCTATGGTGCTCCTTTCTTCATCAAATTTGATGTGCAACCTCCTTGCTTCCTCCTCAACATGATCCAAGTATTTTAGGGTCTTTCCATGACCGTTTTTCCTTGTGTCTTGGCTTCTTTTGCTCTCCTGCAATCACAAAATGAACCACAACAGTACTAAGAACAAAGTATAACCAAAAGCATGAAAATATCCATAAGTTACTATGAATAAGGGGACAAAACATGACCAATAAGCACTCAAAATTCCCCTTTATCAGTCTTTATATGAAGCTTGCGAGATTTAAAGAACTCCTCATAATATGCCCACACCATGGGTTGGAGAAATGGCTCATAGTCCATACATTCTACAATGGACTAATCTACAGCACCCGTATGTCTGTTAATGCTGCAGCTGGAGGAGCTTTGATGAATAAAACGGTAGATGAGGCATATGAGCTGATTGAACTCAGAATCATTACTCTTGATTAAGTAAGAGGCAGCCAAGAAAACCATCAGGTATGTATGAAGTTGATGCATTTAATCATCTAACTTCTAAAGTTAATGCCCTATATCAGAAATTAGATAAGTTAAGCATCAACGTTGTTGGTTCTTCTACATCATCTTCTGCTTGTGAGATCTGTCGATGCATTGATCATGTGGCCAATGAATGCCAGCTTGAAAATTCTGCACCTCAAGATTGTGAGCAGATAAGTTTTGTGAATAACCAAAGAAATAATCCCTACAGCAACACCTATAATCCAGGTTAGAGAAATCACCCAAATCTCTCATACAAGTCAAATGCAAATCAGCAGCCCTAAAACAACTTCAGGAAACCTCCAGGATTTCAGAATCAGAGGCCATTCAATCCTCCTCCACATCCAAAGTCAAATTTGAAAGCTCTAATGAAGAATTTCATCACCACACAGAGTAAACAAAATGATGAATTTAGAGCCCAAAACCACTCGATGAATGAGGCCATAAAGGATTTACCTCTAAAGTTGACTCGCTTGTTACTCATAGCAAGATGCTGGAAACTCAGATAGCACAGCAGGCAAGCCATTCTAATAGGAAGTTTGGCAGACTTCTAGGTCAGATTGAGAATCCTAAGGAGCACTGTAATGCCATTACCCTGAGAAGTGGTAAACAATTGGTTGAATCAGAAGGAAGAAGAGAGGTAAAAGAAGATGAACCTCAGGTTACATCTGAGAAGAGAAGAGAAGAGAAGAGGAACCAGAAGAAGAGGAAAAGAATGAAGAAGAGCCCAAATATGTGGCTCCTGCACCTTACAAGCCACTGATCCCTTTTCCACAAAGATTGGTTAAGGCTAAGTTAGAAAAGCAGTTTGGGAGGTTTCTGGATGTTTTGAAAAAGTTAAATATCAATATCCCATTCCTAGAAGCTATCTCCTAAATGCCTTCCTATGTGAAGTTTTTGAAGAAAATCCTCTCAAACAAGAGGAAAATTGAAAAGCATGATGTTGTGGCATTGACAAAGGGATCCAGTGCTTTAATTCAAAATAAGCTGCCACAAAAGCTTAAGGATCTTGGAAGCTTCTCAATTCCTTGCTTTATAGGAGACATGAAGATTGACAGAGCCCTATATGACCTTGGAGCAAGTGTGAACCTCATGCCTCTTTCGGTTTGTAATAAGCTTCAAATAGGTGACTTGAAGCCTACCACTATTTCTCTTCATTTGGCTGACCGATCCATCAAGCATTCGGTAGGTATTTTAGAGGATGCTCCTCTAACAGTAGGTAAATTTTTCATACCTATTGATTTTGTTATTTTAGAGATGGAGGAAGATGACAAAATCCCCATCATTCTTGGAAGGTCTTTCCTAGCTACGGCTGGTGCCAATATAAATGTGAGAGATGGAAAACTTGCTTTGAATGTTGGGGATGAAAAAGTTGAATTTAATTTAAATGATACAGTGAACCCTTCTTCTCTAAATGAATCTTGTTGAATGATTGGTTTACCTAAACCAAATATGAATGATAATGCCATGAATTTTCCTCCTTCTACCCACTTGAGTTATGCTCTGTGGAAAGTTCTTGTGTTTATGTCAAACAAGGGGAAGAAAAGAAGGCTATTGAGGAGGCAATCCGAGTTTCAAATGTAGAACCTAAGCCACCTCCTCTCAACTTGGATAGAGCAAAAGAAGAAAAGATTAAGTCAAAAGGAACTTTGAAGGCCATTGGACAAAGCTCAAGTATCATACTACGAGGTAATGGATTAAAAAGAAAGTCATTCAAACTTTATTCAAGCCTCCTTGAGTGGAAAGCATGAAAAGGAGCCAAGCTAATGACTTTAAACAAGCGCTTTGTGGGAGGCAACCCACATTTTAATATATTTTTTTTAGTTTCTTTTTGTTTTGTTTCATTATTTTTGGTTTTATTTTCTTGCTTTTGGTTTTGTTTTTATCTTTAATTTTAGTTGATTTCTTAGGTTATAAGTTTAATGAATTTTCCATATGTTTTATAAGTAAATTCCCATGTGCCCAAGGTTGAATTAAAGGATGGAAATCAAAGGAAATTAAAAGGGATCAAACACTGTAGCAATTTACGAAGAAAAGGGGGTTCCAACATCAAACATGGGCAGACCGTGTCACAGAGCACGCCTATACTTCAAGCACGGGCCAAAATTTACAAAATTTAAAGTTTCCAGCAGCAAGCACGGGTAGGTCATGTCACAGGACACGGCCATGCCCTAGGACCAACCCCAACACTCCCTCCCCATGTTGTGCAACATGGGCCAATTCTAGGGAATTGGGCATTCCAACCCAAAGCCGGGTGAACCGTGCTTTAAAGCACTTCTGTGCTTTAGGCCCAGGTAAGATTTTTTTTCCCTGTTTTTCTTCCCTTTTCTTCCCTGTGTTCATTCTCCCTTCCCAGTCTCTTCTCTCGTGCCCTTGTTCGTGCATCTTCTCCCTTTCATTCCTATCCTCCTCCCCTCCTCTCCCAACTCCATCTCCACCATTCTTCCACCTTCCTTAACCCAATTTCCCCTTCCCTCTTCTACATTTTCACTTGTTCTCCACACCCAAAAAATTTCCCCTACACTAACACTCTCCCAAAACCCGAGCCTCAACCCCCCATCTTCACACCCAAAACAGAAGCCCACCCCCTTCCTCTCTACCATTCTCTTACCTCTACATCCCCGAAAATTCTTCCTCTCCCTCTGTAAACTTCTTCCTCCCAACCAACCCATTCCCCAACCATAGAAATCCCCTAATCCCATACCCAAACCCAACTCACTCTCCCTAATCCCTCTCCCTCTCAGTATAATCCCTAACCTAGAAATTTTTCCATAGTCCACCATCACTCCATTGCCTCCTTATTACTGAAATCCCCTCCCATGTTCTGTGTTTTCACTTATTCCCCCACACCCAAAAAATTTTCCATCCCTCCTACACACACCAGTGTATTTCCCCTGCACCCAGCCATTCCCTCTGCAACCATTCCAAAACCCACTCCTTCCCTTTCACTCCAGCCAACCCGAAGCCCTTGCAACACTCACACACCCAGAAAATTCCAACCAACTCATGCTCGCTTCCTTGCACTAGCAACTTGAAGACTACAAATCCACACTTCACTGCAACACCTCATACTGCATTGCATTGCTAGATGCACTTTGCTACATCTACATCATACTTCCATCTAGGTAATTTCTGATTTCTTGCCATATGTTTAAATCTCTGGATTGGATATTCTGAATTGGTGATTGCACTGGTATTAAATCTCTGAATTGATCTGTTTTTCTTGCTGCACTTGAGCATCAACTGCTAAATTTACTGCATTGAACTTTCTGGTCTCCCATTGACCTTAAATGTTGCCAAATTTCTGCCCCTGGATAGATAAGTAATGCTGGATAGTTCTGCCTAAATTGGATAGGTTTTCATACTGATATTTACTAATCCACAATATGTCTAACTCTTCAAGAATTTTACAAAACTGGCATTATTCTATATTCAATATTCCTTAAGGATTTTACATTGCTCTGAATCTTGCCTTGAATATTGACTGGATTTAGCTATATTAGAACCTATATATTGTGCTCATCTGCCATTATCTGGTTTGCATGCGGTAGAATTTCTTGAATTCTCATACTGACTCTTGCAAATGGATTGACCATATTGTTTTGATTTAATTTCACTTGCACAAGAGTATTGTTTAGAACATATTGAATATCTGATAGAATTATGCTAACCTGCATTATTTTGAATTTGAAATTGGCAATTGACCTATCCTCTGAATCCTTTCATATTGCCATCCCAAGTTTGAATTTGGCAATTAAATAGCATATTTATCTGGCTACAATAGTGAGATACATGGATTTTGGTCCTACTTATCCCACTCCACTTTTGAACTTATAAATAGTTGAGTAAATCTCTTTGAGAATAAATACTTTGCATGCTGAAAAATGACATACCTTATATTTACCATTTTCCTTGAACTGAATTGAAAATTCCATGCTCCTTAATTTTGAGACTTATTTACCATGCTTTGAGCTTCAATTTCAACTTGCTGCACTGCATAAATTTGGCCTACCTGTTGCAGATGAAAGCATGGTACAATTGGCACTTCAGCCAGAACCCGCCTCCAGCTCTCTCAGAAGACTATTAAGCAAGTAAGTTATTTCTCCCTTTTTCTATACTTTCAATTATTACTGACATTGAGGATAATGTCAAGTTTAAGCATGGGGGAATAGATTTAGGCTTATGGTTTTCTCTTATTGAAATTTTTAGTTATTATTGGCTGAATATCTCATGTTGCATCGCAAAATCACATAATTTGCTATTTTAGAGATAGATTGATGTAATATAGGTTAATTTTAGCTCATGAACATGTGATGCACAATAGGATATAAAATAGGTAGTTTAAATTTTAGTCTCTCTTTTCTAGGATTAAACCTCTAATTTTTTTAAAAAATATCTCTCCTATTGTGCTATGAATTGTATGTCTTTATTGATTTTTAACACTATGAGAGTGTGAAGGCTGGGAGAGGTGAAAAATGAGGGAATATAAAACCCAAAAGGTTTTCACTCTAAGTACCCCTTCAAGGCACCAAAAAGACCCTAGTATGAGTACCTAGCTGCCTTTACCCTAGTGAGATGGAGCATAAAATGCACTCACTATATATTTCTATAAAAGAAAAAAATGATGAATGAAATAAGGAAAAGAAAAAAAATGATGAGAATTAAAAGAAATTGAGTGAGAAAAAGAGTGAGAAAAATAGAAATAAGGGTAAGGCAACATAGGGAGATCTAAAGGATGAGGTGGCCTACTTGAGTGTTTGAAAATCAATTAGATGCATACATTCAATGGTACCAATAGAAGCAGATATATAATAGGAGAATTTTGGTTTAGTTTTAGAAGAACAAAGACTATCTGATAAATGTCTATTCATATATCTGTTGTGTACACATTGATTGAGTGAAGAATTACCTTCATTGCACTTTTCTATCTTCTGAAATTTGATTGCATCTTCCCCCTTCCTACTGATATGATATGTTATTTCCTTGAGGACAAGCAAAGGTTTAAGCATGGGGGAGTTGATAAAGGGAAAATTTAAGTATTTAATGGCTCTATTTTATCTTCTAATTCTTAGTAAACTTGTGGTTATTTCCCTGCTTTTGGTTATGCTTTGCTCTACATATTGCTTTGGTTTGTTTTATGTTTGTAGGTGAGCAAAAGAGGCCAAGAAGCAAAGGAAAATACTCATGAGAAGTGCCATATGGACTTAGAACAAGATGAGGAAGAAGCAAGGAGCCAGCACACCAGAAATTGGCAAGAAATGAGTATGGCAGCCCCCAACACAGCTAGGCCATGCTTGGTGTGCATGAAGCATAGCCAGGCCGTGCTTTGTGCAGAAGTTAGAGAAAAGTCCTAGAATCCAGCCCGAAGCACAACCAGGCCGTGTCCTAGAATACGGTCGTTCTTCGTGTCCGTACAGCACGTGATTTTTAGGGTTTTGAGCAGCCAAGATGATACATAAGAAGGGAAAAACGAAGAGGGTCACATTCATACCTGGACAGACATCTTAGACTCAGTTTTTAGGCTTAGGAAAAACTCTTAGATTAGGTTTTTTACTTGAATCATTGTTGAATTTATGTTCTAGAGTAGGATTTACACCAATTGAAGGTGGTATTTCATCTTTACTTTTCTACAAACCAGGTTTCATCTTTCTACTTTAGTTCTCCACTTCTTCTTCTACTCTTTCTTTTAGTTTGTATTGAACATTGATGATTACTTTAATGAATTTGATTATGTTTTCTCTTTCAATTATGTTTGAGTAGACTTGATCTAGGGTTTTGGTAAACCCACTTATGATGTAATGATACACTGTGCTAATTGAATCATTGGAACCCTAATTGTATTATCCATGGTTAATTAGGATTAACTATTATGCATTGATTATATGAGTTGATGAATGTCTAGCCAACGTTTTATCACGTTTTAGGATATTAATTGATGAACTGAAAGGTGAAAATTAATACTGGAATCTAATAGTTAATTAAGGATATCTTAATCACGAAAGTAGTTTAAGGTTCTCTAGAAATGAATCAATTAGTGGGCACGAGAAAACCGATTAATTGTATTCCATGGTTGGCATAAAACTTAATGGACCTAGATTAAACTAAGAACCACGAAAGTAGGCAATTGGATTAACCTAGGTACGATTAGTAACACTTGAAAGAGGTTGCTAGTTAATTAAGGCTAAACCATCCCCAATTACCTAAATAATTGCAATTAGAGGTACATGCTGAATATTGAATATCATAAGTGTGGTGAACCCTAACCCTAGGCTTTTGTTAATTGAATTCTTAATTTACTTAATTGTGACAAACTCTCCATTGAATTACATCGATTTAGATAGCATATTTCATATCATTCTAGTAATTGACATTGTTCTTTATGGGATACAACCCGTACTCGCTGGACTAGCTACCGCTACACCATGTGCTTGTGGTTAATTATAAAACAGACAGAACAAGACTCAGTTTTCTAAATCTTTGAAGTATTTTTATTATCTCTCTCTCTCAACAACTCAACATGGATCAAACTAATCTTTTTTTAATAACTAATTAAGAGTTCTGATTGTAAAAATTATGAAGTTCTAAGATCATGTAATTATGTTTTATGATTGATTGTTAATCGTTTATAATATAATGGAAATTGTTTTACGTGTGGTATCAAAGCCAAATTTAGAAATTTAAGATTTTCCATTCAAGATTATTGTTTCTCCCAATTTCTTATGAACCCTAATTCTGTAATTGAGAATTTTCCTTTGACCTTAATTTTTGCACTACACTTCATCAAGGTTGAATTCGTTGAAGTTTCTAAATGGTCAAAAAGTTAAATTCCCAAAACTAATTCAATTTTCTTTTTCCAAGAATTAGTATATAGAAAAGCTTAAAGTGTTATTATTAATTATCAATATATTAGATCATGAAAACCCTCTTAGAAGTCAATGTATGATGCTTGTGTGAATAAGCGAGCTTTTATAGCATAGGTTGTCAAAATATTGGAATTTGAGTTTGTTCATTTTGTAGTGAATAAAATAAAAATAGAGAAAGCAAGAAAAAAAATGACATGAAAGTAGATAATCATTAAGAGATTAGTTTTTCAAAACCTATCCCACACCATATTTCCTTGTAATTTTTTTGTGAGAACAAATGGTCCTTATACAAGGCTCTAACCATAAAAGAACCATTAAGGGCACCATAAAAGTGAGAATGAATGAGAGAATGGTTATACTTTTAAGGACAATGAATTCCTTATAGTTAAGGGTTTCATTATGGTGGAAGGTTATAAAATTGATTAGAAAGGAACCCAAAGGTTGCCAACTTAATTCTCATCATAGGGTGGTCATTCACTCAGGCACATGTATATGTGTCTGTTTACAATACTTCCCCTTGGATAGCCACTCGTTACAAATATATGGCTCATTAAAACCTTTCTAAGAACCAACAATGGTTGGCACGAGTGGCAAGTACTCGGTGTCCCTAAAGCAAAGTCTCGGATTCGAGCCATGTGGATGGAGCAAACTGTTGCTAGAAGAGCGATAATCCTCGCATGGGACCTCGATAGCTCGAGCAAGATTTCCACTGGTGTAGGATACTTGTGGATAAAACCCAAAAAAAAAACCTTTCTAAGAAAAATCCAGTGGGATAAATGTACTAACTCTAAATTAAAGAAAATCATAAATTAAAAGAAAATTATAACTTAAAGAGAGAATTAGGGAAGAATACTATTGGATTAAAGAATTTTGATTATAGATAACCTAGTTATGAAGATTTATGAAAAGATGTGAGGATCCAAGTTTTGAGGTCAAAGTATAATTTTTCAAAAGTTTAAGGGTCAAAATGTAAATAACATAAATTGCAAGGGTATCGCCAAATAAATGAAATTTTGTAAAATGGTCCCCCATATGATATTTTACCTCATCTGCTGTAGAGGAGGCATGAGAGGCTGGAAATCTCTCCTAAAACCCCATTTTCTCTCTTTAGAATTTTACTATTTTCGGATCTTCGAGAAAATTGGCTAGAAAGTGAAGGAGAAAATCTCCTAAAAAGGTGAGTTTTGAAACTCTTATTTAGAGTTCTCAAAATGCAAAACTAACATCACAGATGGATTCAAGAGGTGGAAAAATCTTAGGACACTACAAGAAAATCAATTTTCTATGACCAACATTCTGGCGACTAAATAAGTCACCATTAAAAACTATCCTTTTGTGACGATCTAAATTAATCGTCACTAAAAGGTACAGTTTCAGTGACGACTTTGAGTAATCATCACTAAAATATTTATTTTTGTGACTACCTTATAAGTCGTCACAGAAAGCTAAAATCTCTTTTACCCCACCTTTTTCCTAAACCTACGCCTTTGTTTCTCGGAACCCCGCGTGAAATGTGAAACTACTTTACTCTCCCACTCTCTCTAATTAGTGCGCAGCATTTCTTCGAATCCCACCTCCTGAACTCAACTTTCATCTTGCTCCTAGAATCGATTTGGGGAACCTCAGTTAGAGCATGGACAACATTCTTCTTCTTCAAACGCCACATCGTGAACCTATATTTCATCTTGCTCTTGGAACCCATTTGGTGAACATCAACGAAAGCAGAGCCATTGCCCCCACAACATTTCTTATTCTTCGATCTCCACTTCCTGAACCCCCATTACCTATTGTTCCTCGAACATCACTCGATTAACCTCAGTGAAAACACCCTCAGTGAACCTCATAATTTTCCTTATTCCTTGCGCCTTAGTAAAACACACCTAGCCCTAAATACTTTTTGGTTCTTCTTCACTCAACGTCATCACTAAAGGCATTGCTCACTTATCTGGTAGCAGTAGTAAGAGCTATAAATGGTGGTCAGTTCTCCGAAGGTTGAAGGGTAAACTTCTTCCTCACCATTTCTCTGTTTACAGGTTATGTGGAAATTAGGTAGGGATTTCACTGTACCTCATCTACCTCAATCTTTTCTCACTCACGATACATTGCCCCTTCCCCTTGCTGATGAGCTGGAATTTTTGTTAATTAATAGTTTTATGTCTTGCATTATTTCTTAAATGCATGAATCTGGTATAATTTTTTAATTTCTATTTTTAAAATTTTGTTTTTGTGCTCTGGTTTGATGGTTCTTGGGTATGGGAGAAACATTTTGTTCTTGGGTATAGGAGAAACTTTCTATTATTGTGCTCTGTAAAGGACTTTTTGTGCTTTGTGTTTATGGTTCACGAGTACATGAGTAGATTAGCATTTTGTTTGATGCGATGAAGAGTCACCAAGAAAGGCATAATCACTCAAGTCATTGCTTATTCATTTTCAGGCTTGCTATCTTTAAGTTTTAGTGTGACAGTTAGGCTTAGCTCACTCTACTCTCAACACAGTACTAGGATTAAACTACAATATATCTTGAAATTACTTCCAATGGCTACAGGAATTTCCTTGTTTCCTATCTTTGTAATTGGTTCTTGAGCCCCTTATTTGCAAGGATTGTACATAAGAACCAACTCTTCTAAAAGCTTTTGTTAGAAATAGGCCCAATGATGGTTTTAATTTTATTTTCTAGCATGCCTCTTCATGTGAAAACCCTTTAGGCATGGAGCATGGATAATGTAGTCTTGTGCAGGAACTAAATATAATTGAGAATGGGTCTAACAAGGATCAAACCCTTGACAATTTAATCAATGGGTTTCTGATGTCAAGTGAAGGAACTAACTTCTAGGATGGAAGGTTATCTCATGATTTTCCTTAATGAGTGTTACCTAATCATTATGAGGACCTAAAAGGAGGTTCTCCTCTCTACTGCATTTGTTCCAAAAAATTTGGTAATTGAAGTTGTAATTCTAATAATTATGTTCTGACACCATTCTTATTTACCGCCATGAATTTATATAGGAATAACAGTTCTCTAATGTTTTCTTTTGCAGACCCTAAACTTTGTTCTGATGGCCTAGAAAAGGGAAGTGCCAATATAAAAATTGGAGTTGGAGTTAAAGTTGGAGTTGGAACTTTTTACCTAGTTCTTGTTATTGTGGGAATCCTTTGGTGGAAAAGCTACTTCAAAGGAATGTTTGGGAGAGAAAAAGGTGAATACTATGTTTTTATGCTTAAATCATACATTCAATTTGCTGTAAATTACCATGGGGGAATAAGGAAAAAATTCCTATTTTGTTATCGCCTTCTGTAATTGTGCTTCCTTTCTTTATTATTTCATTTTTTCTTTTCATTTTTGTATTTAATCTAGAGATGTGTGTGTGTGTGTGTGTGTGTGTGTGTCAATGTGTGTTAATTTCAGTTAAGTACGTTTGTGCAACTACTTTACTATAACATATTGAAAAGTTAGGAAAAAAGTTAAAGAAAAGAAAGCCTTTGTTTTATTAGATATGCTTAACTACTCCTGGTACATTGCAAACATTTGGGTGCTTATATAATATACTCTCAAATAGTGTAGAAATTGTCGATCTTTTCTTCATGGGTCAAACCTGGATACTAGTTAGAAGGAAACTAATTATTCCTTTGGAAACTACTTTTACATTTGACTAATTGGATAAGTATGAAAGGACTAGATTCTCATATGGGAGCTGCCACTGATGACTTCAATCCTAATAACAAGATTGGCAAAGGATGAAAATACTTACACATGAAGTATTTCTCATGGGGCATTACTAATGATAACTATGGAATCTCCAGAGTCAGCAAAAAATTACACATGTCGTTTTTGATTTCTTTGTTTCTGGTTTAAATTCTAGTTTCTAGTTTAAATTTTGGTTTAAATTCCCCCCATTCCTTAATGTTCATTAGTTGAATTCTAGTTTTTAGTTTGAATTATGGTTTAAATTCCCCCCATTCCTGAATGTTCATTGGTTTAAATTTTGGTTTCTGGTTTGAATTATGGTTTAAATTCCCCCATTCCTGAATGTTCATTGGTTTGAATTTTGGTTTCTGGTTTCAATTCCCCCATTCTTGAATGTTCATTGGTTTCAATTCTGGTTTCTGGTTTTACCTTCTCAAGTCCTAGTGGTCTTGAAAAAAGTTGTCAATTTTGAAGAACTGGAGTATGGAAGTTCCCAACTGGAGTTGGTGATCAGGTATCATGGGTATCTTTCTCATTATAGTGTATGAAGCTATGTTTTGTGCATAGAATCCACTAATTCAATTACTAATACAGGGAGAAGATATTTGTGTAGCAGCAGTAAGAGAGGTCAAAGAAGAAACAGGAGTAAGCAATCTGTTTGTGTTATCAATATTAAATGTGACTAGTCCTCAAATCATTTATTTATAAAGTGTAGATGAATTTTTTCATTGTAATTATATGCTTAATACGTTTGGGTTCTATAAATTTTCAGGTTGATAGAGTTTGTGGAAATATTAGCATTCAGGTAGCAAGTTTGCATAAAAATTTATCATTTCTTGTCCATATGCAAAACCTTCAATTAATTTATATGGAGACCTTCCACTAAATTATGTATTATCTAGTTTTCTATTAGAACATATATCTAATTTTTACTATTTGAAGTTTATTATAGGGTTCTGTTTTGACTTTAAACACCAGTAATTAGTGTATTGCTTTTCCATCATTTCCATCTTAGAACCTACTAAAGAAAATTATATCCCTGATCCATTGGTTTTAATTTGCTATTGGAAAATATTATTATTATGAGGTATTAGATTCTTCCCTTGCTGTATTTTATTTAATCTTTTCTAAAAGGGAATATGGTAAAAACAAAAAGAATTCCATCAGTCTTAATCAATATAAAGAAACCAAATTATTCACCTAAGGAATTAAAAGTAAATATTCATAAGTGCTATAATATATAGAATCAGAACCTTAATCCACTTTAACTAAAACATTTTCATGCATAAATCTCCGACCACATAAGGTTAATGGGCTTACAAATGTTTAATAAATAAAGCTGCCAATTATTATATAAATTAAACTCCCTTTGACATGTAGCTAGAGCATCCCATTTAAAGCCCACAGTACTATATATAATTAATTAATGGCATAGCCATTAAACAGCTACCAGGAAGAACGTTGTATGTTGTCAACTTCATCAAAGGTTTATAGCTGACACTAATAAAATGCCATAGAAATTTCTTGAATACAAAATGTATATGCTTAATAGTAATAACCTAAGTGGTTTAAGACTGCTAAATATATATTGGAACAACTAGTTAGCTAGCTATGGCCTTCCTAAATTCATCATGCTTTAGAATTGGAAATTTTAGGCCCACCATTGAATTAGTCAAGCTTGGAATTAAGCATATAAGCGTGGAAATCATATGGAACCACAACACCAGCTTTTATTTCCAGCTCTCCCACATTTGAATAATCTCAAAATGTGGGATATTAATAATTTTAGTTTAAAGCCAGCTACAAAAAGTCAAAAGGTTTATTATAGGATTATAAAGAATTGAATTCACTCTTATTACCCAAGTTAATTACCCACATGCATGCAGTAGACTTTAATTAATCATATTTAGTGTTTTGATTAAGTATAGCCAATGCTTGAGAGGAAAAATAATAGATAAAGATGCAAGTGTGTTAATGACAGATTTAACAAGGCAGTGACAACTTTTTTATTTTGAAATTTTAGATGGAATGTATTTGATAGTATCCATGTTTTAGTCATTATTGACATTTTCAATAAATTCAAAGAAAGATGACTACCATTACAAAGTGGTTCACTTTCTTTTTAAAACAGAACCAAAACCAATAGGTTATGGTTCACTTTATTTTTGGAATAGAATCAAGCCTAACTTTGAAGTACTTGAATTACAAAGTGGTTAATTATTTAGCAAAGTTGTATATTAATAGGACTTTGATGATGGCTATTGGATGGTTTTCCATTGAAGATCACAACATGAAATTTTTCATCCTTATTAAGTCTAAGGTTGTAGGCCCTCATTCTATACTATTTTGTTGGAACCTTATCTAGAGTTCTAAACCAATGGTTTGAACTCATTTCTTTGTTAAATCATTTATGCATGCAAGACCAGTGATATTGTATGCTCGAACATAACAAGTTTTCTTCCTAGGATTCTGATAAATGAACATGATCTTAACTACCTCTTCGTATTTAGCTTTCTCTAATAGTTTTAGAAACATGTGCCCATTTTTTGTACATTTGGCAACACGATCCCATTTGATTTCAGCACTATATATACACTTTATTGTGTCTAAATACTTTGTTATTTTTCTTTTCCAATTGCTCACTTTGACTCTGGCCAAAATTGTAGGAAATTTAATGGATAAGAGCTAGTTGAAAATTGGAAATAAAGCTGATCGAAGGTACATAAAAGGGGTGGATAAATTTCTTGAGTGGGCATACAGTCAAAGGAGGGTGGGCAGTAGAATTAGGTACCCATGTAAAAAATGTAGAAACATGGTGTTCAAGGTTAGACATGAAGTACAGTTTGATATGTTAAATAATGGTTTTTGGCAATCTTACGAGGTTTGGGATCACCATGGAGAAGTTGCAGGGACAACTTCATATCCCATTGATGAAGGAAATGCTCATTTAGAAGACTTTGTTGAGGTGGATGATATCATTGTAATGATACATGATGCATATGGAGTTGCAAACACAGAGGAGATGAATACTAATGTAGAAAAAAATGAAGAGCCAAATTTTCATGCAAAAAAGTTTTATCAATTACTACAAGATGCCAAAACAAGCCTATATCCAAGTTGTGAGAAGGTGTCAAAGTTGTCGTTCATCATTAAGCTACTTAATTTAAAGTGCCTTAATCATAGAAGCAATAAGTATGTGGACATGTTGTTAGACTTATTTAAAGAAGTACTGCCAGATGGTGCCCAAGTACCTAATTCCTACTACGAAGCCAATAAGGTTGTTCAAGACTTGAGGTTAGACTACACAAAAATATATGCATGTCAAAATGACTGCATTCTGTATAGGAAAGAACATGCTACTACACAATCATACCCCACGTGCAAATTGTCTATATGGAAATCAAATGGGCAGATAGGCAAGAAAGAAGCACACAAAGTGTTGCGATATTTTCCAATAAAACCTAGGTTGCAAAGACTATACATGGCAACACACACTGCAAAAGACATGAGATGGCATAGAGAGGAACGTGTAGATGATGGTGTGTTAAGGCACCCAGCTGACTCCATTGCTTGGAAGTCTTTTGATGAGCAATATCCTAATTTCTCAATGGATCCTAAAAATGTTAGGATGAGGTTAGCAAGTGATATGTTCCAACCATATGGAAATATGAGTGCCAACTATAGTATTTTGCCAGTTGTTCTTGTGCCATATAACTTGGCCCCCTAGAAATGTATGAAACAACCGTACTTCATGATGACACTTCTTATCCCAAGCCTTAAGTCTCCAGGAGACGATATAGATGTATATTTGGAACCAATGATTGAGAAACTTAAAGAATTATGGGAGGTAGGAGTGGAGACGTATGATGCTCATTCACAATCAAATTTCAATATGCGAGCTGCAATCATGTGGACAATAAATGATTTTCCTGCATATGGTAATCTTGCAAGTTGGTCAAAAAAAGGAAAATTGGCATGTCCTTGTTGCAACAAAGATACTCACTCTGTATCATTAAGAAGAAAATTATGTTATATGGGTCAACGTCACTTCTTGCCAACTAATCATCTTTAGCGGCATAATAGGAGGGCATTTAATGGTAAAGTGGAAAACAATAACGCACCAACGTATTTAACTGGTGAGGAAGTGCTTCAACAACTAGAACTCCTACCCAATGTGACGTTTGGAAAAAGGAAGAAGCGAATGTGTGACTAGTCAGCTGTTGCTTATAATTGGAAGAATAATAGCATATTCTTCCAACAGCCTTATTGGAGTACACTTTTACTGCGACATAATCTTGATGTCATGCATATTGAGAGAAATGTGTCAGACAACATTATGTCAATGGTGATGGATATGGCTGGAAAGATGAAGGATACAGTGAAGAGCTGCTACGATTTGGTGGACATGGGAATTAGGCCAAGTTTACACCCTGTTGAGCAAGGAAATAAAATTTTACTACTAGCGGCATCTTATGTGTTATCACCATAAGAGAAGTTGAAGGTTTGCAACTTTTTAGCCCAGTTAAAAGTTCTTGATGCATTCTCTTCAAACATTTCAAGGTGTGTCAATGTGGCAGAGAGAAAGATATATGGATTAAAGTGTCACGACCATCACATATTATTGCATGAGGTATTTTCAGTTGCGATTCATGGGTTATTGCCTAAGGAGGTTAGTGATCCTATAGTGGAGTTGGCACAATTTTTCAAGATTTTGTGCTCAAAATGCTTAACCATGGAAGACTGAGATTCAATTGAAAAAAAAATTGTCATTACCTTGTGCAAATTGGAAACTGTGTTTCCTCCAGCATTCTTTGATGTCATAGTCCACCTCCATGTCCACTTAGCAAGAGAGGCAAAGATTTTAGAGCCTGTCCAATATCGTTGGATGTATCCAATTGAGAGGTAACACTAGCAAACCTATACTAATTTATTGAGCTGCGTTGACTACTAAACTGTAATAATTTTGACTTGTATTTATAGGTATTTACGGACGTTGAAATCATATTTTTGTAATAAAGCTCATCCTAAAGGCTAAATTGTTGAAGGCTATTTAATTGATGAAAGCTTGATATTCTGCTCAAGATATTTGAGCAATATCAAAACAAAATTCAATAAAGCTGCAAGGAATGATGATGAAAATATGACAGTTTCTGAGAGATCAATATTTGGCCAAAGTGGACAATTAAGAGGTGCTGCCAAAGCAACTTTACTATCTAACAAAGAATTTGATCAAGTGTGCCTATACGTGCTACAAAATAGTGAAAAAGTTTGGCCATTCATAGAGTATGTATATTATAGTTTGTTGAAAATTAAATTATTGGTAAACCAAACTCTAATAGATGAAACGACACAATTTGTAGAGACCACAAAAGGGAACTTTAGACACATGCATCAAATGTTGATTCAAGGCATATTAAAGAGTTTTCTCAGTGGTTTAATCACCTAGTAAGTGTCTTTTAATTAGGTCAACTAATGCATTATATTATACGTCATGTCATAACCTTTCAATGTTGTTAATTTTTTATAGGTTACGAAGCCAGGTTCACATTGGCAAGAAGACAATGAGTTACTTAGTTTAGCTATTGGTCCTCAAAGAGTAGTATATAGATATACAACAATTTTGGTCAATGGGTTTAGATTTCATACTAGAGACCGTGAAGTTCAAAGAAAAACTCAAAATAACAGAGTCCTTGTGAAGGGGGATTAGAAGACTTAGTGTTGAGTAGTATATAGAAGACTTAGTGTTAACGCATTGTTGCTATATATACATATAATTGATAGCTTTGTATTGAATTCTTTGCATATTTTGTTTTGTATTGAATTCTTTGCACATTTTGTTTTGTATTGAATTCCACATTGTTTGGTATTGAATTTTTTGCATTTTTAGCCTAAGGAGGTGTTTAACTGAAAACAAGATTTGTTTATTTACTGTAAGTTGATATTTAAGCAGGGCAGGACAAGAAAGAGGTGGACGAGGTGGTCGTGGCTGGAGACGTGTCACACAAGGTAGTTGTAACAACAGAACCCTACTGTCGGGCATAGAGCCCCACCATGGAGGGACAAAGGCACAGCTCACCACACCTACTTCTTGGCATCCAATTAGTAGTGTAGGTATGTAAAGAAATTTTTTTAGCAACAATTAGTTAAGGATCAAGGGATCTCGGCATTCAATTATGTGCCTAAAACCCTAGTTTTTTGTGATTCATAGCTTTTTGTAATATAATTCGAAATGTAAGGGGATCATACAAATGTATTACTATAGACTCAAAGACAAAAATTGGACAAAAAATCCAAATTGTGATCCCTGACGATATCCTTCGAGCTGTGGGAGAAGGATCAAAGGAGCTTGTCAATTACATTGGACACATCGTACGAGGCACTTGTCCTTTGAAAGAGAGGGACTGGACTAAAATTTGGGAACAATGTGGAGAACAGATCTTGATGCAAGTGAAGGTAACCACTAGCATAATTGTTTATTGTACACATATCCATATACACTTCTCTAATTTAACTTCTTTGAGTTTATTATTGTAGGAAAAATTTGAAGTTGGTACAAGTATGCAGTGGTAATTTGATGCATTTATCAATGCCACTTCGCAACAATTATACAAAAATTGGAGGAGTCACTTGCACGTCTTGTAGTCCAAGTACGTGTGATTCTCGTTCATTTGCAGAAGTTGAAGAATTAACAGTGAAACTTTAGAATAACTTATTCTCATATATAACATTATATGAATGTTTTATTCATCATTGGGTGGCAATTATGTTTGATCGTAGAGAAATCCTGAAACTGGAGAGAAGGCTCCAATTGACCAGATATAGGATCTGTAACATACTCGTAAGAATAAAGAATGAGAAGTTATATGGTCAGATGCAAAGTCTAAGGAAGTTCATGAATATTTAAATTTTATTAATTTATACAAATTGTAATTTATATTTCTTCTTGTTATTCTAAATATTTAGTTGCTTTAAACATAGGCCCAATTGAAAGATATTATAGCCAAGCAATCTCAAGAAGACACTCCTGGTATGAGAAATGAGCAAATATTGTCACAAGTTCTTGATCAATGGTCTGGTTACTTTCGCGGTAAAGGATACGGGGCTAAACCTCCCACTAAGAGAGCTGTTAACCAAATCACTCCCCAACACCTTAAAGAGCAAGAGAAGAAAATAAGTGAAAAGGCTGCTACAGAACTATGTGAGGAAATGAGATTACGAGAAAAATGATGCAAGCACAGTTTGAGGAAAGACTACAGTCACAAATGACCTTTTTAATTACATCTCTCCAACAGGTACTAATATCCATATACACTTTTTGAATTTAATAGTTTAGTCATTTGTATACACTGATTGAAATTGAATTTTACTTTTTTGGCCTCTACCTCTCTTTCCTTTGGGGTTGAGGAATGATGGTCAATCATGCCTTTTATACATATATGATGGCTGGTATGTAGCAAAAATCTTAGAAAGATTTGTGAAGAAGTAAATGTATAAACTTCTGTCAACAACTAGTTTTCGAATTTCTTTGGATGGCAATTATCTGAATTTTTATTATAACAATGCCTCCTTGTATTAATATTTACAAAAGCTGCCCATATATGATGGCTCGTACGTAGCAAAAAATCTTAGAAGCTTGTCTGAATGTTTTAAAATCTTACTGTTGATGGTTAGTTTTTGATGACTGAATATTGCTCTTGATGACTGGATATTGCTCTTGATGGCTGGTTTTTTATAACTGAATATTGCCTCTTCAATTCCAAAATAATTTCCATATTTCTTCTATATATTTTAGAATCTTCATATTGAAGGCATTCTTAGTTTTTTCTTGTTATTCCTTGCAAATTGCAACCAATTATTAGACGAAAGATTGTTTATAGCAGAAAAAATTATTTGAATGAGCAACAATGAGGTGTGAGTGAGGTAAAGTTACAAGGTACCGAATTGAGTTACAAGGAGAGATAATGACAATTTTGTAAAAAGCTCTAATATTATCTGTAGAGGTAAGAATGGGTTGGCAAAGCTAAAGTGTAGGAATTCAATTGACTTGGTTAAAGGGGAAGGAAAGGTAAATTTGGGGAACCTATGGTTAAGAACCTGTATTGCTATACTTGTACATATGATCTACTTCACATTTGCTGGGATATTTAATTTAATTCTGGTTGTTACTTTTATCTTAATTCACTATACTACCGGCTTCACTCTCCCAATTATGTGTTGTGTTCTACAATTACCTTTTCCACTTTCATATGTATATTATCATCTGCTCTTAAACTATTTTGTAATCATGTGCTAGAGTTTCAGCATCACTATCAAAGTAAGTTAGAAGAATCTCTGGTCAAGCATACAAAGGAAATTTATAAACTTCCTAGAAATCATGATGACATTAGTCTCTGACTTGCTTTCTGCAATGAAATGACTTGTAGGTGCTTATGTTGAGTCAAATATGTTCCTTTGCTCTTCCTTATATTGTTTGGTAGTTTATTGATACTTTCATGGTACAGATTTCTCAATTACTATTGGAATTTGAATCAGCATACACAAAATAATATGTTGGCATTTAAGGACATTATATTTTGGGCGTTCATATTTCATTTTTTTTCAAATTTATCAATATTTGTTATATATGGTCTAACAACTGAACTAACTTGAACACCCTATTCATCCAAGTGAGTGAAGAATTTTTAAGAAATAAAAGAAGAATCCTAGACATGTATAATAACTTATATGAAGCATGAGCGATAAGCAATTAAAATATTTTTCATTGTCTACATACAATATGTTGCCTTTCAAAGAAGAGAAGAAAATAAAGAAGGGAAGGTAATGGTAATATTTTGACATGTATGTTTGTTGGCCATACATGGCTTACAAGTAGGCATTCAATATGTCCCTGAAAGCATTTTCCATCTCTTGACGCGCTTCTCCTAAGTTAAGGGCAATGCTGGTTTTATATATCTTACTTAGTTGCTATGGTTGTTCCCCCTCAGTTGAGCTTGATTGACATACTTGTTAAGTGTCATGTGTGATATTAATTTTGTTGAATTTGGTAATATTTAATATTTTCATGATTTTCTTCGTGTTACAGGTATTTATTTATTTTTTTACATTAAACTTGTCAAGTTATATATTAATTTATTACTGTGATATGAAAAGGGACAAATTCCATTGGGCCTTATGGGTAGTGTTGCACCAAGTTCTATAAATAATGTAATAACAACATCTCCCAGAGAGCCACCAAGTTAATTATTTTTAATTTGTTGATTTTATATTATGTATAATATTTTATATTAACAAACATGTTATATCACTCTCAAGAATTATGTATATTGTTTGAAATTATATATAGAATTTTATTACTCTTGTTGTTCTTGACTTTTATTCATATAACCTTGTTTTATTTAAATGGCAAATGAAAATATTCAATATATATATATATATATATATATATATATATATATATATATATATATATATATATATATATATATATATATATATTAAATTCAATGGCCACCAATGTCGTCACTAAATACCTTAAACAAGTTTCAGTGACAACTTAAGTCGTCACTAATTATAAAAATTAAACATTGAGTGACAACTTATGTTGTCACTAAATATATTTTCAGTGGCGATTAGAAGAAGTCGCCACTGAAAGGGTCAGATAACGATGAAATTTTTTTCCTCTTAAACAGACATTTTTAGTGATGACATCTCATAATCGTCACTAGTTGCCACTAAAACCACTTTCTGTGACAACTATGGGACGTCGCCACTGAATATTAGGTTTCAGTGGCAACTTCGCATGGCTGTCACTGAATGGGCCTTTTCAATAACGAATATTTGTTTATAACGATGAAACTTAGGCTATTTACTGGCAATATAGTCGCCACTGAAAGTTTTTTTCAGTGGCGACTTGTTTAAGTCGTCATTGAAAGTTTCAGCGACAGGTTTTTTTGCGACTAGGAGGTGACGACCAAAATTCGTCACTAAATGTATTCAGTGACGAAATTTGGGCTTTCAGTGACGACTTTAATCGCCACTAAATCCTTATTTTGTTGTAGTGGGAGCTTAAATTTTGGGTTTAGATCACATCCACAGAGCCTACACATGCCTCCACGAGCTTTCTCTCTCTTGATGTGTGAAACCTATGCGCAGTGTAAAAATTCCATTTTTTTTCATATATACATATATATTTTTCTAAAATTTCATGAAGTCATTACCTCTTTACTTCTAACTATTTAACTCATAATAACATTCAATTAAATTAACCAAACATAATTAAGGTTTATAAAATACCATTAACACTTATACAATTCTAGGTTAACATACACATTATTAATCAAAATATCTGTACAAAAATCAAACACATATAATTCTACATTTTATTCATCCATATTGACTAGTTCCGGAGATACAAGTGTGAGTGGTTACACCGTCACCGGGATCTTAGCCAACTCAATTCAACCTACGCTAAAAGTCGATCATAGAGAATATCTGCATAACTTAGTTCTCTGAACATGATATGAAAATATAGTGAGAATTAAATCCCAATAGGTTCAACAATAAATCATAATCATCATTAATAATACTTGTCACATCATGTTCATCTGTATAAGTTATAGCAATTATTTTAGGTCAAATGAATGCACTTTATCTATGCACATAAAAATCGTACAATAATGACATGTATGGCATGAATAACTATTTTCAGAATACCATATGATGGCTATCAACTTATTTTCATATTAAGCTACCCTGGTGAGGGTGAGTACTTTCTACTCTTCGATATAATCTTTTATCACTCCGTCCAACATGGCACACTTTCTTTTCTCATTAACATAATCATAGCTGTCGATAGGTCGTCCCTTGCTGGTGTACCACATGGACTGCCATATGAACGTGCTAATTTCTTTTCTTTTTTTTTTTCTTTTCACATTAATAGCGAAAAATATTATTTCAATAACAAGTATGTTCATTATACTCACATGCCATAATTTTTCATTAAAATATAATAATTACCATAAATTATTGGTAATCATGCCATGAACATAATCATTTCAAATATTACTTTATAAAATATTTTCATATCAAAATTACAAACTTAAAATGGTAAGGAATTCATGCAATAGAAATGGCTATGGCATACACTAGTCATTTATTATTTTCATTTATAAGATTCTTTTTCTTTTTTAAATATTATTTTCCACTTTCACTAAACAGAAATTCGATTGAGGTGATCTTTGTGTCAATTGAAAAATAAGACAATCCTTTAAAACCCTTATATTGAATATTTTAGTGAAATCTTAAGTAATCGTGGTGTTATTACTCCTTCAAATTCAATATTATTTCTTCTCGAGTAGGTTCAGACCTTTACTTACTAATCTAACCATATCTCCCTCATATGAACTCCAATTGAAGTGATTCCAAAGCCTATAAAAATTTAAGACACTTATAAACAACTTTCCTGTTTATCAGTTCTTCTAATTCTTTACTAATGTTTTCCAAAAAATCAAAAACAAAAATACTTACATTTACCACCCTGGATTCTAGACTGATTCTGACCTTTACTTATTAATCAACCATATCTCCCTCACATAGACTCTAAATTAAGTGATTTCAAAGCCTATAGATCTCTAATACATATATCTATATTTACTATGTTAACAATTTTCATTAATTCCCTATATATTTTGCCTAAAAATTCAAACACAGAAGCATACTTAACATATTCTTCCCTGATTAGCTAGTTTCTGACCTCTACTTACTAATCTGACCATATCACCCTCATATTGATTCCAATTTGAATGATTCCAATAGTTAAAAATTCGTGAGACATATATCTATATTTATCATGTTAAGAATTTCTTTTAATTGCCTACATATTTACCCTAAAAATTCAAACACATAAGCATACCTAACTGATTCTTCCTGGGTTAACCATTTTGTGACCACTGCTTACAAATCAGACAATATCTCTCTCATCTGAACTCTAAATTAAGTGATTCCAGTGGCTAAAAATCCATGAGACAGAGATCTACATTTTTTATGTTAATCATTTCTTTTATTTCCTAACCAATTCTTCCCATAATTTAAAAAATAGAAGCTTCCCTAGTTACTCTAAAATCTAGTTTCCTAACCAAACATTTCCCAAGGTTTTAGTTCATCATTTTATTACGCCCTCTTCCATTTTCTTCCCAATTTACATCTAATCATATTCCATCAATTTTTCACCACATTCAAATATATAAAATAACAGCATAGAAATCCTAAAATTTTGCCACCCATAACTATACCTATGCAGAACTTTCTACACCAACCAAAATATTCAAAACATCCATTATATGCAAGATAACATGTAACATGATATAGCAACATCCATGACCAATCATCAAAGTAGCAAATATTGTAAATTTCATCAAAGTTCTAAAATCAAAATCCCATATAAATGTTACATTTCAAAAAATTTCTTCGAAAAGAGATATTGTTAAACCTACCTAAAGATTTCCCTAGCCCGCTTAATGAATTCTTTTTCTTGTTTCCTCTTGAAGAAAGTAGCAAGATTTCTCCCTTTCCTTAACTTTTCTAGCAGCTTAAATAAGAGAAGGTGGGTGAGTTTTTGAACCCCAAAGATGAAGAGGAAAGAAATTCAAGTGGAGTTTAAGTTAACTTACCATGAGTACTTAGTCCTCTAGACTTCTCCTTTCTCTCTTCTCCTTTCTTTCTCTCCTTTCCTCACTCTACCTTGCTTATGTTTTTCCTCTCCCTCACTTAGACAAAATTATAATGTTATAAGGGTGGGTTTTGCTTAAATAAACTATTAAGTGGTTCACCTTTCATAATTATGGGTCTACCTTATCACAATTAGGATACACTTGGTTATTTTTTTGGGGAAAGACAACTCATGTTCTTGTCTTCCTTTCCCTTAGTCAAGATATGCATAACAAAAGGAGATTTGTATTTTAAAAATTATGATAAAATGTTCTTGAGACAAGGGACAAGGTCACTTTGATTTAGCGATTCATTTCTTTTTTCTTTTGTCTCACACAAGTATGATAGGTTTACCTTTTTAGGTGGAAAATTTTCAGCCCTTGAATCTCCCTTGCTTGGCTGAAATTATTTATGTAGGATAAGGATATGTTGTCATAATGCTATGTATTATTACCCATTTGTTAAAATTATGAATGTAGGATATAGATGTTTTGTCCTAATGCCATGTATTATTACCTACTTTTTGAAATTATGAATGTAAGATATAGATGTTTTTTCCTAATGCCATGTGACATAATCTTGATTATTATTACACTACTATTTCCTCACATGATTCTTATTTTTTTTCCTCTTGGATTTGGGCTCATTCTTACCTATTTCCTTTGCTTTGGCTAAAATTCTACCTTTCATGGAGGGTTTGGTCACATTTTCATAATTTTTTGGGCTATTGGTCCAACTTCTATATCCTAGTCCAAGTCTATGTTTTATTTCTTACTTGAGCTATCCAATTGGCTTACTAAAAACTTATGTGAAGTGTAAAAACTATATACAAAGTGTCCATAAGTTAAAGCCCAATGTATGGGTGGAGATGTTAAATTTAGGAACTCTAGCTCTTGAATTAGGAAAAATTACCATAATCTAATCTTCTTGAAATTTTAAAACCTTTACTTACTTCCCAAAAATTTATCTTCCTTATTCAAGAATTTCTCCTCTCTTTAGTATGTTATTTCAAAAAATTTCTATTAGGTTTTCTCTTTTTACCTATTCTCTTAATGTTAAAAATATTTTTTGTGCATGCACATAAGGTGAAGAATTTCTAAGGATTATATTTGCTTAGATATCTAAAAATTGTCTAATAAATTTTATTTCCTTAATTAAATATTTATATACATTTATTAATAAAAGAAATGAAATTAGGGATGTTACATTAAATATTTATGTACCTTTATTAATAAATAAAACGAAATTAGGGATGTTACACGCAGCCCTACAACAGTGCATGCAACACGTGTACCCGAAACCCTGTTACGTTGATCGAGCTCCTAGAGGTTAAATTTTGTAATTTTGGAGTCATTTTTTAAGTTTTTAGACCCTCCAGACTCGATTTTGAGGTTTATTGTGTCAAATTCCACTTAAAAACGTACATTTTGAGATTGTCCAACTTGGAAACCTTGCTTTATAAGTAGATAATGTTTGCTATGATCTATTTTACACTTTTCTTATACTTTATTTGTCATATTGGTGTAGCATACAATGTTATTCCTATATGTTCATATTTTAAAAGTGTGATGAATGATATTTACCTATTAGATGCTATATTTTTCAAATATGGCATGTTATAGTTATGATGAAAATTTTAAATGTTCAAATTCCTTGAAATTGGAACCCTTAGAAAATATGTTGCATATACACACTTCACTATTTGAAAAGAAGGATTTAGGGGTAATTAGAATTGAGAATCCATATTGAATTTATAAAATTTTGTGGAAAAAGAATTGAACATAGAAATTATTTCTTACTTAAACAGCACATTATTTTTACGAAATTATTTTTTGTGGAGGAATTTTATTGGAAACACTGTTTGCTAGCAGCAGGTGATGCTAGCCCTGGTGCACCTTGAAACCTTAAGTAGTAGGGGTGTTTTTAGCCACGTGTGTGTTGGCTAATACTCGTGATATGTTATTATAAAGATAGGAAGAATGCCATGCAATTGTGATTACACATCCCTTACTGTGTGCTTAGAAAAAATCCATATTAGAATCCCTTTGTGTGACCTCATTAGCAGTGGTAGGGAAAACTTCAGCATGGATGCTGAGTCTAGGCAAATCCTACATCGACAAAGTACGGAAGGATCTTAAGATATGTTACAATGGTTCCTATATAGAATCATCCTAAACTTTAAAGAGTGTATATTAAAAAGCATTTGGAATTTTTTGTTACATAACAATATTTATTTTATGGTCATGATGTATTGTATTTATCTTTAATCTCTGATTATCTTTTAAATTGAGAATATTGAAAATATGGGTCACTTATAGAGTTACTTCTGATATATATTTTACTTTGAAGGAAAGCAACATTTTATCATATAAGTACATCCATATACTAACTTAAAAGTTCATAATAGGTCTTATCTGCTTACTGAGTTGTCAAACTCACTACACGGTATTCTATATTTTTCAGGTAAGGATACAAAGTCTAGTCCTTCCCCTTCATATAGGTGATCAGTTAGGCAACATATTCTCTAAGTGAGCCTACTTTGGTTTTAAGGCTCATAATTTTTTACTTATATTGTATTTTGTACTCTAGAGTGCACTCTAAATGCTACAGGCAGAATTCTTGCTTCTGCTATAATATTGATGTATGGACTTGGCATGTATATTTGATTACGCTTAGAAACTTATGAACATATGCTTTTGATTTTTTAAAATTTGCTATGTTATATTTTGGACGGTTATATGGAATATGTTTTGGATAAAGTTTATTTGTTAATCATATTCCTTTAAACTAGGGGCATGACAATAAAAACTTAGCGAAAGGAAAAGAAAACACTATTTGTATATAACTTTCTTCCCCAAAAAAGTATGCCTCTTCATGAAATGTCTTTAAGTATACACATTCCAATGTTATGCATATGCTTGCAAAGCTTTGGTAAAAAGATCAGCTAAGTTGTCACTTGACTAAATTTTGTGAATATCAACGTCACCTTTCTTTTGTAGCTCATGAGTGTAGAAAAACTTTAGTGAAATGTGTCTAGTCCTATAACCTTTGATGTACCCACCTTTTATTAGTGTAATACATGTTGCATTATCTGCATACAATATTGTTGGCTCATCATTGGTTGTAACTAAACTAGATGCTTCTTTAATATGTTGGACCATAATCCTTAACCATATGCATTCATGACTTGCTTCATGAATAGCCAATATCTCTAACTGGCTTGATGAGGTAACTGTGATTATTTGCTTCATATGTTGCCATGAAATTGTAATTTCACCATAAATAAAGACATACCATGTTTATGAATGGTCTTTGTAAGGATCTGAAAGATATCCAGCATTAGTATATACTATTAATTCTAGTTTAGCATTCTTTGAGAAGAATAAGCCCATATCAAATGTTCCATGAAGATAGCAAAAGATGTTTTACACCATTCCAATGTCTCCTTGTTGGTGTAGAACTAAATTTTGCTAACAAGTGTACTACAAAGGCTATATCTAGCCTAGTGCAATTTGCAAGATATAAAAGTGCTCTTAGTGCATTAAAATATGGTACTTTAAGACAAAAAAATTTCTTCATTATCTTTTCATGGACAAAAAGGAATAGTTTTTATATCAATTGAACAAACAATCATTAGGAAACTTGTTGGAAAAGCTTTATCCATATAAAATTGCTTAGGTAAATGTTCAACTTAAAATCCAAGCCGAAATTTTGTCTTTCCAAGATCCTTTATTTCAAATTCTCTCTTTAGACATTTTTCAATTTTTGAGATCTCATCTACAATTTCCACTTTGTTTACGTCATCAACATATACTATAGCTATGTTAAATCCGTAATTCATCTTCTTGATGAAAACGTAGGGGAAAACAAGATTATTTTCATATCCTTTCTTTAATAAATATTCACTAAGAAAATTGTAACACATTTGTCTATATTGTTTCAGCTCATATAAAAATTTTTGTAATTTAATGAAATACATTCTTCTATTTTTTGATTTATATGCTTCATGCATCTTAAATCCTTCAAGGATCCTTCATTTATATGTCATTATCTAATTACCCATAAAAATAATTTTTTACTACATCCATTAGGCATATGTCAAGTCTTTCTAAGACTACTATACCAATAAAAAATCTAAAAGTAATTGTATCCATAACTTGAGAATATGTCTCTTCATAATCTATGTCAGGTCTCTATGAGAAGCCTTGAGGCATAAGTTGTGCCTTATATCTCACAATTTCATTCTTTTTAATTCTTTTACGTACAAAAATCCATTTATATCCTATAGATTTGACATCTTAAGGTGTCTAGATAATGAGTCTAAATAGTTCCCGTTTAGATCTATTTTGACCAATCATTTCAATATTGACATTCTTCCAATACCTGAGGTTTTGATTCCTCATCATTTGTAATTTTAGAAGTAATCACATATGTAAACACATAACAACAATAATTTCATTTTTTTCCCACATTTCACTAGTCTAATGATTTTTTTGTACCAAAACCACTTCTGACGTTGAAACCACTTTTGGGGTTATTTGTTCAAAAATTTAGGGTTGTTGATTTATATTTGTAATCTCTTCTGATTTCTTTTTTTAGACTTTTCTTTACTTATCCTCTTTCGAAGAATAATATCCTTCGGACCAATAGGTCTACCACACTTCGGACGTACTTAAGATTCACTTGCTACTACACTAATAGATTGTTCTACAGAGATATCCAATTGTATGTGTGATTTAATGACCCTTGAAGTGTCTATAATTATTAGGTAATGGATTTGTAGCACTCTACTAATGGATTATTATTTGAACTTTAAGTTCACATTGATCTATATGGGTATCATGGCAGGACAATGTTGGTGTATTCCAACAAATTTCATTTGCTTCTACAATATTATACTTTTCTTCTTTTAAAGATGGAAACATTGATTCATCAAAATTATAGTGTAAAAAATGTGCTATAAAAAGTTCACCAGTTAGGGGTTCAAGGTGTTGAATTATTGATGGTGAATCAAAAGTAACACAAATCCCAAGAAGATGTTGAGGACCCATTTTAGTATATTGTGGAGTTGTAATAGGGACATATATGGCACAACCAAAAAATTTTAGATGAGATATATTTGGTTATTGATAATAAAAAAATAAGTTGTAAAGAAGAGAGTTTATGATACAAAGTTGGTTTAATACGAAAAAAAATGTAGCATATATTATATCATGTCCTCACATAGATGCAAGGAGTTTTGACTTCATTAGTATAGGTCTAGCAATAAGTTGTAAATCTTTAATAAAAGATTTAGCTAAACCATTTTGAGTATGAATAAGTGCTACTAATTTTTCCACAGTAATACCTATTGACATGTAATAGCCATGGAATGCTTTTGAAGTGAACTCACTTGCATTATCTGAACATACCATCTTAATAGGATAGTCAGAAAATATGCTTTTAACTTTATTATATGAGCAAGTAGTTTTGCAAAATCAACATTACGAGTTGAAAGTAAACAAACATGTGACCATTAAATAGAAGCATCAATTAAACTATGAAATAATGAAATAGTCCACAAAATCGATGAATAGGACCATAAATGTTTCCTTGTATGACTTGTAGAAAAGTGGGAGACTCTATAAGTAATTTAGAAGATTATCTAATAATTAATTTTACCATGAGCATAAAATGTGCAAAAGAAATCATTTGATCCTTTAAAGAATGTCCATGGGTATTCTCAATAATACACCACTTCATTTTATTTAACCATTCTTATTTTTCAAAAATATAATCTAAAAGAAAAAGTGGGAAGCTTTTCTAATATAAGCTTCTTGCTCGAAATATTATAAGTAATATAGAGATATTCAACATTCCCTTCCATTTTTATTTCAATATGATAACCATTTCAGCGTATATCTTTGAAACTTAGTAAAAAATTTCAAGATCTACTAGAATATAGTCCATCATCAATATTCAACTTTGTCCCATTTGATATCAAAATCTGAGCTCTTCCAAAACCTTTTATTACATTAGCAAAACTAGCTATTGTATAAACATGAATTTCAACTAATGTCAATTTGTGAAAATATTTTTTCTCACAAAAATTTGTATAAGTTGTGGCAATGTACCCTAGACATATGTCATCTTCCATCATGTTGAGTTTATTTTTCCTTGTCTATGAAACTATAAGGCACTATAAATAAAAAGATATTTTATTCAAAGAAACTTAAGAACTTGAAAATAAAGACAACATAATCAAATGACTAAAAAAAATATTTTAGATAGGAAACATATTCTCATCACCAATTAAATTATCTATCATACCACTAGGATGTTAAAAAAATCAAACACATCAAAATAAATTTCATTGGTAACATATCAGAATACTTAGGATCAAAAGAATTAAAAATTTGCTTCAACTTGATTTACTTTTTTCTTTTGTGATGCTTTATAAAGATCAACTAAATTTTTAGGAATACAACAAATGTGAGACCAGTGACCTTTTGTGCTGCATCTATAACAAATGTCATCACCATTCTTTTGAAGTTTTTTTTTCCTTGATTTTACTCATGTTTTTCCCCTTGTGGTTTTGGACAATACTTTTATTTTCAAATTTTGAAGGAGGATATAGATAAATCTCATAGGTATAATGGTTTTTCCTAACACCACCCTTTTGACGACTACGACCTCATCCACAACTTTGAGCAAATGTCACATTTACTTCAGGGAATGGAACTAATTTAGTTAGACAAGAATAGTGATTTTTAATCAATAACTCATTGTTTTGCTTAGCCATAAGTAAACAAGAAAATAGCTCAAAATATTTTGGAAATCTACGCTCTTAATATTACTACTACAAAAACACATTTGAGGCATGAACAGTAGAAAATGATTTTTCTAACATATCTTATCAGAAATTTTTCTCTACATAATTTCATTTAAGACCTAATTTTGAATAAGGCTGAGTCGTATTCACTTACTATTTTGAAATATTGTAACCGTAAGTATATCCAATCTTAACAAGCTTTAGGAAGAATAACCATTTTTAGATGCTCATATCATTCGTTCAAATTATTCCAAAGGACTAATGGGTCTTTAACAATAAGATATTTCATTTTAGATTCTTTATGTAAATAATGACGAAGAAAAATCATTTCTTTTAAGTGATTTTGCAAGGATTCTTAATTTCCTTCCTCGATAGAATCTCCAATATTCATATCATTAAAATGAATTTCAGCATTAAGGACCCATAATAGGTAATTTTTTTCTAGATATATCATGAGGGATGAACTCAAGCTTTGTGAGATTTGACATTGTAATTAGAACTAGAAAGAATAAAAGAATTTGGAATTAGAATAAGAACTCAAACAATTAAAATGCAAATAATTTTCTTATCCAAATTGTTAGGTAAGGCAACCAACACCCTAGAGGACGTGAATTGAGAGTTCCAAAAAACCATAGATGATTTTAAAACTCAATTCCTAAACTCTTGTTAATGAATGGAAAACCCAACAATTTCAAACATCATAAAATACATAAAATACTATGTGCATCATCTAAACATATTTATACAAGAAAACATAACACTTATAGCATAATATTACACTAATTCAAATTCATATTAGAAAACTAAAATAGTCAAACCAAATATTCAAGTGAAGTAAAAGATTAAAGAATAAATTTCAAGCACCTAAATATTATAGGGTAAAGAGTTAGACATACCTTAGTAATTTATCCTAGTTCAGCTTAACTACCAAGCTTACATCAGTCCCCAAGCTTCAAATTGAGATTTTCAAATATATCCACAAGTTTACAATAGACACTTGCAAGTCATTACAAATTCTCAACTCAAAAGAGTAGGTTGCATAGTTTCTCTCTCATTTACAAGGATCTTCACAATCCCAAACCTCAAGAAAACCTTCCCTTGAATCAAGAACTCGCGAAAAGAAAGGTAGAAGGTGTGTAAACTCGCTCACAAATATTGGATATATAAAATGAAGAGTAACCTAGAGGATACTAGAACCAACTAAGTTTAAGAATCATGCTCAAATGTTTTGGAGCAATTATCTCTTACTTATCATCTCAATGAATTCTTGTATTTATAGATTTTGTGCAAATATAGCCATTGGGGGTCATTTAGAATTGATCCATTTGAAAATTATCCAATGTAACAGTTGTAATTCATTTTTTGAATAGTCAACAAGCAGCTGTTAGGTTTATCTAGCATATGTTATAATTTATAATGGCTATATTTTATTTTCCAAAAGCAAACAGGTGCTTTTTGTCATTAAATAGGCTATTTTAAATTTTTCAAAATTGAACAGGCGTCTGTTACTACTATTAGGCACCTGTTGGGAAACTATTTCATATACTCAATTTTAAATGGTCATAACTTTTTTATTTTAACTCTATTTTAAGTATATTGCTACCAATAAAAATATCTTTGAGTCTAGTTTTCAATAAATCAAGTTTCAATCCAAAATGCATTGTACTTTATGAGATATGTATAAAAAAGTGACTAAAGGTCAAAAATAGATTTTTGTAAAAATTCATATCTCATTTTCTTTTAATTTCTATGATCTTTAAAATATGTTTAAGATATATTTTGAGTTCAAGAGTTTCTAGATCCTTTCATACATAATTCTAAGTCTAGGATACCTAAGGATTGATTTACCTTAAAGTATTATGGTTCCTTGACTTGAAAAGTTATCTTCATTTGTTTTATTAATGCAACCTAACTTCTACATCTTCAATCATTTTTCTTCAATTCTTGGAACATCTTTCTTTGAGTTAAGTATGATTTTGATATTCCATATTTCTTTATTTCAAAGCTAACTCGTCTTGCTTTAGACCATCCTATAAAAATATATTTAACTTGCGAACCAAATAGTTAGTTCAAAGAACAATATGAAAGATTCAAGATATTTTATAATATAAACAATTTTATCATGCATATGAATTTCTTAGAAGCATGCATCCAATTTTCAAGATATATAACATTTTACAAAACCTACTTTGGTTAAAGCTTAAAAAGATAACATAAAAAATGATGCAAAAAACTATATAAGGCTTTAGTTTTTTCAAGTAAGTTGAGTTCTCACCTTTTATTAATACTAAAATTTCTCCTCAAGCAAAATACACAAAATTAAAAATATTTAGTAAGTGTTAGGGTTACTAACTTGTGCCTCAAAGAATCAAATGAACTATTACTCAATAAAAATTTCAAAAATATCACAATTATGAATAAGCTTAACTCAAATGTAATCCATATTTCATCTTCTTGAATCCTCTGTGTGTGTGTGTCCTTAAGTTAGTCAATTTTCTATACCCGGATGAGTTTATACATCCAAAGAATTTAAAGTGCAGATCTCTAATCAATTTAGAAATTTCATAAGTTTATTTTTCATAAGACACTCTACTAGTGTAGGATATATATTACACCTAGGATCAAAAGTACTTCATTAAGTTTATACTGTGGCTAGGGTATGGGGTAAGATAAATAATATAATTTTAGGTTCAATCACCCAATTCCACATGACAATTATATATATATATATATATATATATATATCCTTTCTTGAGCTTTTCTTAAGGTTCAAAGGAATTTCCCCTAAACTCATTTCCTTGTTTCATTCTTTCTATTGAAATTCAATCACTTCTTCTTTTTCTTTGTTTCTATTTCCACTCATTGTATATACTTTCTTTCTTTCTTTTGATTTTTCTTCTTTCCTTTGCTCTACCCTTCCACCTTTCAGATAATAAAGCTCTAAATATTTTTCAAAGAATAATCATGTAATGACTGAATAAGGCATACTTATAGAAATATAAAAATTTTCAATTTTGCTTAGATAATATATAGGTTTATATAGAAGAAAGATTTAATTATGCTCAAATAGGGGAACTAGAGATATAATCACATCAGGGTAGGCTAGAAAATGCTCAAACTATCAAATAATGTCTAAATTATCTCCTAAATCATAGTGTCAATATAGGATTTTACCTCAAGCAATATTCAAATAAGTTCTAAATTCTTATTAATATCATAAACTATTTTTTATTTATATAAATATTCTCTAAGTCATAGAAAAATTAAATACCTAAGGTTTTATGCATAAAATATTTCAAGATTCTTAAGTAAAAAAATAAAATTCAAAAGAGTTAAAATTGCATATAATTATGATTTTTCTACTTTTTTCAAGAGCTAGAAATTTTTTAAATCAACCAAATTATTGGCTTTTAGTTAAACAAGCCACACAAAACATAAATTGAATATATTCATACAATCAATTAACTTGCTGAATGCAATAAAGGTGCATTGATGGTGAAAAACAGACAATTAATGCTTCATTAAGGTTTCATACATGTTTAGTTAAAATAAAATAATTTAAAAGTATTATACAATCCTTTCTCATCTTTATTCTTTAAAATCAATTTTGTCACCATGAACTGTGAAATTGTGCTTTTGAACCTTGAAAATAGATAAAAGGTTTTTTTCACAAAAAAAATGACTTTAAGAGACCTATGTCTTCTCTAAGAAAAACAAAACCTATAATCTTTGTATTAGCATTTCTATAATGTGCTATGTTATTTGTTTCTCAAAGATCTATGCAATGTAAAGAACATAAGTATTTTTATAGAAGTACTTAAGTTTTAACAAGTATCTTTTTGCCCTTCTTATGATTTTAAGAAAACATTTTTTCATAGGACAAAAACTATTTTCATATTATGTTCATCTTTAAAAACAATTAGGAGAAAAATCTTTTTAATGTCTTGTGATGATTAAAATAAAAGTAAGGTTTATGCTTGCTTTGAATGTGTATACCTTTCATATCAAGTGATTGATCATGATTGAATTATGCTTAATTGGTGGTAGTATCAAATATGCATAACTGTGAATGTCTCAAATATGTTGCTCTGGTATCTAATTTCTTAATCTTGATACACACACACATATATAAGTATCATACACTTTGTATATGTATGTTGGCCAAATGGATGTTGTTTACTCAAATGTTGTGATAAGTGCTTAAGGTACTAAATCATTCCCAAAGGCTTTTGACTTATAGCAAGTAAATCTTTTAATCTTAATCTTTATATTACCTTGCACTACGAGTGCATACAGTAGCCCTTTTCTTTTCTTTTTTTTCTTTTTTCTTTTACAACTTAGAAAAGGAAAACATGTGCATTAATCTTATTTAGAATGTTTAGTATCTCTTTTGATGGTATACATGTTTTGAGGGGGAGTAAAATCTTTGCTCCCCAATAATGGGAGACTTCTCTTCACATGAATGTGGCATGGGTTATGGCCCACTCCCTTTGTCCTAGTCCAAGTCTATGATGTGTCTCTTAAATGGGATTTCCATGTGGCTTTCCAACAACTCATATGAGGTGGAAAAATCTTGGATGAGGTGTCCATGAGGTGGCATCCTAGGTGGAAGCAAAATAGTGTTAGATAAGGTGTCAAGCTTAGGAAATTTAACTCCTCCTTGCCTATGAATTTTGCTCCTCTCTATTATGTTATATCTAATCTTTGCCTCTCAAGTTCTTCCTCTTTTTTCCTGGTGTTATAGGAATTTCCTGTAACAACTCCATTTATGTAATTTTTTTTTTTTAAAAAAAAAAAAAATACGATGAAATTATTACCTCGTTACAACTTAACTCAATATAACATTTATTTAATTTATACAATACTGAGTTTCCATACACACTATTATTTTACAAACTACAAACCATTATTTTACAAACATTTGTACAAAGATACATATTAGTTCTAATCATCTATATCGACTACTTCCGGGGACACTGGTTCGGGTGGCACGTCCACCGGAATCTCAGTTACATCTACGACAGTTACATCAGAAATAACTGGAAGTTGCCCAAGGTAGGGCACCTCGATCCAACGTACAGAGATAATAAGTGTCATAGAGAATATCTGCATATTTATTCTTCTGAACATGATATGGAAATATAGTGAGAATTAAATCCCAGTAAGTTCAACAATAAATCATAATTTACCATCAATATAGTTCATCACGTCATGTTCAGCTGTATAAACTACAGAAAATATCTTTAGGTCACATGAATGCACTTTATCATGCACATGAAAATTATACAGTTATGACATGTATGGCATGAATAACTATTTTTCGAATTTCATATGATGGCTATCCACTTATTCTTACTTCAAGCTACCCCGGTCAGGGTGAATATTCTCTACTTTTCGGTACGGGCTTATCTCGCTCCGTCCGACATGGCACACTTTCTCTTTCTTTTCTTATTAACATGATCATAACCGTTGGTAGGGCGTCCCCTACTGGTGCACCACACGGATTGCCATGTGACCGTGCTCATTTCTTTTCTTTTCACAATGATAGCCAAAAATATGCTTTCAATAACAAGTATGTTCATCAAAATATAAATATTACCATAAATCATTGGTAATCATGCCATGAACATAACCATTTAAAATATCACTTTATAAAACATTTCCATGTCAAAATTCCATACTAATACCTTAGTAACTGGATAGTAATTGTAGTCTGTAAACAGCGCACCAGAAAAGTTCCCAGGAAAGAGAGGTGGGTCACTAATGGACACGCTTAAGTACCATGTCTTTCCTTGCCAGAGCTTTCCTTAGACATGCACTTTTCACAAATCACAATTTTGTTTTCCAGTAACTAGAATAATTCTTTTCTGATGTGAAAATACTGCAACCACGGAGCATACTAAGATTTTTCAAATAAAAACCGGCACTTTCAAAACTTCTTGTAAATTTATATGAGTACTAGGGTAAATTCCATGTTAAAAATTACACACTTAAAATGGTAGTAAGTTCATGCAATGGCAATGGCTATGGCTATACTAGTCATTTGTTAAGATTCATCTTCTTTTTAAAATACTAATTTTATTTCTTTATTTTCTTGATGCAGGTTTTCATCCTATCTAACCTTCTCTTACTAATTAGAGCATAACTCCCTCAATTTAACTCTGATGTAGGTGATCTTAGTGTCAATTTCAAGATAAAACAATTATCTAAAACTATTATGTTGAACATTGTAGCTAAATATTAAGAAATCAAGGTGATATTACTCCCTAATTGTACAGATTATTTCTTCTCGTGTAAGTTCTGACCTTTACTGACTAATTAGACCATATCTCCCAAATTTGAACTCCAAATTGAGTTATTCCAGTTGGTAAAAATCCATGAGCCCTATATCTATAATTGTTATCTTGGCGTACGATTTTAACTCCCTACAGAATATTTTCCAGAAATTCAAAAACTAAAGCTTTAATAACATATTCTGAATAAACATTTTCTGACCTCTGCTAACTAATCAGCTTATATCTACCTCAAATGGACTTCAAATTGAATGATTCCAGTGCCTAAAAATCCATGACACATTTATCTTTAATTCTTATGTTAATAATTTATTTTAATTCCTTACAGATACTTCTCAGAAATTAAAATACCGAAGCTATCCTAACTTATTTTTCCCTGATGACCCATTTTCTGACCTTTGTCTACTAATCGGCTCATATCTCCCTCATATGGACTCCAAATTGAATGATTCCAGTGGCTAAACATCCATGACATACATATCTTTCATTCTTATGTTAACCATTTATTTTAATTCCCTACCAATAATTCCCAGAAATTAAATTACCGAAGCTATCCTAACATATTCTTCCCTGATGATTCATTTTCTGACCTTTGACTACTAATCAGACCATAGCTACCTCATATGGACTCCAAATGGAATGATTCCAGTGGCTAAAAATCCGGGACACATATATCTTTAATTCTTATGTTAACCATTTATTTTAATTCCTTATAGAGTGTTCCCAGAAATTAAAATACCGAAGCTTAAAATTCTGCCAACCATAGCCATAACCATGCAGAACTATCTCCACCAACCTAAGTATTCAAACATACATCACATGCAAGATCAATATGTAACATGATATAGCAACATCATGACCAATCATAAAAGTTCTAAGATCAAAATCTCATACAAATATTATAAGTTTCAAAAGTTTTCTTCAAAAAGAAATATTGTTAAACTTACCTTTAGCTTTCTAAACTTCTCCTTCTTCTTCCTTCCTTTCTTCTTCTCTCTTCTCTCCTTTCCTCACTCTACCTTGCTTCTATTTCTCTCTCTTTCTCACTTGGACAAAATTAAAGTGTTGTAAGGGTGGGTTCTCTTATATAGACCACCAAATAATTCACCTTTCATGATCATGGATCTACCTTATCACAATTAAGATAAACTTTGTTGAATTTTTGGAAAACAAACAACTTATGTTCTTGTCTTCCTCTTCCTTAGTCAAGATATGCATAGGAAAAGGAGATTTGTATTTTGAAAATTATGATGATATGTTCTTAAGATAAGGGACAAGGTCCCTTTAATTTAGGGATTCATTTAATTTTTTTCTTTTGTCTTAATCAATTATGATAGGTTGCCTTTTTAAGTGGCAAATTTCTAGCCCTTCAATCTCCATTATTTGGTTGATATTATTTGTGTGGGCTATGAATGTTTTGTCCTAATACCATGTATTATCATACCACTTGCTAAAATTATGAGTGAAGGATATAGATGTTTTTGTCCTAAAGCCTTGTATTATCATGCCACTTGCCTAAATGATGAATGTAGAATCACACCACTTGCTAAATTTTTGTCTTAATGCCATGTAACCTAATCTTTATTCTTATTATTATATCATCATCTAATTTATTTTATTTTATTTTTCCTCTTGGATTTGGGCTTATTCTTACCCATTATGGGCTTGTCCTACCCATTTTCTTTGCTTTGGATAAAATTCTTCCTTTCTTGGTGGGCTTGGTCACATTTTCATAATTTTTGGGCTATTGGTGAAATTACTATATCCTAGTCCAAGTCTATGTTTAATTTCTTGTTTAGGTTATCCAATGGGCTTGCTAGAAACTTATGTGAAGTGGAAAAACTCTATATGAAGTGTCCATAGGTAAAAGCCCAATGTATGGGTAAAGATTTTAAACTTAGTAACTATAGTTCTTGAATTAGGAAAAATTACCCTAATTCAATGTTCTTTGAAATTTTAAGACCTTTACTTGTTTCTAAAAATTTATCTTCCTTATCCAAGAATTTTGCATCTCTTTAGTATGTTATTTCTAATTTCTTTCCTATTAGATTTTCCTTCTTTATTTGTTCTCTTAATGTTAGAAACATTTTCTATGCATATACATAAGGTGAAGAATTTCTAAGGATTATATTTCCTTAGATATCTAAAATATTGTCTAATAAATTTTATTTCCTTAATTAAATTTTTTATGTACCTTTATCAATAAAAGAAACGAAATTAAAGATGTTACATTTCCTATGTCAACACAAAAGAATTAAATTTTTCTAAGATATATCTTCTATTAAATATCTATCTAAAATTTCTTATAAGTCTCATTATTTGCTTTATTCTCTTAATTTAATATTTTTACATGCCTTATTAATAGATAAAAAATTAGGGATGTTACAAGTGCAAGTTTATATACTTGGTGTTTAATGTAGTACATGTATTCAAAGACAGTCTTGGATTCTTTAACATAGTTTTGCAGTTGGTCTTTGATTTGTTTGATGTAAAATCCAGCTATTTATTTATTTATTTTTACATTTCGCATGTTAAATATGCCATCTTTATAAACACAATATATATGTATATATATATATATATATATATATATATATATTATATATATATATATATATATATATATATATATATTACAAACCTCACACATGTAATAATTATACAATACAACATTTCAGTACACAAATAAGACTCCTTATACAACACTTCTTCCTTGAAACACAAAGGGTGAAGAGGTGGTACTGACATCGAGATCTTCATCAGTAACTTCATTCCTTGTTGCATCTCATTTCTTTTTATCTGAACATAACACCAAAATAATAGTGAGAACAAATGATTCCAGTAAACGTAAATAAAATACAATGAGAAAAATAAGAGTTATGTTCAGTTGTATAAAGTATAGAAAAATATCAAGATTAATCATAACTTTTGTGTATGCATAATTAACATACTATATATACACACTAAAAATTCAATCTTTTTTTTTATAATACTCAGACATATCACAGCTCTCAATATACTCAATTCACTCATTTGCTGTACACATAGTGACCGATCGACTATAGTTACAATAAGTGATCAGGGAATGTGAGTTCATCACCCATCTGCCTCCTCACATTACCACTGTCACCCGGTTAGAGTAGCCCTCCCCTTAACTCATTCAGGCTAATGAGGCGTCCCCTACTTGGTACCGTCTCAAGCCATACAACACGTCGATATTTATCCATACAAAAACATTTTTATATATATAAATGCATATTCAACAAATGCAATGTATACTTACTTTGATGAGCTTCTTCCAGAATCTTCACCTTCAAATTCTCTCCTTGTGGTATACATGTTCTGCCCTAATACATAATAATTCTATCCTCTGACATTGTAAAGTCAGGCTTATCTCTTTGATCTTGTAAAAATTGATCATGTGTCTGTACTTCCTTAATCTGAGTCTTCAAATCACTTTCAATTCTTAATTCACTAACAATCAAACTTCCAGGGACAGTCATAACTGATAATTTCAAATTTCTAAATTTTTCAATTAGCTCCATTTCTTTTATCAGTATTTGACTTAAATACAATGACTTCCGGCTCAACGCATCAGCTACTACATTTGCCTTCCTTGGGTGATACTTTAATTGAAATTTGTAATCATTAATGAATTCCATCCACCTTTTTTGCCTTATATTCAATTCTTTTTGGTCAAAGAGATACTTTAAACTCTTGCGGTCACTATATATTTTAAATACAGCTCCATACAAGTAGTGTCTCCACATCTTCTGGGTAAAAACTATTGCAGCCAACTCTAAATCATGAGTGGGATAGTTCTCCTCATGCAGTCTCAATTGTCGAGACACATATGCAACCATTATGCTTTGTTGCATCAAAACACAACCTAAACCATTCTTGGAAGTATCCGTACAGAATACAAAACATCCAGAAAGATTAGGAGCAACTAGAATAAGAGGAGAAGTCAATTTGACTTTAAACTCTTGGAAACTATTCTGGCATTCTTCAGTCTAATTAAAGGGACTTCCCATTCTGATCAATCGAGTCAAAGGCAAAACTATTTGAGAAAAATTTTGTATAAACTTTTTGTAATATCCTGCTAAACCTAGGACACTTCTAATTTGAATTATAGTTTTCGGCCTCTCCCATTTCAACACTGCTTCAATTTTACTCAGATCCACCGACGCACCATCTTTAAAAATTACATGACCCAAAAACTTCACCTCTTCTAGTCAAAATTCACATTTCTTTAACTTAACTAAAAGTTTATTTTCCTTCAAGACCTAAAGTACTAATCGGATATACTAGTTTTGTTCTTCCTCACTCTTAGAGTAGATTAATATATCATCTATGAATACTACTACGAATTGATCCAAGTAAGGTCTAAAAATGCAATTCATATAGTCCATAAAGATTCCAGGTGCATTCATGACCCTAAAAGGCATTACAAAAATTCGTAGTGCACATACGTTGTTCTGAAAGTTGTTTTCGAAATATCTTCTTCTTTAATTGATCTAATAGATTGCTTATTCTGGGAAACAAGTATTTATTCTTAATGGTCGCCTTATTCAATTGCTTGTAATCAATGTACAGCCTGAAACTGCCATCTTTCTTCTTTACAAACAATACAGGCGCTCCCTAAGGTGATAAGTTGGGTCTGATAAAGTTCTTTTCTAACAAATCTTCGATTTACTTCTTAAGCTCTTGCAGTTTCATAAGAGACATTCTATAAGGAGTGATAGAAATAAGCCTCACCTCTGGTGCTAAATCGATGAAAAACTCCACTTCTCTCTTCGGTGGAGGTTCAAAAATCTCAGAGGGTAAAACCTCTGGGAATTAACGAACTACCAGAATCTCAAGCAATTCCTGTTTCATACTTGGGTTGATAGTATATAGAAAAACACATCTTAGATCTGCATTCCTTATCTCCTTATAGAATCGGTGAGAACTAATAATGCTATACTTTTGGTCCTCCGGTGGGTACGAGAGAAACTCAAAAGTCTTATTACAACAATTCAAGAGGAATCAGTTCAGACTTAACCAATCCACACCTAAGATGACATCTATACCGTCCAGAGGTAGACAGATCATATCCACTATAAAGGATCTGTCACTCAATACAATAGGACAATTCAAACACACTAAGGAGGTAATTATTTTTTCTCCTATAGGTGTCACCATCGCTAACTAGTATGGTAACTCCGCAATAAGGTGTTGTAACTTCTCCACACTTTCTATTACTATGAAAGAATGGCTCGCACCAAAATCAAACAATACAATTAGAGGCAGATTATTGATACAACATGTACCTTACAACAAATCAGAAGTTGATTTTGCTTCAGCAGCGCTCAAAGTGAAAACTATTCCTGTCATTTGTTGAGTTCGTGCAGTACCTTTCTTATTTCTCAATGGACAATATCGTGTTATGTGCTCCTTCTGTCCACATAAAAAACAAGTAACTAGGCAAAAATAACATAGTTTATCCCCATGGAATTTTCTGTATTTTCCACATTTACCCATTGCTGGCTTTTTTAGAAAAGGTCTAGGTTCCACAGTTGCTGATTGTTTACCTCTCATGATACTCTTCCCTCTAGTATTTCTATGTATAACTGGGAAATCTTTCTTTCGCTTCCATTGAGTTTGCCTTTTCCTTTCTTCCTCTGCTGCTTTTAGACTTGTTGCTAGCATCCGACATTTATTTACTAATGGCGCACATTCTTAAATCTCTAACGCCACTATAGCTCTCCTAAGCTCCGGGTTCAGTCCTGATTCAAACTTCACTACCTTCTAGGCTTCATCTAAATTATTCTTTAGAGTACTTGAGAACTTAAACAGTTCCTCAAACTTAGTAATATAGTGTTCAATGGTCCCATTTTCCTATCTAAGCTGAAGAAATTCAATCTCTTTCTCAACTTTCACATTGGTGGGAAAATACTTGTTTAGAAAAGTCTCTCGAAATAATTGCCATGTAATTTTCTTGTATTAATATACCAGTAACTCTTTGGTCCTCTCCAACAGAATTCAGTTTCTTCCTTCAGCATATATGACCCAAAATTGACCTTCTGCTCATTAGAGCAATTTAGAACTCCAAAAATTTTCTCAAGTTCTGTCAACCATCTCTTAGCAACGATGGGGTCATATGCACCCACAAAAGACGAAGGTCACGTTCCATTAAATTCAAACCATCCATTACCATTTTTAGTTCTGTTTTCTTCATTTATCAAGTTTCCCTTAGCCCCGTCGTTATTACTAATATTCTAAAGGTGCTACAAAATTAGATTCGTAGTAGCTGCCTGAGCTTGAATAGCTGCAGCTATATTATTTAAGGTAGCATTTACGCTGCTTGACAAATTCCTTCTTGGTGGCGCCATAACTTATTGTATTAGTAAAGCAAAATATTAGTCATTATTGAGGTGATCAAACTCAACAGCAGTTCAAAATTTTATAGTAGTTATCATACCACACAAGACTATAGGTAAAAAATAAGAGTACTTTCCTACTGAATTTATTCGTTACCTTATAAAACGTTTCCACATAACTATTTAAAACTCCTCTAAGTCAATTTAGGTTACCACCCACCCTATGGTCGTCTAATATCAACCTACTCTGATACCAACTTTGAAAGATCTAGTTTTTTATTTTTTTTATATTTTTATTTTTACATTTCGCATGTTAAATCTGTCATATGTATAAACACAATATATATGTATATATATATTACAAACCTCACACATGTAATAATTATACAATACAACATTTCAGTACACAAATAAGAGTCCATATACAGCACTCCTACCTTGAAACACGAAGGGTGAGGAGGTGGTGCTGACATCGAGATCTCCATTAGTAACGTCATTCCCTGTTGCATCTCATTTCTTTTTATCTGAACATAACACCACAATAATAGTGAGAACAAAGGCTCCCAGTAGACTTAATATAAATAAAATATAATGAGAAAAACAAGAGTTATGTTTAGCTGTATAAGCTACAAAAAAATATCAAGATTTTGAGATAAAATCATAACTTTTGTTTATGCATAATTAAAATACTATATATACAATGAAAATTCACTCTTTTTATCCATCATGCTTATATATATCACAGCTCTCAATATACTCAATTCACTCATTTGCTATACGCATTGTGACCAATCGACTACAGTCACAATAAGTGATCAAGGAATGTGAGTTCATCACCCATCTGCTTTCTCACATTACCACTGTCACCCGGTTGGAGTGGCCTTTCCCTTGGTTCACTCAGGCTAATGGGGCATCCTCTACTCTGTACCGTCTCAAGCCATACAACCCGTCGATATTCATTCATACACATAAATGTGTATATATATATATATATATATATATATATATATATATATATATATATATATAAATGCATATTCATAAAATATAATGTATAATTATCAAGAAACTCGCCATGAGCTTTATGCTTGCCATTCAATCTCATTCATAATATGACATGCATCATTTTCATACCTAATGAGTAATAATCATTCATCACATACCAATATCCAATATGATTCATTTTGAATCAAATAAAGAAAAGAGTGTTTGGTGATACTAAAATCATCATTTTAAAAGTATTTTTCTTAGATATATGTTTCTTAAAAATCTTTCTACAAACAAGACTATTTTCAAGTAGAAAATATTGAAAAATATGATAATCTAGTACCCAACACGGCCTGGCCACGTTCCAAGACACGAACATCCTTGAAAAATACTTTAAATATGCTAAAAAATAGCTCCGAACACGGCTTACCTATGTTGAAGCAACCCAGAACACCGTCTGGCTGTGTTCTGTGATCTTTCCTCACTTATTCAACCATATCTCCCTTATAAAAACTCCAATTAAGGTGATTTCAAAGTCTATAAAAATATAAGACAATTATCTACAACTTTCATGTTTATTGTTTCTTCTGATTCTTTATGATTTATTCCTAAAAAATAAAAAAATACTTATTTTTACCATCTTGGATTCTAGACTTATTTTGACCTCTACTCATTAATCAGCCATATCTCCCTCATATGGATTTTAAATTAAGTGATTTTAGAGCCTATAGATCTATGAGACATATATTTACAATTCATATGTTGACAATTTCTTTAAAATTCTTTTCAAAATTTTCCAAAATTTCAAAAATAGAAGCTTCCCAAATTACTCTGAAATTCAGCTTAGTCTAACTTTTCCTTTGTTTTTCTTTTATATAATCCCATGCACTCATATGTATGTCCAAACAACCAAAATAGAATTCCATATAAATATACAGACCACGTGTTATCCAAAATCACATCTAAACACATCTAAAAGTATATATATAATTTTGTACAAAATTTATGAGTAGATGTTAAGCTTACTTTAAACAAATCTTTAAACTTGCGTGCTTGATTCCTACCACACAAAAATCCTACATCCATACCATGAATTGATATTCATTAAAAAAAAGATGATAAAATTAGAGAGATGACCAAGAAACTTACCGTGATTTTCCTTTCCTCTTCTTTCTCTCTTCTTCTTTCCTCTTCCTTTTCCTTCTTATTCTTCCTCTTTCTTTTCTTTCACTTTCTTGCTGACACTTTCTCTCCCTTATAATTATCAAGATTTCTTCTTATCTACCTCCTCATATTTACAAATTTTCCATCCCCCATTATTGACAAAATTGTCATCCTAGAGTATTTACAAAACTGTCATCTCAAAGAATTTACATAAATGCCATCTCAAGGAATTTACATAAATGTCATATCAAGAAATTTACAATAATGTCATTTCAATAAAATTACATAAATGTCATTTTAGCCATCCTAAGATCTTGTTTGACTTGAGTAAAATTGTAAAATAATTTAATCCTCCCTTGATATCAAAAACCCTTTCTCCTCCTTTGAGAAAATTCTAATTAATAACATAAGGAAAAATTGGGGATGTTACATTTGATGTGTCTATGTGATACTTTGGCATAGGTAGTGGCTAATGTGTTCCAAGCTTCTTGGGATATGGTTGGGCGGGTAAGTAGCTGCTAAATGGGCAGTGAGATAGCAACTAGAAGGGCACTAAAGAGGAGGTGATCTTGACATTTCCAAGTTATAGGCTGGGTTGGAGGTGACATCGCCATTGTCCATTAAGGTAGGTGAATGACTGGGATAGGTTCCATTGATGAAGCAATGTGAGTCATATCCTTCGATGAGACTTTTGATTTGGAGGCTCTATGTAAGGCAGTTTCTGAAGGTTAATTTATTGATCTTTGTAGTGTTAATGGTGATGAGTGGGATGGCTAGTTCTTGAGTGTTTAGGATAGTGGTATGATCCATTGAGGAGATGAAGGATTACAAAAGCCATTTGTCAGATATAGATGTGCTCAAGGAAAAAGAAAAGAGAAAGAAAAATTAAGACTGATTTTACTCTGATACCACATGAATGGAAATATAAAGGCTTGATTTTATTTGATTAGTTGAGGTTAATATATATACAATAGAGATTACAACTAAATAATTTAGATCCTGACTGCATACGTAATCTTAGGGATTTGTGATAAAAACAAAGATATACTAAATATAGAGAATGATGAGAGATAATAGGAGGATATCTCTAATATAATGGAAATAAATCAGGAGACCACCTTATTAAAAAACAAGGTTCAAAGACCTTGACTAATAGCTATATCAACCACTTTGTACTAAAGTATAGCTTCATTCAAATCAAGCTTTATGAGCTTGCTTAGCTGAAACCCATTGTCTATCCAAGCACAGAGAAAGAAGTTGGTAAATGAACCATTTTTGATATAGTGCTTTTCCCTTTAATGGATGAAAAAATGTTACACAGAGCTTTCCATAAACTTGAATCTCCACCTTTCAAAATGAAACAAGAAGACCAACGATCCTCCATAAGCTAAAATGACCTACATCTAAATGGAAGTTGAACCTATTTTAACAGCTTTAGGTATGGATAGGGTATTATAATAAAATAAAAATAATAGAAAAAGTAATATATCTCAAAAGAACAATCTACATAATTTTAAATTAAGCCATTTCTAAATAAAATTATCCTTAAATAGTTATTTAATACAACATAAGTTGTTAACATGTCCTAAAACAATAACAACTTATAATACCAATACAATTTAAGGTTTAATGTGGAGATGGAGAATGGCTAAATGGGGAGTGGGGGCTGGAGTTGGAACTTTACTTAGTTAGGTTAAAGTTTGTTGATGAAAAGTCAATATTATCCTTTAAAAATGAAGTAAGTTTTATATAAGGAATATTATGATAAAAATATAAATATATAAAAAATTATGCAATGTATGTGTGTATGTGTATGTGTATATGTATGTAATACAAGTCTAAGACAGATTGAATATTATATTATGCAGACTCAAACTTAGACTTACCATAAACAAATCTCTATATTCATTTTATGATCCTCATACTTAGTTTCAAGCAAGTAAAATTTGCGAATGTCCGTTTGGTATAGGTATTTTAGCCATCCTTAGAGAAGACACTTGAAAAAAAAACAATATATAGTTTTGTAATTTTTAATTTTAGGTGAGAGTATTTTTATTCATGATAGTATTAATTTTCTGCTTTTGCTTTTGTTTCTACTTCAAATGTATTACAGCATAGAAATATATTTTGCTAACATTGAAAAGTAGTTTTGAGTCTTTGTAAAACATGATGAAAATGAAAAGAAGTACCATTTAAAAAAAAGAGATACTTTTTTTCTTCAAGAAAAGTTAGCCCTAAGAATCCTTTAATTTCTCACAAAGGTCACATTTGATTGTTGGTAAAAGAAAACAAATAAAAATAGGAATGAAAATGGAATATAATAAAATAGAATATTGTAATTAAAATTATGTTTGGTACAATAACAAAAATGAATGGAATATCTATCATTTTTCTATGGGTGTAAACAATCTGAACAACCCAAATGAAACTGTTTGAACCCGACTAAAAAATAACACATCGGGTGGAGCATATTGGGTTAGTGGGTTAGAACGGATAAAAATTTTGTAAAATTTTGAGTTTATTGGTTCATTTCGGGTTTGGGACATTGGACCCAATGTAACCCAATCCGATCGATAAAACATATAAAAAGAATTTGAAATTAATTTAACATTGTAACTGTGACTTAATAGTAAGAGGCGTAGATTGTAACTAAAGAGTCTTGGGTTTGAGTCTTGGCAGCTACATTAAGTTTTCTCTTTTTCTTTTATACCAAAAAAAATTGAAATGGCATTGTTTCAGTAACTATCTAAAGACATGCATGAATGAAACCCTCGTCCCTCACCCACCATCCCTCATTCTCTCATTGTCATCACTCTTCAATCCTCTATCCCTCATTCTTTCACCGTCATACACGAGGCACTTGGAAAATTTTCTCAAAGGAAGTTTCTTTCCTCCGATCTAAGTCAAATCCACCAAACAACAATGTTGTTTCACTCTAGTCTATGTCAAACCGTGAAACTGAAACCTCCGTCCTTAACTCTCTATTGCTAATTCCCTTGCTGTCATACACTAGACTTCTGGAAAACTTCTTCAAAGGAAGTTTCTTTCCTCCTATCTCTGTCAAATCCATAAAAAAAATGTTGTTTTTCCTCTAGTCTATGTCAAAATGTAACCCCCATCATTCTTATTATGTTGTTAACTTGTTCAGTTTCCTTATTAAGCCCTAGCACAGCAAGATCTGTAACAACTCCTTTTTTTTAACATATATACATATATATAAATTTTTTTAAAGTCCCATAAAGTCATTACCTTTATTGAATTCATAATAAGATTCACTTAATTTAACTAAGCATAATTAAGATTTACACATCATTAATTAACAACATCTATACACAAATTAAACACATATATGTCTACATCTTATTCATCTATATTGACCAGTTCCGGGGATACGGGTGCAGGTGATTGCACCTTCACCGGGATCTTAGCCAACTCAACCACAAACACCTTATTAATTTTTGGGATCTACTCAACATAGAGTAACTCGATCCAACGTACACTAAGAGCCAGAGCCAAAGAAAAATATACAAAACTAGTTCTCTGAACATGATATGAAAATATAGTGAGAATTAAATCACAGTAGGTTCAACAATAAATCACAACTATCATCAATATAGATCATCATGTCATGTTTATCTGTATAAGCTACAACAAATATCTTAGGTCACATGAATGCACTTTAACTATGCACATGAAAATCATATAGTAATGACATGTATGGCATGAATAACTATTTTCATATTACCATATGATGGCTATCAACTTATTTTCATATCAAACTACCCCGATCAGGGTGAGTACTTTCTACTCTCCGGTATGGGCTTTTCTAACTCCATCCGACATGGCACACTTTCTCTTTATTTTCTCATTAACATAACTATAGCCGTTGGTAGGGCGTCCCCTACTGGTGCACCACACGGACAGCCATGTGCCGTGTTTATTTTTTTTATTTTCTCATTAATAGCCAAAAATATGATTTCAATAACAAGTATGTTCATTATACTCACATGCCATAATTTTTTATCAAAATATAATCATTACCAAATATCATTAGTAATCATGACATGAACATAATCGTTTCAAATATCACTTTATAAAATATTTCCATGTCACAATTACACACTTAAGATGGTAAGGAGTTCATGCAATGGCAATGGCTATAACATATACTAATCATTTATTATTTTCATTTATAAGATTCTTCTTCTTTTTTAAATATTATTTTTATCTCTTCGTTTTCTTTATGCTTAGCCTCTAGTCATTTTTCTCCTACTTATATCATTTCCAACACATGTTCTCACAAATTTAAAACGATATTCTTCTTTAATTTGGTTTCTATTAATATCCTATAGTTAAAGAAGTTCATTTGGGGAAGAAAAATGTTAAAAATAAGCTTTACCAGCTTCCAGCACGGCCTAAACGTATCATATAACACGGCTTGGTCATTTTCTATTAAAAAAAAGCCATGCTTTAGGCTTTAAAATGCCCTTTCCAACACAGAACATGGCAATGCTTTATGTTGTGTTATTCCTTGATGCAGGTTTTCGTCCTGCCTGACCTTCTCTCACTAATCAGAACATAACTCTCTCATTTTAACTCCGACTTAGATGCTCTTAAAGTCTATTTAAAGATAAAACAATTATCTAAAACTATAATGTTAAACATTTTAGCGAAATCCTAAGGCATCTTGGTGATATTACTCCCTCAAGGTAAACATTATTTCTTCTCGATTAGATTTTGACCATTACTTACTAATCTTACCATATCTCCCTTATATGAACTCTGAATTGAGTGATTCCAACTAAATTTCCATGAGACATATATCTATATTTTTTATGTTAATTAGTTATTTTAATTCCCTACATAATTTTCCTAAAAATTGAAACACATAAGCTTTCCTAACAGATTCTACCCTGGTTAATTATTTTCTAACAACTGCTTAATAATCTGACTATATCAACCTCATATAGACTCCAAATTGAGTGATTTCAGTGGCTAAAAATCCATGAGACAAATATCTATATTTTTCAAATTAATCATTTCTTTTAATTATTAACCGATTCTTCCCAGAATTTGAAAAACAAAAGCTTCCTTGGTTACTCCAAAATCCAATTTTCAAACCAAACATTTTCTAAGGTTTTAGTTCATCATTTTATTATATCCTCCTTCATTTTCTTCTCAATTTACATCTAATCATATTCCATTAATTTTTTAACACATTTAAATATACAAAATAGCAGCATAGCAATCTTAAAATTTTGCCACCCATAGCCATACTTATGCAAAACTTTCCACACCAACTTAAGTATTCAAACATACATCACTTGCAAAATTAACATGTAACATGATATAGCAAGGTAACAAATATAGTAAATTTTATCAAAGTTCTGAAATCAAAATTTCATATAAATGTTTCTAATTTCAATGTTTTTCTAAAAAAAATTGTTAAACCTACCTAAAGATCTCCCTATTTCACTTAGTGAATTCTTTTTCTTGTTTCCCCTTAAAGGATGTAGCAAGATTCCTCCTGTAATAGCCGTAAATTTAACAAAAATTTCAAATAAAGAAAATTTGGAATAAAAGAGATAATTTTGAAAACGGGGATTTCAATTAAAGGAAATTTGAAATTTAAATAGAGGATTTCGAAAATGGAGTTAGTACCCGATGAAAATAAGTTATTATTTACATGGATTAAAGAATTATAAAAGAAATGTTAGAAGTTTACGTTTCGGGGCAAAAATGCAATTTCTGAAAAGTTTTGGGGTTAAAATGTAAATAAGAAAATTTTGCAAAGACCTCCCTCAAAAAGTGAAATTTTGTAGAAAGATCCCCCGGGATATTTTAAGGGCCTCAACCACTCCGGAAGTTGGTCATTTGCAGATTTTTCCATCTCTCTTCAGAAAATTCTCCCCGAAAACCCTCTAACTTCTCTCTAAGATTTCTCCGCCTACGGACCTCGAATTTCGACACCACCACCACCAACGGACTCACGACCAAAAGTTCTTCAAATCCATTCGATTGGTTTTTGGAGAATTGGCCGGAAATTGGCTGGAAAATTGAAGGGAAAATCGGCCAAAAAGATAACCATCGAAACTCCTATTTTTAGTTCTCAAACGCAAAAATTAACACCGTAGATCGATCCAGAAGACACCGAAACCTTTGGATCTAAAATTTCAGACAGATCCACCACCGCACGTGCCCCCATGCGCCGCATATCTCTCGGCGAGTAAAGCCCACACGCAGCTCCTTGGGCGGCGCGTGTAGCACGTGGCAGCCGGACCTCCTTGCGTTGACCGAGCTCTCGGAGGCCAAATTTCGCAAATCTAGAGTCATTTTTAAGGTTTTCGGACGTTTCGGACTCGATTTTGGGGTTTATTTTGCTGAATTCGGATCAGAAACTAGGATTTTAAGGGTGTCCAACTTTGTACTTCAAAGTGGCGAGTAGATAATTCTTCATATAGCATGTTTTTACTCTTCTTGAACTTTTCATTGATAAATGAGTATGATTACATGTTATTTATATGTTCATATCTTTTTGAAATGGTTTGAAATATTTGAAATGATTGAGAAATGATATCTAGTTCAAGAAGAGTATGATTTTTGAAATAGATTTTGAAATGCTTTGAATACGTTATTTCTAAATGCATTTCGCATTACATGGCAAAGAAAATATGATATGCATGTGACATTGATTTTTAATGTGTTATGTTTGCCTCAGATATGGGCATGATTATATGATTCCTCTAATTGGAAAATTTTTGATAAAAGATTTTGTACTGAGACTGAAAGCTCTGTTTTGAATGATATGTAAAGTGACAAGTTACTGAATATGATTGTATGGCGAGTTGTTTGATAATTATGTATTGCATTTGATGGATATGCACTTTTATACATGTTTATATATATATATATATATGTAATGATGAGTAATGACGGGATTATATGGCTTGAGACGGTATTGTGAAGGTGGTATTAGTGGTAATGTGAGGAGGCAGTAGGGTGATGAACTCACATTCCCTAATTACCTATTGTGATATCACAGTGGTAATGTGATGACGCAAAAGGGTGATGAATTCACATTCCCTGTTGATCTATTGAAGTTGTAGTCAGTGGTAATGTGAGGAGGTAGTAGGGTGATGAAATCACATTCCCTGATTACCTATTGTGGTTGTGACTACGGTAATGTGAGGAGGCAGAAGGGTGATGAACTCACATTCTATGTTTATCTATTGAGATTATTGATAGTTGTAACATACTTGAGCATTATATAAAAGAATTGATTTTTAATGCATATCAAATTTAATTTAAGATCAATTTGTATCATATGTTGTTACAGATATTTGAATGTAATTGGAAATGAGAATATTTTGAAAATGCGGATCCCATAAGGATGTACTTCTGAACGATAGATTGTAATATGATAAATTTTTAAAATAAGAATACATCCTTATGTTGATCTGAGAGGTTATAGAAGGTATTAACTGCTCACTGAGTTGTAAAAATCACTACACGTAGTTAATATATTTTTCAGATAAAGACCCAGAATTTGGTCCTGCGGCTACTTGATCGATTGGGTGTCATATTTAAGTGATGAGCCTAAATTGTTTCTAAGCTCTCAGTATGTAAACTTGTAATATATTTGTACTCTAGAGTTGCTCTGAACGTCACGGGCAGGATCCTTGTTTCCGCTGTAAAACTGATAAGTGTAGACCTGGCATGTATAATTAGCTATACTGAAAATGTGTAAATGCATGATATTATCCTCTAATGACATATTATGTGGTCGATTGTAATTAGTATTGCAAATTTATAAACATATGGTAATACTCAGATATGTTATATTGTGAAATTATTTACAAGTACATAATAGTAAATTTTATCGGATATGAGAGATTTTCGCATCCCTAAAGTAGGGATGTGACAAGTTGGTATCAGAGCATTAGGTTTCCCTGTGACAATCAGAGCAAAGAATTATTTAGTAGGACCTTTAGTATCGATATGAGCCGGACATATTTATACTTCAGGTGCTACTGAGGGATTCTATAGGATATTCACTTCCTTTCTATTCCAAGTGTCTTTAAATTCCTTGAGTAAAGTTTGAATACATATTATAGTATCTTAAAGAGGTGTTTTATTTTGTGTAGTTAATGATGCCGCCAAGAACTAGAGCGGTCACTAGAGAAGAAGCTGTAGATCGTGAACCCTCTACAGAAGAGTCTGCACAATCTACAATACCAGTACAAAGAGGCTGTGGTAGAGGCTGACCTAGAGGAAGAAGTAGAGGTAAAGGACGTGCACGGGGTCTGAGAACCCCAAGACAAGATGAACAGACTCTTGTATCTGATAGAGTTCCTGAGGAAAGAGTAGAAAGCCCTCATGAGCCACCTGATAAAAACGTTGATATGATTGCTGGTATACATAAAAGTTTAGAAATATTGGCTGGATTTATAGTGGAACAAGGTAGAAGGGAAGGCTAGCCAGGAGAACATGCTCCTGAAGTGCAAGAACTGGGAAGAACAGCTGACCAAGAGGACAAACTTAGAGGGATTGAGGTGTCATTACCGTAATTCCTTAAGTTAAAACCTCTGACTTTTTCTGGGTCAGATGTTCAGGAAGACTCACAGATATTTATTAATGCTGTGGAACAAGTTTTCAGAGCCTTGGGGTGCTCTAATAGAAGATCTGTTGAATTGGTGTCTTTTCAACTATCTGATGTGGCCCAAGTTTGGTTTGAGACATTTGTACAAGGACGGGCAGTTGTTTTACCACCAATGGAGTGGGACAAATTTAAGGAAGCATTTATGAATCGATTTCTACCAACAAGTGAAAGAGACAAGAGGGCCAGAGAGTTTGAGGAATTGAAACAAACACCAAACATGTCAGTTTCTGAATATGACATCCGTTTTACCCGGTTGTCCAGATATGCACCATATTTGGTCCCTACTGAAAAGGATCGAATTAAGAGGTTTGTTTTGGGATTGATACGCCCATTGTTTAAGTCAGTGAGTCCTCAGATGGATCATTTTTCAACTTATTCAACAGCTGTGAACTGTGCTAGAATGATGAAAACACGAGAGCAAACTGACATAGAAGGTCTTAAGAGAAGGAAAAGAGATCGAGATAGTAATGCCCAGACTAGATATAATCCTACTGTCAGTGGGTCAAGATTTCAAAATCCACAGCATTTTACTCAAACAGGAGCTGGTAGTTCTAACCAGCCATCAATTAACATTAATAAGCAGAGAATGTTCAAAAGAGATATGAGACCCCTGAGTCAACAAGACTCAAGATCAATTCCACCATGTCCAAATTGTGGTAGGTCATATACTGGACAATGTCGCAGAGAAACTGGTGCATGTTTTAAGTGTGGACAAATGGGTCATCCGATGAGAAATTATCCACAACTGTGAAGTTTTAGTCAAGCATCAGTGCAACCAGCTTTACCCCCTGCATCTATGCCAGCACGACCAAGTAGAGCAGCTTCAGTTCAAGCAAGTAGTGGTGGTACTGGTAGAGGATCAGGAAGTCGAGGCTGAGAACCAACTCGAGTTTTTGCCATGACACGACAGGATGCTCAGGCCTCAAATGCAGTTATGACAGGTACATTATCAGTATGTTCCCATAAAGCATATGTTTTGTTCGATCCTGGTTCTACTCATTCTTATATATCACCATGCTTTGCTAAGAACTTGGATAGAGATCCTGTTAGTTTTCATTATTCTTTCATGGTTGCTACTCCAATGGGAGAATTCCTCTCAACAAATTATGTGTATAAATCATGTGAGATTTCGATAGAAGGCAAGGAGACTCTTATAGATTTGATAGTTCTAGATATGATAGACTTTGATGTGATTTTGGGAATGGATTGGTTAGCATCATGCCATGCCATTCTAGACTGTCATCATAAGGTGATTAAGTTTAATGTTCCTGGAGAATCTTCCTTTACGATACAAGGAGATTGTAGTAAAGAGTCTAGTAATTTAATTTCATCTTTAACAGCTCATAAACTGTTACGAAAAGGATGCCAGGGATATTTAGTAGTAGTCAAGGATGTTGATATGAAGTATACAAGTTTAGAGCAGGTTCCAATAATTAAAGAATTCCCTGATGTATTTCCTGAAGAGTTGCCAGGATTACCACCAGACTGAGAGATTGAGTTCGGTATTGATCTTCTCCCCGGAAAACAACCAATATCCATACCTCCTTATAGGATGGCACCTGCAGAACTTAAGGAATTGAAGGAGCAACTACAAAATTTACTGGATAAAGGTTTTATTCGACCTAGCACATCTCTTTGGGGTGCTCTTGTCCTCTTTATGAAGAAAAATGATGGATCTTTACGTTTATGTATTGATTATAGGCAGTTGAACAAAGTAACTATACGAAATAAATATCCTCTACCCAGAATAGATGATTTGTTTGATCAGTTACAAGGTGCTCAATATTTTTCAAAAATTGATCTGAGATCTGGGTATCATCAATTGAAAATAAAGAAGGAAGATATTTCAAGAACTGCTTTTAGGACTCGGTATGGGCACTACGAGTTCTTCGTAATGCCATTTGGTTTAACGAATGCCCCAACTGCATTTATGGACTTAATGAATAGGGTATTTAAACCTTTCCTGGACCAGTTTATTATTGTATTTATCGATGATATCTGGTGTATTCAAAGAGTTCAGAGGAGCATGAGCGACATCTAAGGATAGCTTTGCAAACCCTAAGAGAACATCAGTTGTATGCTAAGTTTTCAAAGTGTGAATTTTGGCTTAGTAGTGTTACGTTCCTAGGGCATGTGGTTACCAAAGATGGTATTCATGTTGATCCCAAAAAGATAGAAGCAGTACAGCAATGGCCACGCCCTACGACAGTTACAGAGATTCGTAGCTTTCTTGGGTTAGCCGGCTATTATCGTAGATTTGTTAAAGATTTTTCAAAGATAGCTGCTCCTTTGACTAGGTTGACTAGGGAAGGAATAAAATTTGAGTGGTTTGATGCTTGTGAAGAGAGTTTTCAAAAATTAAAGGAGTGCTTAACTACAACCCCAGTCCTTACCATTCCTATGGATATTGGAGACTATGTAGTATACTGTGATGCATCTAGAGTGGGCTTAGGCTGTGTGTTAATGCAAAATGGAAGAGTAATTGCTTATGTATCCAGACAGTTGAAGAAACATGAACAGAATTATCCCACCCATGATTTAGAGATGGCAGCTGTAGTATTTGCTCTAAAAATTTGGAGACATTACCTGTATGGAAGAACTTGTGAGATTTATACAGATCACAAGAGCCTCAAGTATATTTTTCAACAGAAGGATCTTAATTTGAGGCAAAGAAGATGGATGGAGCTACTGAAAGATTATGACTATACGATTCTGTATCATCCAGGTAAAGCAAATGTAGTAGCTGATGCTCTAAGGAGAAAGTCAATGGGAACTTTGGCTCATATAGCAGAGGTGCGACGACCATTGTTAGAAGAAATCCATAAGTTAGAAAGTAAGGGGAAAAAGTTTGAAGTAAAAGAACCGGGAATATTATTGGTTCATGTGCAGCTCCAATCTTCCTTAGTTGAACAAATCAAAGCTGATCAAGACAAGGATGCTAATTTGCTCAAGATTAAGAGTGAAATGAAGGATAGCAAAGATTCTGAATTCTCAGTAGATACTGAAGGGGTATTAAGATACGGTAGACGATTATGTGTCCCAAATGTTAATGATTTGAGGAAACAAGTTTTGGAGGAAGCACATCGATCTACATATACCATACACCCAGGAACGACAAAGATGTACCAAGACATGAAGGAATTGTATTGGTGGGATGGTATGAAGAGGGATATTGCGGAATATGTTTCCCATTGCTTGACATGCCAGCAGGTAAAAGCTGAACATCAACGACCTACAGGGTTACATCAGCGAATAGAAATACTAGAATGGAAGTGGGAGAGAATTACTATAGATTTTATCACTGGATTACCAAGAACTCCTAAAGGAAATGATTCTATCTGGGTCATTATAGACCGCATGACGAAGTCAGCACACTTTCTGCCTGTGAAAATAACCTACAACGTAACTCAGTATGCAAGGCTCTATTTAAATGAAATAGTTAGGCTACATGGAGTCCCTATATCGATTATATCTGATCGAGGGCTGCAGTTCATGGCACGATTTTGGAAAGCTTTTCAAGAAGCATTAGGAACGAGATTGGATTTGAGCACAGCTTTCCATCCCCAAACTGATGATCAGTCTGAGCGTACAATTCAGATTTTAGAAGACATGCTCCGAGCCTGCATTTTTTATTTTGGTGGAAGTTGGGATATATACTTGTCTTTGGCTAAATTTGCATATAATAATAGTTACCAGACTAGTATACAGATGGCCCCATTTGAAGCTTTGTATGGTAGACGGTGCAGATCCCCCATTGGATGGTTCGAAGTGGGCGAAGCTAAACTTATAGGGCCAGATCTTGTACAAGAAGCTTTGAACAAGGTAAAGCTGATTAGAGAAAGGCTGCAGGCAGCTCAGAGTAGACAAAAGGCGTATGTTGACAATAGATGAAGGGAGTTAGAATTTTCAGAGGGTGAACAAGTGTTCCTGAAAGTCTCACCCATGAAAGGAGTGATGATATTTGGAAAGAAAGGGAAGTTAAGCCCTCAGTATATAGGCCCTTTTGAAATATTGGACAGAATAGGTGCAGTGGCATATCGCATAGCTCTGCCACCAGAATTGAGTGATGTTCATCCAGTATTTCATGTGTCTATGTTACGAAAATACTTACCGAATCCTACTCATGTCATTCAACCCCAGAAAATTCAATTGAATAAGAATTTAACCTATGAGGAAAAGCCGATATCTATTGCTGATTGACAAGTGAAAAAGTTGCGGTCACGAGATATTTCTATGGTTAAGGTGATATGGAAAAATCACTCATCAGAGGAAGCTACATGGGAAAGAGAAGATGACATCCGTGCCAGATATCCGCATTTGTTTGAACAATAAACTTAGTGTTTATCTGCAACTATGGTGATGAAATTCAGGGACCGAATTTTTTTAAGGGGGAAGAATGTAATAGCCGTAAATTTAACGAAATTTTCAAATAAAGAAAATTTGAAATTTAAAGAGAGAATTTTGAAAATGGAGTTAGGACCCAGTGAAAACAAGTTATTATTTACACGGATTAAAGAATTATAAAAGAAATGTTAGAAGTTTACGTTTCGGGGCAAAAATGCATTTTCTTAAAAGTTTCAGGGTTAAAATGTAAATAAAAAAATTTTGCAAGGATGTCCCTCAAAAAGTGAAATTTTGTAGAAAGGTCCCCCGGGATATTTTAAGGGCCTTAACCACTCCGGAAGTTGGTCATTTGCAGATTTTCCATCTCTCTTCAGAAAATTCTCCCCGAAAACCCTCTAACTTCTCTCTAAGATTTCTCTGCCTACGGACCTCGGATTTCGACACCACCACCACCAACGGACTCACGACGAAGAGTTCTTCAAATCCGTTTGATTTGTTTCTGGAGAATTGCCCGGAAATTGGCTGGAAAATAGAAGGGAAAATCGGCCAAAAAGGTAACCCCCGAAACTCCTATTTTTAGTTCTCAAACGCAAAAATTAACACCGTAGATCGATCCAGAAGGCACCGAAACCTTTAGATCTCAAATTTCAGCCAAATCCACCACCGCACGTGCCCCCACGCGCCGCATATCTCTCGGCGAGTGAAGCCCACGCGCAGCTCCTTGGGCGGCGCGTGTAGCGCGTGGCAGCCGAACCTCCTTGCGCTGACTTACGTTGACTGAGCTCCCGGAGGCCAAATTTCAAAAATCCAGAGTCGTTTTTAAGGTTTTCGGACGTTCCAGACTCTATTTTGCTGTTTATTTTACTGAATTCGGATCAGAAACTAGGATGTTAAGGGTGTCCAACTTTGTACTTCAAAGTGGTGAGTAGATAATTCTTCCTATAGCTTGTTTTTACTCTTCTTGAACTTTTCATTGATAAATGAGTATGATTACATGTTATTTATATGTTCATATGTTTTTGAAATGGTTTGGAATATTTGAAATGATTGAGAAATGATATATAGTTCAAGAAGAGTATGATTTTTGAAATAGATTTTGAAATGCTTTGAATACGTTATTTCTAAATGCATTTCGCATTACATGGCAAAGAAAATATGATATGCATGTGACATTGATTTTTACAGTGTTATGTTTGCCTCGGATATGGGCATGATTATATGATTCCTCTGATTGGAAAATTTTTGATAAAGGATTTTGTACTGAAACTGAAAGCTCTGTTTTGAATGATATGTAAAGTGATAAGTTGCCGAATATGATTGTATGGCGAGTTGTTTGATAATTACACATTGCATTTGATGGATATGCACTTTTATACATGTTCATATATATATATATATATATATAGTGATGAGTAATGACGGGAATATATGGCTTGAGACGGTATTGTGAAGGTGGTATTAGTGGTAATGTGAGGAGGCAGTAGGGTGATGAACTCACATTCCCTAATTACCTATTGTGATATCACAGTGGTAATGTGAGGAGGCAGAAGAGTGATAAACTCACATTCCCTGTTGATCTATTGAAGTTATAGTCAGTGGTAATGTGAGGAGGCAGTAGGGTGATGAAATCACATTCCCTGATTACCTATTATGGTTGTGACTATGGTAATGTGAGGAGGCAGAAGGGTGATGAACTCACATTCCATGTTTATCTATTGAGATTATTGATAGTTGTAACATACTTGAGCATTATATAAAAGAATTGATTTTTAATGCATATCAAATTTGATTTAAGATCAATTTGTATCATATGTGGTTACAGATATTTGAATGTAATTGGAACTGAGAATATTTTGAAAATGCGGATCCCATAAGGATATACTTCTGAACAGTAGATTTTAATATGATAAATTTTTAAAATAAGGATACATCCTTATGTTAATCTGAGAGGTTATAGGAGATATTAACTGCTCACTAAGTTGTAAAACTCACTACACGTAGTTGATAAATTTTTGAGCCAGAATTTGGTCTTGCGGCTACTTGATCGATTGGGTGTCATATTTAAGTGGTGAGCCTAAATTGTTTCTAGGCTCTCAGTATGTAAACTTGTAATATATTTATACTCTAGAGTTGCTCTGAACGTCACGGGTAGTATCCTTGTTTCCGCTGTAAAACTAATAAGTGTAGACCTGGCATGTATAATTAGCTATACTGAAAATGTGTAAATGCATGATATTATCCTGTTATGACATATTATGTGGTCGATTGTAATTAGTATTGTAAATTTATAAACATATGGTAATACTCGGATATGTTATATTGTGAAATTATTTGCATGTACATAATAGTAAAGTTTATCGGATATGAGAGATTTTCGCGTCCCTAAAGTAGGGATGTGACACCTCCCTTCCCTTAAATTTTCTAGCAGCTTAAATAAGAGAAAGAGGGTGAGTTTTTAAACCTCAAAAATGAAGAAGAAAGATAGATTCAAGTGGAAATTAAGCTAACTTACCTTAAAGACTTAGTTCTCTAGACTTCTCCTTCTTCTTTCTTCCTCTCTTCTCCTCTCTTTTTCTCCTTTCCTCACTCTACCTTCCTTACGTTTTTCCTCTCTCTCACTTGGATGAAATTATAATGTTATAAAGGTGGGTTTTGCTTAAATAAACTATCATGTGGTTCACCTTTCATAACCATGGGTCTACCTTATCACAATTAGGATGCACTTGGTTATTTTTTGGGAAAAAACAACTTATGGTCTTGTCTTCCTCTCCCTTAATCAAGATATGCATAGCAAAAGGAGATTTGTATTTTGAAAATCATGTTAAAATGTTCTTAAGACAAGGGACAAGATCCCTTTGATTTAGAGATTCATTTCCTTTTTCTTTTGTCTTAATCAAGTATGATAGGTTTGCCTTTTTAGGTGACAAATTTTCAGCCCTTGAATCTCCCTAACTTTGTTGAAATTATTTGTGTAAAATAAGGATGCTTTGTCATAATGCTATGTATTATTACCCACTTGTTGAAATTATGAATATAGGATATAGATGTTTTGTCCTAAAACCATGTATTGTTACCTATTTGTTGAAATTATGAATGTATAATATAGATGTTTTGTCTTAATGCCATGTGACATAATCTTGATTATTTCTTCACATGATTCTTATTTTTTTCTTCTTAGATTTGGGCTCATTCTTGCCAATTTCCTTTGCTTTGGCTGAAATTCTACCTTTCATGAAGGGTTTGGTCACATTTTCATAATTTTTTGGGCTAGCGGTCCAACTTATATATCTTAGTTTTATTTCTTCCATGGGCTACCCTATTGGCTTGCTAGAAATTCATGTGAAGTGGAAAAACTCTATATGAAGTATCCATAGGTGAAAACTCAATTTATGGGTGGAGATGTTAAACTTAGTAACTCTAACTCTTGAATTAGGAAAAATTACCTTAATCCATTCTTCTTGAAATTTTAAAATCTTTACTTACTTCACAAAAATTTATCTTCCATACTCAAGAATTTCGCCTCTCTTTAGTATGTTATTTCTAATTTTTCTTATTAGATTTTCTCTCTTTACCTATTCCCTTAATGTTAAAAACATTTTTTATGCCTACACATAACGTGAAGAATTTCTAAGAATTATATTTCTTAGATATATAAAAATTGCGTAATAAATTGTATTTCCTTAATTAATTATTTATGTGCCTTTATTAATAAAAAAATAAAATTATGGATGTTACATTAAATATTTATGTACCTTTATTAATAAATAAAACGAAATTAGGGATGTTACAAGATCTATGGCATTTCTTCAATTCTTCCTCATCTCCAACAATAGAGCATGGAGATGTTTGCTTTGTTTTGTCAGATTCGTCAATATGTTTGCTTTACCTTTCTAGATTCATCTATTTCTACGAATTTACACTTCCTATAATCTTCTCCACTCTTCCAAGACGCCAAGATGCGTACTTCGGGTAGCTTATGACTCGATTAAAGTATAAAATCCGATCAAAACCGAATCATTCGAGTCATTCAAGATTATGGTTAGGTTCGGATTGAAATTTTACGACCCAATATTACTCAGACAGGTTGAGTTTAGACCTTAATCTAACTGAACTTGACCCGCTTACACTCTTATATTTTTCTACATTTGGTATGCCATAAATAATACAAGAATGGAATAAAAAACTGATAAAAAGATAAAAATACCCTAGAAAAATAAAACTATTAAAATAATTTTATTTTAACATGAAAAATTATGTTAAAATAATATAAATAAAAAATAAACTAAATAATTGGTAGTATAAAAATTTGAACTAAACTTTGTTAAAAATATTAATAATATTAACAAAGTATTGAAAAATTTAATTTAAATATAGTTTTGTTGGCAAAATTCATTTTATTACATTTTTTGTTAACTTAAAAAATTAATAAATAAAATGTTAAAATATATATTTCTTTAATTATAGAATAAAATAGTTTATCAATAATTAATAAAATACAAATACAGCACCAAAAAAATTTTAATCTTACAACAGGAGAAAATTTTAGTAAATGATGTTTTAATCTTTTTATTTTCTATTCTATTTCACTTTTTTCTTTTCATCAGTTATTTTAGGTAAAATCATTTTCTATATATGAGGAAATATGCATTTCATCAGAATCAGGCTTGCAGTCAAATATATTAATTAAATATAATAAATTAATAGAATAAAATTTAAATTCTTATTTTATCAGTTTATTTATGCAAATAAAAAAGGACTTAAGATTTTAAAAGAAATTTACCTAAAAGATGAGTGAATTCAATTCATTAATTATTTTTGCTATATTAATTAGATAATTTATTTTATTCTATCATGTGAAAGTTGATATTGATATCGATTAGTTATTGTTTTTTTAAAACATCTTTATACTATCAAATTTTTTAATGATTCTATTTTTTATATATCATTATAATTATTTACAAAATATTATTTAAATACAGTAAATTATTCTTATAAAATAATAATAAAGGAGAATATGTCATATGACATTCATGCAATAATTTGATTTTAGAGAGAAAAAAAAACTTTCATAAAGAGTTAGATATGACATTGTTAGCAATTGTTGTATTATTATAATATATAGTTATAAATTCTCATTAAAAATTTTGCCAAGCTTCATATTAAAAATTGACTAAACGATTGTGTATTTTGGACATATCAGAAATATTGTACCTGATTCTCAGTCGAAGTCCATGTCAAATCCACTCCACAATTTTCTTCCCCCGCACAGAATCACAACAATATAGTCAACCTCATTTGTTCAACCCTTAAGCAACAAAGTTTTCATCTTTCTCGTCTTGAGAAGGACATCAAAGATATTCTTCTGGGTGCCCATGAAATTTCAAATGTATTGCTGCGATGCCAGTTTGATAACTATTCAGCTCTCACATTTTTAATTGGGTTAAAAATGAATTAGGTCTCACCCACCATGCAGAACTACTGTATAATTGTTCCCATACTGGCTTGGTCTCGAATGTTCTCAGAGGACATGAAATTGTTGTCAGAATTGATGCAACTGGTTAAAGGAGGTTCGCCAGATGAGGCATTTTTTAAAATTTGGTTGAGTGTACTTAGGATTGTAATTGGGATCCAGTAATCTTTGATATGCTCATCAAGGCTTACGTGAAGGTGGCTACGATTGAGAGGGGGTTAACAACTTTTAGAAAGAACAACGAAGTTGGTTTTATCCCCCGTGTTATTATCTGCAATTGTCTGTTGAATGGGTATATCCACCTTCTGAAAAATGGGGTGGGGATTGCAGATGCAGAGAAAGAAGAGAGAGAGAGTTGTTGTTGTTCCTATTCTGTTTCAAGCAGCAGAATTGTTCTTCTTTTTCTTCTTCCTGTTCGTCAAGTTAATTGAGCAATCAATGTCGTCAATCACAATGATTGATTTGGAGCTCGTGTTCATCAAAATTTATCTGGTACGAATTTTCAAATTCTTGTAGATCCTCCGTGACAGGGAAGAGGATTGTAGATGCAAGTACAGAGAAAAGAGTGAGGGGGACTTTTTTTTTCTTGCCAAATCTATGTCGCATGTTGATGGTGGCAGAAAGAGGGTCACGTGACCATTAGACGAGGCACAAGGCTAGCCACGTGCCAATTTAATTGTCATGTTAAGAAAATTTAAGGATCTATTTAAATTTTATTTGATAAAAATAATTTATAAATAAATTATAAATTAATTAAAATTTTATAATTTAGTTAAAAGTTTATAAGTTATAACTATTTGAAATAGCCTATAATTTATAAATTTTTAATTAATTTAAATTATTTAAATAAATTTATTTATCAAATATATTTAATTTAATCAAATAAATTTATAAGATAGACAAATAAGTTATAAATTAATTTATTTGTTTTGTCAAACACTCTCTTAACCCAAACTTAATTATAATATTTTATAAAATGTTAAAAATTAAAATAGTATGCAATAACGAAAAAAATCAAATTGAAGTATTTAAAAAAAAGTACACCTAAAAAATAATACTTACATACGCAAATAGTGGTGCCAAATAGGCACCATAAAAAAAAACTATAAAAAAATCCCACTCTCAAAATTTTGATAGTCATTGATGTTATACACTACAACAAAAACGGTATTTAGCGGCTAAATGGATTTAACGACAGTCAGCAAACTTTCGTGGATTCAAGAGTATCGCTACGGTTTTGGTTAACCATGAAAAATACGTCGTTATGACAAGACCTAACGACAGTTTCAAAACGGTCGTTAAACGCATTATAACGACGGTTCTGAAACAGTCGTTAGGACTTCGTTAACGACGATTTGAAAACCATCGTTATCACGTATTTAACGACGGTTTTGAAACCGTCGTTAAAATAGAAATTTTTTTTTTCTAATTTAAATTTAATATTTTTGTTATTAATAAAAACTAATTCGAATTAAATTTTTTATTTTTTAATAATTATGAGTGAAAATTAATTAATTTTTTTGAAACGAAGAAATTGTTTTAATTTTAAATTTAATATTTTTGTTATTCATAAAATTTAATTCAATTTAAATTTTTTTTATTAAACAATCATGCATAAAAATTAATTTATATTTTTAATATTCAGAAAATTAATTTAGATTAATTTTGTTTATTATATAATATTTATGCGTGCGAATTATTTAATAATTTAATAAATTATTTTAAAATTTATTGAAATTTAACTACATATAAAATAAATGTGAATTATTGAATGCAAATGAATATATATATATATATATATATATATATATATATATATATATATATATATATATATATATATATATCAATGATAAATATGTACACAAAAATTAATAGTCACGAGCAACACAAAATTACATGTACAGACTATACAATTATAAAGAATTAAATCATGTTTCCGGACCTTGCTGGTACTGATTAGGCTGATTTCCACTGCCACGGCCACTAAGATCCTGAAGAAAAAAAATTTATTGTTAGAGCTTTTAGCATTTTCAAAGTAAACAAAATTATACCAACAATTGTTATGTATTGAGAAATTACTTTAAGCTCGGAACTATGAAGTCCTACTATCTTAGGTGGCAATTGACCTTGAAAAATTTTGTAGCAGGAACGCCATAGCAACCTCAATTTGTCTCTGCCGTGCTGCAATGTCAACGTCTTATCGCTATTGCTCGACGTCCTGTTCCTGAATAGCTACTTTTAGACGCTCAACCTCAATCTATTACTCGTGGTATGACGGTTCAGACTGTGAGCTCAACCCAATCGAGCCACGACCGAAGACTTAGGTTGGACAAACACTCAACCCAAATCCTCAAACGCGACCGGAGTGCTCCCTAGTGCCAAGAGCTCTTGCAAGTGAATCAACCGTCAAGAGCTCTTGGGACGAGCTGTCCTCCTATTGGATCGAAGTAATTTTTTTCTGCAAAATCCAATAACAGACGATTAATAATATTAAACATTATCTAAAAATCAAATAATTACCTATGTATGGTTGATAAAATTTTTATACTTATCGCAACAGTTCGAGTTTCGTCGTTGATGTATGATCTGTCAGCTCTTTGATGAGCTACCGTCCATACATCATCGCGAGTCACCAGACCGCTAACCTCAGCCTCCTGAAATTTGAAATAATTAATCAATTTTTGATGATATAAACTAATATGTTCTTAAAATTAAAAGAAGATATTTATGGATTTAAACTGACCACCTCAGTCACCGGACTGCTAACTTCTTCTGTTCCGTTTATTTTTCACAGACACATCCTAATTAATCACATAGAGAAATTAATTAGTCACAATATGTAAAAGTTAAAATATATAAATAGATTAATATACACAACTTATCCTAGACTTCACGTCAAGGCGATAGTCTACGAAAGTCATCCATTGATCAGGTGGGATGCTAGTCAGGACTTTATTTCGCAACTGATCTTTGGTCTTCGTACCATCATAGACCAACCAAAATAAATTATACTGTGCAACTCTCCACTTCTCTCCCAGCGACTGCATGATCAATTTTTTGTGTAAGCCCAATACATTAAAATGTGTCTACAAACAAAATTGAAAAGGTAGTTACACATAAATAATAAATAAATATAATTAGTTACAAAATATATATATTTTCATACCTGAATGTTGTTTACAAATACATTCATCTTAGACTGCTAAGAAATGCGCTTCCAGTCCTTGTAGGAGATCGGAAATAAACGGAAGTTATCCCTGATGGTGCCGAGAAAGACACCGAGCAAACCACCACTATCTTTGATAGGCTAGTGATTATCGTTGAACACGACAACCACCTTTAACCCCTAAGGTAGCACCAATATGTCGTGGATAGTCAACTGTCTAGACGTCACCTGCCTAGTGCTGTCTATCATAATATAAACATATATATTCTGTTATGTTACTATGACAAACTTATTAAGTGCATAAGGTTTTTACAATACTCACCAACGACATCAACTGTCCAACTCCTCCTGCGTCTATGCTCCTGCTTACCAGGCTGATGCTCCTCCTTCACACCGCCAAAAATTGTGTCTATATCGATGGCAAAATTGTCGTCCGGTGCCTGAGCATCAGGTGGGGGAGTGTGCATGGGACGTCTTGTGAATCCAGGGTCCGAGAGTCGCTAGATAGGACTGATGATGTGACAACTATCACGTCCCTAATTTTTAAGACACGTGAAACCCATATACTATGAACAAGTATTTCCATAATTCAATTCATAATCATGTAAATTGATACATATAGGTTCCCATCTATATACAATATACAAATTAACTCCATAAATATCAGAGTAACGGCAAAAGCAGGGATCCTGCCTGTGGCATATAGACCATACTCTAGAATACAAATACAATATAGTACAAATAATGTGAGCCTTGAAAGCAATGTAGGCTCACCCAGAGGGTAAACAGTCTAGCTGATCACCTATCCGCAGGATCAAACTCTGTCTCCTTATCTGAAAAATATATCCACAACGTGTAGTGAGTTTTACAACTCAGTGAGCAGATAAGACCTTCTATAACCTCTTAGGCTAGCATATGGATGACTTATACTTTAAAATTCATCATATAGAAAGTACAATTCAGAAATACATCCATATGGAACCTGTATTTCAAATATCCTTATTTCACAATATATATCCCAATATTCCAAAATCAAATACAATACAATACGACTATAAACAAATACTTTGATGCAATAAAAGATTTCACATGATTTAGGAGGTTTCCATATTAGAACCAATACAATAAATAGTCTCAAGCACACAGCAAGGGAGGGTAAATCACATATCAATAATAGAAGGCATCCTGCTCTCCCCGATAACAATAACTCCCATGTGTTGGGCCTCACACGAGACTAGCACCACCCCTGCTAGCTGAGGTATCAAGGTGCACAAAGGCTAACATTCCTTGCTGCTAGCAGACAGTGATTCCTATAGGATTCCTCCACAAATACCATATTTGCACATATGCCATATAGTTCAAAACAGAGGTTTCAGTATAAATTCATAATTTTCAATCTCAATACGATTCCTCTGTCAGAAACTTCCCAATCAGGGTTTATCACATATACATGCCATCTTTCAAGGAAATCATATAATTTTATAAATCAATGCGTTATGTACAATATATTTCATTTACCATACGATAAGAAATACATTTAAAATCACATGTTCAATGAGTTCAAAAATTTCATTTTCAAAACTATACTTTTCTTGAACTATAAAACAGATAGTAGACAAATCCAAATAATTTAATCCATTTAAGATATATATAAAAGGTTAAATCACTTGCAAATATAATCAATCATTCATTTAAAGTTCAAGAATAGTATAGAATAAGCCATAAAAAGAATTATCTACTCACAAGGTAGAACTCCAGATTGGACAGCCCTAAAATATACTTTTTTCAAGTCTGAATTTGACCAAATAAGCTTCAAAAACGTGTCTGAAGGGTCCAAAAACTTAAAAAATGACCTCAGAATCTTGCTCAATGCTCAAGGTACTGTTTACCGCCAAAAAATACTATTCACCGTCGGAAATTATTATTCACCGCCACTATTCACGCCGAAAATCACTATTCACTGCCACATAAAAAGTTATCAAATGACCGAAAGAAATACATATCATAATGTTTATCTAACTCCTGAATTCATCTACGATGTTAGATTTCTAATTGGAGGTCTCTAAGTAAGAGTTTCAGAATTTACCTTTTTTAGAGATTTTCTACTTCAGATCTATGGCGATTCAACGGTTGATTTGAAAAATTGATCGGTCAAAACCGTAATATTCTTTGTCCTGAATCCAGTAACACCTTCAATTTTGAGATTAGAAGTCAATAGGCACTCCAGATCTAGAGAAAAGTTGAAAGTTACTATTCACTCACTATGCACCTCTTCGTTTTCTTCCGTCTGCCTCCTCCCCCGAGTTTCCTCTTTTCCTTCCTCTTATCGTTTTTTTTAATAATAATTATTATTATTTAATAATTTAATAATTTAATAATAGGATTTTCTTTTATATATATTCATATAAATTCCGTTTTTCATCCAAAAATATCCCAAAATTTTCTAAAAATTTACATTCTCAATAACCTTTAGTTGAACTCTTAAATCATGATTTTTCTTGATAAAAATCTCAATAAAACAAATTACAAAATAAATATCTTTATACATAATAAAAGAAAGAATATTTCTAAAAATATGACAAAAATTCATTAGAGACCAGTATAATTATTTGAAGCAACACAATAATTATTTTACTTAAAAGTCTACTTACTTTTAGCCAAATATAATCATGTTTAAACAAATAAAAATATATTTGTTTGTAGCAAAATACTATCATTTAAAAATAAAAATTAAGCGCCAAAACGTAATTTTTTATATTTTCTTTGTACTTCTTTAATTCATGTAATTAATGAACTTATTTTCACTGGTTCTTATGTCCATTTTTGAAATTTTCTCTTTTATTCTAAATTTTCTTTATTTGGAATTTTCGCTAAATTTTTATGGTTATTACATTCTTCCCCCTTAAAGAAATTCGATCCCCAAATTTCATCACCATAATTACAGATAAATACTAACCTTATTGTTCAAACAAATGCGGATATCTGGCGCGTATATCCACCTCGCTTTCCCAAGTACCTTCCTTAGAAGAGTGATGATTTTTTTTTTCATATCACATTTACTGTAGGTATTTCTTTTGACCGCAACTTCTTTATTTGTCTGTCCACTATTGCTACTGGTTGTTCCTCATAGGTTAAATCTTCTTGTAACTGAATCAGTGGACATTGTATAACATGTGTTGGATCCAGTAAATATTTCTGTAGTATAGACACATGAAAAACTGGATGAACATTACTCAATGCAGGTAGTAAAACCAAACAATAAGTCACTGAATCGATCATATCAAGAATTTCAAATGATTCTATATACCGAGGGTGTAACTTCCCTTTCTTTTCAAATCTCATTACCTCTTTCATTGGTGAGTCCTGCAAAAATATATGGTCACCAATTGATAATTTCTAATGCTCAACATTCATGGTCCTCATAAACTTTTGACCGGTATTGAGTTTCCAGTATTCTTTTTCTAATTAATTTTACTTTATCAATGACATCTTATAATAAATTTAACTCCACAGAGTCATTTAACAGAACATTTGTAACACCTCTTACATAAGGCTTAAATCTTCTAATATCATTTTTATTATAGACAAATTCTACTAAAGAATCTCTCACCAATCTCAAAAACATATGCTTGAAGCATGCTCTCCAAGCTAGTATCATCAATTTAGGTAAGTCATATTCTATCTATTGCATGTTATTCCATATTAGATTTCTAAAGTTTAACTTTTCTCAATTCACTCACATATTAAGAAATCTGTGATGTTCATGTAAAACCTCAAATGGTACCATTGTATATTGACATGATAATTACTAATATGAGTAAGTTCAACTAAGGACAATTAATTTCTCCCAACGTTCACCACAATAATATAAAGATACTTAAAGCATAACTTCTAATGTATAAACACATCATTTAAATTTAGTGTTACTATAATCTAACAAAGATCCTTAGACTTTCTGAACAACTCTCTTGAGATAATATATTTAATTCGTACTTGCCAACATACCCACCAATGAAGAATTCCACTTGTATATTCTTTTTACCATTATACTAGTACAAATTTTTTTTATATCTCAGTATATCCTTATTACCTCGGGTTATCCATATTCACAATCTATGGATTCTTCTGAAATCTCCTTTCTCAACAATTATCCATACGCGAATTTCCAATCTCAACATAATTTACATTCTGAATACTAGACTCAATTTAGCATGATACAAATCCTTAACATAAATATCTTAATCACTTACATTATTCTTAGAAATGATTCCCAAAATATTCTCCATGTTTCCAAATTAAAAGTTTCAAAATTAACTTAAATCCTACTTCCCATACTTTACTTCTCAAAACTTCAACAACGTTAATTCCCTTGATTACATTCGTCAAAGCACTATTAGATCATCATCCATCTATTCCTTTCAAAATTTCTATTACTTTAATCTACTAACCAGTTAGACACCATAATAACTGAGTTTCAAAGAAAAGAAATTAATTTTCCTTGTAATAAAGGAAAAGAACCTTACATTTAATGACAAATATTAATGTAGGATGGTGCAGCAGAAAATGCGAAACACGTAATAGAGCATGGTGCCAAAATAGGAAGTTAGAAGTTTGGACAAAGCATTGAAAGAAAATTAAAGTCGATGGTCGTAATTTTTGAAAATATGTAAACAAAATCTAGCTGTTATTTCGGTGAAAATCGGTGGCCGCAAATTTTGAATATATGTGTCAAGATTCAATTCAGAGAGACTGTTATTTGGCGAAAGAATATCATATGGAAAAGAAACATTTCTGAGCTTATAAAGTCTGTGAAAACAAGAGCACATAGTTAACTGGTAGGATGTAGTTGGTTGCTTCAAAATATATGTAATCAATCAACTGTAACATAACCAATCCAAATTAAAATTTCTCAAAATAGTTAGTCGACTTATAAACCAATAGTCGACTGATAAGAACATTGAGAAAAACAAGATAAATCTTTTGATTGTCCCTCTTTAACAACTAACTGGTTTGCAATAAGAATCAAGACATCAATGCTTCATCAAGGACAATAAGGAAAAGGCTAATTTATGGTGATATCTTAACCTTATTCTCTTTACGTGCTTAATATGGGTCACAGTCATAACTATTGTATATATACATGCTTGCCGTTATTTTTGAAATTTTCACCTTCAATTTAGCTTATATCCTCCAATCACTCACATAGCTATTCTAATATTACTCAGCCTAGTCGTATAGCTATCATAAGTATGCCCTTCTCTGAATTCTAAAAATGCTTACATTAGTATCTTTATCTTCATATTCAAAGTTAGGGTAATAGCAATTATGGAAGGAACCGCATTTCGTCAGTTCCGAAATATTTGTGTCTTTTGTGGTTCCAGTCTTAGAAAAGATGGAGAGTATATAAAAGCAGCACAAAATCTGAGTATGGTGCTGGCCAGGAGAAAAATACATTTAGTCTACGGTGGAGGTAACAGTGAGTTAATGGGGTGTGTGTCTATAGCTACACATATAGGAGGATGCCAAGTTCTAGGTATTATTCCTACAGCTCTAGCTGCATCCAACATCATAGGAAAGACAATTGGGGAAGAATTTAGAGTAGTTTTCATGCATGAGCGCATGGCTAGAATGATGAGTAATGTTGATGCCTTCATTGCCTTACCAGGTGATTTTTGTACTTTAAAAGAGATTTTCCAAATAGTCTCTTGGGCACAACTGAATATGCATCACAAACCAATAGATTTGTTAAATGTTAACCATTTCTTTCATAGTCTGTTGTCTTTTCTTGATCATGCTGTGGAACAAAAGTTCATCCCACACTCAGCACGACGAATTCTTATTTTGACTTCAAATGCTGAGGAGTTGATCGATGATTTACAAGCATATGTTCATGTACCTGATCCAACAATGGCTCGAATAGAATGGACAACAGATAACTGTGGAAAGTGGAAGTTAGATTTGGATCTCCATCTGTAACTAGTAGTACATGGCCATTGTTGTACCGCTTCTACTTCCTTAGGATCTACTTGGATACCATCCTTACCAACCATACTCCCTTAGAGTTGGTAAAACTATCTTTAAATATTGTTTACAATCCTCTGAACTCTTAGAATATTCTAGTATATTATCAATAATTATAATAACAAATTGATCCAGGGATGGCTTCAATACATTTTTTTATGAAGTCCATGAATGCAACTGGGCATTTGTCAGACCAAATAACATCACTAAAACTCATAGTGCCCATGCTGAATTCTGAAAGAAATTTTCGAAATATCCTCTTGCCTTATCCTCCATTAATGATACCCATATCTCAATCATTTTTTTTTAAATGTTGAGCACCCTATAGCTGGTCAAACATATCCTCTATATGAGGTAATGAATATTTATTCCACATTATCACCTTATTCAATTGTCTATAATCTATGCATAGTCATAGTGATCCATCTTTCTTTTTCACAGATAGAACTGAAGCACTCCAAGTAAAAGTACGAGGGTATATAAATCCCGTGTCTAACAAGTGTTATAACTGATCCTTCAATTCTTTGAGTTCAGTCAGTGCCATTCTATATAGAGGTATAGACACTGATTGAGTTCCATGAAGTAAATCAATACCAAATTATATTTTACGTTTCGAGGTAATCTTGGCAATTCCTCAGGAATTACATCAGAAAATTCTCTAACCACTGGAACTTGATTTATACTGGTTTACTTTATATCAATAATTCTCAACATTGTCAAATATTCTTGACATCTTTTTATAATCACTTTTGGGATATTAAAGCAGAGATTAGATTACTGGACATCTCACTACGATCTCCTTGTATCAAGAAAGACAATTCTCCAAGAATATTGAATTTAATCACATTAAAGTAACATTTCATAATGACATGACATACTACCAACTAATTCATTCTCAATATCACATCAAAGTCTACCATATCTAGACAACCGGGTACATCGGATGTCATATTCAGAAACCACCATATTTGGTATCTGTCTCAATTCTTTAAATTCTCTGGGATGCGTATCCCTTTCCACTTCTAGGTAGAAATTAACCCATAGATGCTTCTTAAGATGCCACGATATTCAACCAATCTTATACTATGAAATTTAACAATTTGGAATAGAAAGGAAATTGAAACACTATAAAATCCCTTAACAGCACCTGAAGTATAAATATGTCCGACTCATATCGATACTAAAGGTTCTACTAAAGAATCCTTTGCTCTGATAGCCACAGGGAAACCTAATGCTCTGATACCAACTTGTTACGTCCCTAATTTTTAAGGCATGTGAAACCCATACACTATGAACAGGTATTTCCATAATTCAATTCATAATCATGTAAATTGATACATATAGGCTCCCATCCATATACAATATACAAATTAACTCTATAAATATCAGAGTAACGGCAGAAGTAGGGATCTTACCTGTGGCATATAGAGCATACTCTAGAATACAAATACAATACAAATAATGTGAGTCTTGAAAGCAATGTAGGCTCACCCAGAGGGTAAACAGTCTAGCTGATCACCTATCCACAGGACCAAACTCTGTCTCCTTATCTAAAAAATATATCCACAATGTGTAGTGAGTTTTATAACTCAGTGAGCAAATAAGACATTCTATAACCTCTTAGGTTAACATATGGATGACTTATACTTTAAAATTCATCATATAGAAAGTACAATTCAGAAGTACATCTATATGGAACCCGTATTTCAAATATCCTTATTTCACAATATATATCTCAATATTCCAAAATCAAATAAAGTACAATACGATTATAAACAAATACTTTGATGCAATAAAAGATTTCACATGCTTTAGGAGGTTTCCATATTAGAACCAATACAATAAATAGTCTCAAGCACACAGCAAGGGAGGGTAAATCACATATCAATAATAGGAGGCATCCCGCTCTCCCCGATAACAATAATAGGAGGCATCCCGCTCTCCCTGATAACAATAACTCCCGTGTGTTGGCCCTCACACGAGGCTAGCACCACCCTTACTAGCTGAGGTATCAAGGTGCACCAGGGCTAACATTCCCTGCTGTTAGCAGACAGTGATTCTTATAGGATTCCTCCACAAATACCGTATTTGCACATATGCCATATAGTTCAAAACAGAGGTTTCAGTATAAATTCATAATTTTCAATCTCAGTACAATTCCTCTGTCAGAAACTTCCCAATCAGGGTTTATCACATATACATGCCATTTTTCAAAGAAATCATATAATTTTATAAATCAATGCGTCGTGTACAATATATTTCATTTACCATACGATAAGAAATACATTTAAAATCACATGTTCAATGAGTTCAAAAATTTCATTTTCAAAACCATATTCTTCTTGAACTATAAAACAGACAGTAGACAAATCTAGATAATTTAATCCATTTCAGATACATATAAAAGGTTAAATCACTTGCAAATATAATCAATTATTCATTTAAAGTTCAAGAAGAGTATAGAATAAGCCATAAAAAGAATTATCTACTCACAAGGTAGGGCTCCAGATTGGACAGCCCTAAAATGTACTTTTTTAAGTCTGAATTTGACCAAATAAACTTCAAAAACGTGTTCGGAGGGTCCAAAAACTTAGAAAATGACCTCAGAATCTTAGTCAACGCTGGTCAACGCTCAGGGTACTGTTCACCGTTGGAAAATACTATTCACCACCACTATTCACCGTCGAAAATTATTATTCAACGCCACTATTCACGCCAAAAATCACTATTTACTGCCACATAAAAAGTTACTAAATGACCGAAAGAAATACATATCCTAATGTTTATCTAACTCCTGAATCCATCTACGGTGTCAGATTTTTAATTAGAGGTCTCTAAGTAAGAGTTTTAAAATTTATCTTTTTCAAAGATTTTCTACTTCAGATCTACGGCGATTCAACGGTTGATTTGAAAAACTGATCGGTCAAAACCGTAATATTCTTTGTCCTGAATCCAGTAGCACCTTCAATTTTGAGATCGGAAGCTAATAGGCACTTCAGATCTAGAGAAAAGTTGAAGGTTATTATTCACTCACTATGCACCTCTCTGTTTTCTTCAGTCTGCCTCCTCTCTCGAGTTTCCTCTTTCCCTTCCTCTTATCGTTTTTTTTTACTAATAATAATAATTATTTAATAATTCAATAATGGGATTTTCTTTTATATAAATTCATATAAATTCTGTTTTTCATCCAAAAATATCCCAAAATTTTCATTCTCAATAACCTTTAGTTGAACTCTTAAATCATGATTTTTCTTGATAAAAATCTCAACAAAAAAAATTACAAAATAAATATCTTTATATATAATAAAAGAAAGAATATTTCTAAAAATATGACAAAAATTCATTAGAGACCAGTATAATTATTTGAAGCAACACAATAATTATTTTACTTAAAAGTCTACTTACTTTTAACCAAACATAATCATTTTTAAACAAATAAAAATATATTTACTTATAGCAAAATACTATCATTTAAAAATAAAAATTACGCGCCAAAACATAATTTTTCATATTTTCTTTGTACTTCTTTAATCCATGTAAATAATGAACTTATTTTCACTGGTTCTTATCTCCATTTTCGAAATTCTCTCTTTTATTATAAATTTTCTTTATTTGGAATTTTCGCTAAATTTTTATGGATATTACAACAATCTCCGACTCTGTTGCCTGAGAGTCAAGATGAGGAAGTGTGGATAGAATTGTGTTTGACTCCACAGTGAGCTGTCCGCCCTCACTGATCATCGGGCGGGCTGTAGGAGTATGTGAACTGGATGCGGCTGCCCTGCCCGTGTAGAGTGATCTAGCCTTCTTCATCATCATTGCTCCTGTCAAAATGAAATTAACAACATAAGTTCTCGCATAAAACAATTACAAAATGAAATTTTCCAAATAAAAGTTATAAAAAAACAATAAATTAATTGTAAGTAGAGCAAAATATATTTCAATAGGCGACAATAGTAAAACTAATACCGTAACAAGCATAAATTAATTTTATCTTTTGAAAACAATCTTTTTAACTTTTGCGTGTGTAACGGATCGCTCTCGTATATAAGATTTTTATCTTCCTCGCCCATCTCGTATAAGTCATAGGGTTTCAAATGCATCATTGTACTTCAGTTCTTGTCCAACTCATCTTGTACATAGTATACTTGATGAGCCTCAGATACCTGGATGTATGGCTCGTCGTCATCATTTTCACTAGTGTAAATTAATCGAGAAAAATCAACTAATGTCACCTTGAAGTCATCAGTTACAATTCCTCTCGTTGTAGTTATGATAGCCCACATACACTTACATAATATGACTGTAAAATGTCAATGGTAGTTTAACTCAATAATACCCAATAATTTTCCATAATACGGGACGCCACCAAATTGCATGTTCCTGTCACTACTATTTGCATAACTCATTGTCCTAAAAGTACCATAAACTTCACTATTTTGAGATGTCAGCCCTTGGTCTCGCTTTAAAGTTCAAAATTTGAATCAATTTACGTTGTAAGCACTGTATCGACGTGCTCTATCTAGTGGACCAAGTGTAAGAAATTTTAAATCAGTACACTACGATCCATCGTCATCAATTGCCATTTGTAAAAGGAATAAAGGATTAATTGTTATCATATTTGACATATGAATAAAACGTGACCACGTCGAAGTATTTACACGACGTGAAAACTAAGAGACAAATTCCCTGTGAACTTTTTTATCTATCTCAGTAGATGCTCGCGTCTGACTTCTTAAACTATGCCGTACATAGTCTTTAAATTCACTGTTGAGTAAATATTGTATATACACTTAATGCTACACAGCACGAAAAATTGTATTCAAATGTAGTTAAGTGTGAGTTAACTTACTGTAAATAAGAATCAACTTCCTTGCAGTTTGTTAAGACATGCCGATGGGCCTGCAATTTTTGCGAGGAGAAAGCGTGAAATATTCAAACCCACCAACTGGTCTTCCTATTGGTGGGAACAAACCCCTATCAAACGTCCCAACATCAGGTCGATCATCCACATGAGGAGGATAATTGAAGACAGTCTCAGCACCATCTATGTATCTGGAATATAATACTAAAATTTCTCCTGCAACATACGATTTTGCTATTGAGCCTTCTGGCCTTGAACTATTCCGCACAAAAGATTTAAATTTACCCAAGTATCTACACGACATAGATTAACTAAATAACATTGGATTAACAATAATGAAAAGAATCTAAATTATGTGTTCTTTATTTTTTACCTTTCGATGGGATACATCCAACGATATTGGACTGATCCTCCTAACTTCACTTCCATGACCAAATATACAGTCAAGTGTATCATGATTGTAAAGAAAGACAGTAGGAATAACATCTCCATATGGCACTGCTTCATAATAATACGATTTTGAAGTTGTTCAAGTTCATTAACATTCAAAACTCTAGAACAAAGTTGTTGGAATAATAAATAGAACTTGATCATAACTGTGGACACCGACTTAAGAAGTGTCTTTCTTATAGATAACGGTATCAGTTGTTCCATAAGAATGTGACCGTTGTGACTTTTTAGTCCTCCGATCTTATGCTATCTTACGTCACTGCATTTAGAGATATTACTAGAATAACCATCAGGTACAGATACATTTTTAAGTGTTTTAAGAAAGACTTCCTTGTCTGCATTTGTCAATGTGAACAAAGCAGGTGGATATTTATTGTCATCATCTGACCACAGCTCTGACCTCATACCAAACTCTTGTAAGTCTTTTCGCGCATTTATGTGGTCTTTTGAACGACCAAAATCATTAAGTAAAGTGTAAATGATGTTTCGCAGAATTTTTTCTTAATATGCATGACGTCAAGGTTATGACGCAACATATTATTCGCCCATTACGACAATTTAAACAATATACTCTTCTTACGCCATTGTTGAGACCTAGCATAAACCATACCCTGACCTCCGGAACGTCGTTGATGAGTCCCAGTATCAGTTTCCACATTTTTTCCGAAGACAACTTCAATATCCTCGACTTGTCTTAAAATGTCAACACCACTCAATTGTAGAGGAGGATTTCTTCTTTCCTCTTTTTAGTCAAACCTATTGCAGATCATCCTAAATTTATGACCCGGAGATAGAAAGCGGCGATGTCTCATAAAATACCACTTTCGATTGTGAGAGAGACGCACTGGAGTTGAGTCAAAGTTACAGTGCAGACATGTTAATCCAGTGTGAATATTTCAACCTGATAAACATCCAAAGTCAGGGAAATCATTGATTGTCCACAAAAGAGCTGCATGCTTATTAAACATTTCTTTGTTGAAGACATCGTATGTCTTAACACCTTCAACCCATAACTCCTTCAACTTCTCAATTAGTGGTTGTAAAAATACATCTATATCATTCTCCAATGCTTTTCTTCCTAGAATTATCATTGACAACATGAATGAACTCTGTTTCATAGACATCCAAGGAGGAAGATTATACAGAATCAACACAATTAGCCATATGTTGTAACTTGTAGATAGGATTCCAAATGAATTGAAACCATCCGTTATAAGACCCAAACGAACATTCCTCGAATCTGATGCAAATTGAGGATTCAAAAGATCAAATCTCTTCTATGCCTCAGAATCCTTCGAATGCCTCATCATGCCGTCAGAAATTTTGTCTTCAGAATGCCATCTTATAAATTCAGCATTCTTAGAAGACATAAATAACCTCTGCAACTTTGGCTTAAGTGGAAAGTATCTAAGAATTTTATTAGGCACATATTTCTGTTTCTCTCCCTTTTGTTTCGATTTCTACCTTGGTGCGGAGCACTTACTACAAGTTTCTCTACTTTCATGCTCACCCCAGTATAACATACAATCATTCTGATATGCATTAATTTTCTTATAATTCAACTCCAACTTATTAATGACTTTTTTAACCTCATAAAATAAAGGCAGAATCTTCACATCTGGAAATACATTGACAAGCAACTCAAGTATCATCGACATAGCTTTGTCACTTATCCCACACAAACACTTGATGTGATACAACTTCACTAAGAAAGAAAATTTAGAATACTTCTCACACCCTTCGTATAGTGGTTGTTCACCATCTTTCAGTAATTCATAAAAATCTTTTACATTATTATCCATCCCTTCTGCTGACTATGGAACATGCATATCCACAAAATCGATGCTTTCATTTTCGTGGTGAACCCCAAATGCATCACGGACTATGTCCTATACATGTTCATTTTAAACAATGGGTTCTGCAACCTCTATAGGCATTATAAGATGTTCTGCAGTAGGATCTTCTGTAATCATTTCTCCGTGCAAACTCCAGAAATTGTATCCCTCCATAAAATAAGGTTTTGGGAAGATACTTGGGTGAGACCTTGCAATGAAGCACAGTAGTCAAATTACAATTCATACTGTAAATCAGATAGCTTATTTTTGAATCGTAAATCATGAATTGTGTCGAATTGCAAGACTCATGAATATATTAAAAAATAACTTAAAATATATAATATAAAATATAAATACAACAACACCAACTAAGTCTTTTCTCACTTAGCTGGGGTCGACTACATAGAATAATATAAAATATAAATAAGTAGATAAAATACACAAAATATTAAAAATAATATATTTATTTCAATAATTTTAAATATAATTAATTATAAGTTTGAATATATTTAAAATTGTGTCTTTTGAGTGTGAATAAGTTTAAGATTGTTAAGAGGGAAATGCTGCTTTTTGTAATTTTTTTTTTAAAAGTTCTCTTCACATGGGGTGGTGTATGCAAGAAGAGTGCTAATAGTCCTTTTTTGCTTTTTTGGACAACTAATAGTCCTTCTTGAATAAATGAAAGGCTGCAGAAAACAAGGGCCTTTAGTGAAACTCAACGCTTTTGGCTTGATTTATTTTTTTCAAAAAGGGGGAAAGCAAAAGGGTTTTGGGAAGAAGAAACAACAGTGTGCAGCCATGGAAGAAAACTTATGCATCTGCACGAATAGGTTCCATAATCGCAGAATTAAACGATTATGTGATTTGTGGCGGAATCGCACTGATTTTGTGTGATTCTGGTAACGATTATGGCCATTTCATGATTTGTATCGGTGGCCATTTGAATTGATGCAAGCGCTCGTGCGTTTTCTATTTCTATGCAATGAAGCTTTTCCTTGTCTTTTTCGACTTTCTACTTTACATAATTCACCTATCTTTAATTTTTTTAACTCACACAATTCCAATCGTTCTTGGAATTTTCATTTTTTTTCAAAAAATTGATCATAGAGAAAATAGTGTGCTTTAGTCCCTTTTCAACTTAATTGAATGTGCTCCTTTTTCTTCTATTCAAGATTTGAGAGTTTGGAATTTGGATTGTTCTAGCATTCTTTCTTGTAAATATTATTTTCAATTCCTTACTTATTCCCTCAATAGCGAAAGATATCTAATTGATAAACCAATTTGAAAGTATAAAGTTCTTTCTAAGGTCAAATCTTTTGTTTGGACAACAATGCTTGAAAGGATAAACACAAATAACATGTTGCAAATGCATTGGCCTAATATGGTTTTATATCTTGACATATGTATGATATCATGCACAGATCAAGTTTAGAAATTGTGGCTCATTTATTTCTTCACTGCCTATTATTTGTGGAATAAACTTTGCTATTTCTGGTGAGAGTTGGGTGTGTTCTAGTACTCTGGAACAGTTTTAGGTACTAAGAAGGACAACAAAGCTTTGTGGCAATGCGCATTGTTTATGGGATTCTTTGGTTTGTGTGGTTTGAGAGGAATAGTTGCATTTTTAAAGGCTTGTCTTCTCCTTTGGATGTGTTATGGGATAAAATTATGTATATGGCCTCCTTTTGGTGTTCCACTGGGTGTTTTTTTTCTAAAGGAATCACTTTAATGGACATGCAAAGAGATTGGACAATCCTTTTGCATGGTTAGATCTTAGAGGGTCTATGTTTCTCTGTTTTGAGTTGTTGTTCTTTTGTTCTCAAGGATCTCTTATCCTCCTCCCTGTTGTGTTCTTCTTTTCTATATAATAATATTCCCTTTTCTATCAAAAAAAGATTTTGCTTTGACTGACACACCTGCTGTTCTTAAAAAAAAACAAAATAATCTATTTCAGATCTGCCATGCCCCATCACAATGCAGGATAAGATGACTTTTTGTATGAACCCTGAATCTGAAGCAGATCATTTGTCTTGATTCTGATAAGTGGTCCAATCAAAAGACCTCACCTTAGAGGGGACCTTATTCTTCCAAAAAGATTTAGACAAAGAAAAATTCTGGGTAGGTGGCTTTCGAATCAGAAAATTAAAAAGGGAATTACAAGTATATGATCCCGAAGAAATCCAAACTCTAAATCCTTCTATCTGGCAAAGTAGATATGTGGAAAGGGCTAAGGATTTCCAAAGCAAAGGAATGCCACTGACAACTCTCATTAAGATTTCTAGAGAAATGCAAGTTCCAAGAAAACCAGTGCCTTGCACATAGCGGTCAAATCTCAAATCAAAAGACATATTTCTGAATCATGAATTGTGAATTGTAAGATTAAGGAAAAAAAATAAAAAACTAAGCTTGAAATGAATATTATAAAATATGTAGACACAAATAGCATAAATCAAATACTCAAAATAATATATCTCAATAATTAACAAAAGTAATTAACTATAATTCTTAAATAAGTCATAATGAAGTTCATAAATCATAAAAAAGGTGAAGAATGAGAGAAGACAAACCTTTTTTAGGTTAGTAGCAAACTAAAAACCTAAATAAGGTGAAGAATGAGAGAAAAGGACTGCAAAGTAGATGTGTGGAAAGGGCTAAGGATTTCCAACAGCAAAGTAATGCCATTGACAACTCTCGTTAATATTTCTAGACAAATGAAAGTTCCAAGAAAAACCAGTGCTTTGTAGTTTGGATTTGTAAAAAATTCTGAACTTGGAGCTTGGTGTGAAGATGATAATTGTTTAAGACAAGGAAAAAGTTCAGAAAATGAAGAATCACCAATTCAATAGTCTTTCCAAAATTGTAATTCAGTAGAATCAGTACTATTCCCAACTTGATAAGGAAGGAGGATGAAAAGGAAGGATATACCCGAGAGATGGATTTCCACGGGCTTGCATGAGTAGCACCAATCTTAGAATTAGCATCCCAACCATTCTAATAAACACCATATTTGCTCATATTCACTCTATGCTACAAAGGGTCACTGAAGAAATGTTTTAAACACAATATTACCAAGACCCAAACCCCCATCCTCTATAGACTTACAGCACACTCCCCAATTAACCAAATGATCTTTTTTATTCTACCCACCCCGAACCACAAGAAATCCCTCTTAATCTTTTGAGAAAGCTTATGATTGTATAAGTTGGAGTTTTCTTTATAAAGTCCTCGATAGAAAGGGTTTTGGGGAGAAATGGAGAGGATGGATTTCTGGTTGTCTTACCATGACAACATTGCAGTGATTGTTAATGGTGAGCTTGTGTCTTGGTTCCAAGGGCAGTGTAGAGTTAGGCAAGGGGATCCTTTATCTCTGTAAAATTAGAGAAAAGAAAGGAGAAAAACATAATAGTAAGAATGTAGACCGGGAGATATGCCTACATTAATCGCTGATATATATATATATATATATATAGGAAAAAATACAAATAAGTAATAAATTACAAACATAATTACGATTTCTTGAATAAAGGGATATTACTTAAATTAAGGGATATGACGGTTACTACAATCCCCTACATCAAGGCATACATCAAGGCATATAACCGATACTCTCTAATCACATTTAATTTATTTGTATTAATTCTAACATCTCTTCATGTGGCCGACTCCACCTAATAGGAAAAGACTTAGTTTTATTGTTTGTAACACTTCTTCAAGTTGGAGCATATAGGTCATATGCACCAAGCTTGTTACAAATATAATTTATTCATGGATTTCTTAGGGATTTGGTAAAAATATCAGCTAATTGATCATTAAAATTGACAAAGTTTGTGATAACGGTTCCTTATAAAATCTTCTCTCTAATAAAGTGACAGTTAACTTTTATATGCTTAGTCCGTTCATGAAACACGAGATTAAAAACAATGTGTAAAGCAGCTTAATTGTCACAAATGAGTGTCATTTTGTTAAGTTTTTCAAATTGCAATTCTTGAAACAATTATTTAATCCATGCTGGTTCACACATAGTTAGGGCTATGGCTCGATATTTAGCCTCTGTGTTAGATCTAGCCACCACTTATTGTTTCTTATTTTTTCAAGATATCAGGTTTTTTCCAACAAATACATAATAACTTATAGTAGATAATCGATTTGAGGGAGATCCTTCCCAATCTGTATCTGTATATCCAGTTATTTGAGTATGTTGATAATTCTCATACAATAGTCCTCTTTTAGGGGCGCCCTTGATATATCTTAGAATGCACGTCACTGCATCTTAATGACTTGTGTGTAGAGATTGTAGGAATTGAGATAGTTCAATTTTTTCATAAGTCTCTTTTATCTACCAAGATCAGATAAAGGTTCCCTCTAATCAAGTAGAAGCTTAGCATTTGGATCTATCAAACTTTAACTAGTTTACAGTCCAATATACCTGTCTCTTTAAGACAATCTAAGACATATTTTCTCTAAGAGATTACAGTGCCAGTAATAGACTGTGCCACTTCAGTTCTTAGGAAATATTTCAACTTCCCTAAGTCTATAGTCTGAAATTTTTTGAAAAGATGTTGTTTGGGCTGGTAAATTCCTTTTTGATCATTTTCTGTTGTGACAATGTCATTCACATGGACAATTAGTTAAATGCAACGGCCAGAAGATTAGTGTGCATAAAGAAATGAGTGATCGACTTCACTCCAGATCATCCCAAATTGTTGAATCACGCTATTAAACCGATTGAACGAAGTTTGGGGAGATTGTTTCAAACCGTAGATAGACCGTCGTAGTCGACATACAAGTTGAGTTCAAACTTTCACTGAGGAACAAAATTAGGTGGTTGTTCCATACACATCTCCTCCTTAAAATCTCCATGAAAGAAGGCATTCTTAATATATAGTTAATAAAGATGCCAATGTCGCATGGCAGCAATGAATAGTATAAGCCGAATGGAAGTCATTTTGCAGTTGGAGAGAGAGTATCACCATAATCCAATTTAAAAATTTGCGTATAATCTTTGGCATCCATATGAGCCTTTAGACAATCAATAGTGCCATTAGGTTCAACTTTTATTGTATAGACCGAACGACAACAAATATTAGACTTGCCATGTGGGAGATGTGTCAATTTTCAAATGCGACATGACTGTAGTGCATTTATTTCATCAACCATTGCTTGTTGCCATCTAGGGTGAGATAGAGTTTCTTGTGTTGTTTGGAGAATAGAAACATAAGACGAAGATGACACAAAAGGCATAATAGGGAGATGATAACTGATGATAACTCTTAAAATTGTAGACAGGATGGGAGTTATGAGAAGAGCAAATGCCTTTTCTAATGGCAATAGAAAAACTGTCAGTAGAAGATAGGGTAAAAGCATGTTCCGAAGTTAGATTTGGTGGTGAATCATCAAGAACATCCATCGGTCTGCAGGAGTAGAGGTAGGTACACAGTGACGATAAACCTAGAAGGGTGAAACTAATTGTGGAAGTGAAATGAAGTGTCTGTCAAAGGAATAATGGAAGAATTGAAATAAGGAAGAGGAAGATCATCAATAATAATAGATTGATTAACAGAAGGAGATGGTGAGTAATAGGAATATTGCTAAAGAAAGTAACATTTGTAGACACAGAAAATGACAAGTTAAGGGAAGGTAACATCGGTACCCCTTTTGCAATCTAAAATAGCCCCAGAGAATGCATTTAAAAGACTTAACGACAAGTTTATCACGGCTTGAGGTATTATTATGAACAAAACAAACACATCCAGAGACATGAGGAGGGAGATGATACAATGATTGACTTGAGAATATAAAGGAATGAGGGGTTGACCTTTAAGCACTAAGGATGTCATACGTTTGATTAAGCAACAGCTGTAACAACCGTATCACTCTAGAAAGAAAGAGGAATATGGTGATGAAGCAACAAAGAGCAAACTGTCTCAATTAAATGGTGATTCTTACATTTAGTTACACCATTTTGTTGTGGTGTGTGAGCTCAATAAAATTGATGAAGCATATTCGTGTAGTCATAAATTTTTGAAAAAAGTTAGAAAAATATTTGTGTGCATTATCACTTTGCAAAATTTTAATAGATGTATTAAATTGGGTTTAAATCTTAGTGCAAATTCTTTTTGAAAACAAAAAAAAGTTTACTAGGTCCCCTAACATCTATATGAACTAAGGAAAAATGAGACTTTGTTTTACTTTTACTCTGCTTAGGGAAAGATACACGGGTTTATTTACTCAACTGACATGAATTATAATCTAAAGACTCTAAAGAAGAAAGACTAGGCACCATGTGTTGTAATTTACAAAGTTTGGGGTGTTCCAAACAAAATGAAGCATAGTTGGAGAGGCAGAGGTAGTGCAGACTGTTGGAGATGTGGGCATAGTGAAATAATATAACTCTTGTGGTTTACGCTCAGTTTCAATCATTTGACTATTGCTGCGATTCTATATAAGCACGGAAGAATCAGAAAAAGCCATAGAACAATTCAGAGTTTGAATGAATTTACTGACAGAAATGAGATTGAAAGAACAATTAGAGATGGAAAGAACAGACTCAAGAGGTAGGGAAGAAAGCGGTCGTGCTTGGTCAATTTCTTTGGTAACAACTTTAGAACTATTAGCAAGAATAATAATAGAAAGAGAAGTAGATGAAATATTCAATTTTGAGAAAAGATGAGAGTTACCAGATATATGATCTAAAACACCTGAGTCTAAGATGCAAGACCCTAAAGAA